>CM028383.1:110503943-110559837 GCA_013146195.2 Codonopsis lanceolata | reverse complement strand
AGGTTTTATGTTATAATTTGGTTTCAAGTGTCAAAAATGGTTTTTCTTTTGAAAAATGCACATGTTTATCACCGTTTTATCGATAAACCATTGATAAACCATGTTCACGTATTGGTTTATTGAACCGGTTTATCAACCGGTTTATTGAACCAAACCGATAAACCAAGAGGTTTTATGTTATAATTTGGTTTCAATTGTCAAAATGGTTTTTCCTTTGAAATGCACATGGTTTATCAACCGGTTTATCGATAAACCATTGATAAACCATGTCCAAGATTTGTTTATTGAACTGGTTTATCTCCATGGTTTATTGATAAACCATTGATAAAACCGTAGGTTTTATGTTATAATTTGGTTTCAAGTGTTAAAAATGGTTTTTCCTTTGAAAATGCACATGGTTTATTTTGTTTATCGATAAACCATTGATAAACCATGTTCACGATTGGTTTATTGAATCGTTTATCAATCGGTTTATTGATAAACCATTGATAAACCAGCTTCAATAAACCAATCAGAATAAAGAAAAGTGGCAGGTGCATGCAGAAAAAAACGTAAAAAATGAAAACCAAAAAAAATCGAGAGGGAAATGCATGTACAAGAGGGAGGAATTTTCGTGTACATGCAACAAGAAAAATGCGGCGGCAATGTAAGAAGAAATTTTGCTAAAGCTAGAAAATGGAGCGAAAAGAAAACAACAACAAAGAAAAAGATGATTTCAACCGATACCAAGAGATGCCGCAAAGAAGAAAAAGGAGGCTTCGAAGGTTCAAGAAGGAGAAAGTGGAAAGAAAGAGCATCAAGAAATATTTTCTAGCTAAAGCCGAAAAACAAAGCATGACAGGGGAAAAGATTTTCCAAATGGGCGGGAAACAAAGATTAAAAAACTCTCAAGAAAGTGCAACAACGAATGCAGTTAGTTTAACAAAGCAACATCGCAGAAGAATTTGCCATGAACACGACAAAAAAATGAAAGGAAGGTATTTTCCTTTTTACAGCCATTTGTTTGATGTTTGGAAACTTTCTTTAAGGCACACAGCCTGATAGGAAATGTTTTGTTCTCCGTTGAAGGCCGAAGTTCCCTGAGGAGGCAATAAGTTCATGCATTTTGGTCAGTGGAAAACTTTCCCTTGGCACGGATTTATAGGGAAAGGTCTTGTTCTCCAGAGGCCGAGTTCCTAGAAACATTCACCCGCATAGCCACAAGATCTAACTACGCTTGGTCCCACCTTGTTTAAGGATAAGTAGGCGCCTATCACGATAGACGCCACCATCACATCACATATTTACCCTTGTCGCACTCATTTGATAAAGCTTTGCCGCACTTGCTCATTTAGTATTGCACTTGCACCACAACACTTACACCGCAACATTTAGTCCCCAAATGCCACCGATTCCTTGCTTGTATGCATTTAGGTAAGTGCCCTTACCGCAGGCCCGACTGCTATAACAGTGATGATTAGGTTTTTGGCCCGAACTACGCTTGGTCCGATTTCTTTTAATGGGGGAATACGGTAGCCTACATTAGTAGGTCCAACCATGAGCACATTAAATTCATATCTCGCTTAAAATCGGCGATAACTTTTTATAACCGCTAAAAATCTAGGTTATGGAGTTTGGATAGAATGTTAGCTGTGCATTATCGCTGCTACCAATTGCATTCTCGGTTCTTAAATGAGCGAAATTGGAGAGTCTGTGTTTATCAACGTGTTCGATCACTCGGTAAAGCCTTGGGTTACTTGTAGACTCCATCGTTGAGGCTCTGTAGACACCCCAATTTCGTTACCCGGTATGTGGCCGACATAAAATATCAAAAGCTGTAAAACTTAACAAATGTCAAGTTGAGGAGTCAAAAATAGAAAGGATGTGAGAAGCAGTGTGAACTACGGGGGAAAGTGCAAAAACGAAACTTGAAAGCATGCTTGGTGCCGCACCAGGGTCTCCTTTGGTGGCACCAAGCCATCCATGTAACACTCTCTCGAAGGAAAAGTACAAGCTTCAATGCTCCAGGTACAAGTCGCTAGAATTTGAACAAATGCGAGAATTCCAGCCGTGTGCGCTCCTCGACTATAAATAGAAGCCTCGGTCTCTCGGTTCAGGTCATTTCCGCGATCAAGAATCGCAACGAAGCTGGCCCCCGTCTTCGACGATATATTAAATGCGAGAGGTGCGAGATAGGTGAGTGGTAGCCCCTAAAATCTCCAAACCCCGTCAAACTCGCCAAAACAAAAACCCATAGGTTATAAGTGATCCCTAGCCTAGTTGTTAGGTATCCACCTCACTTCCCGGCCAAAATCCCAAGTAAGCAAGTTACTGCGGAATAACAGCCGAAACCCAAAATCTAAGCCGAGGTTCCGCCCAACCAAAAAGGCCAAAACCCACCCAAATAAGCCATCTCCTCGAGTTGACAAGCCCAAAGTCTCATAAATAAGCGGTCACTGCGCAAATCAAAACAACAACCATACAACAAACAACAAAAAGACTCCCTCTCCCTGGAGGGCAGGCGACACCACCGCTCTAAAAGGTAAAGCCTTTAAGGGCGTTGTTTATTTCATTTATTTTATTTTTATGTCTTTTATTTATTTTTAAAGTTGTTATTTAAATCGGCAGCGCCCAATGTAGCCAATATAAGCCGTTGTCTTTGCCGGATTAGAATAGGAAATACTATGTAAAAGCCGTTGTAATGGCCAAATATTTTTAAATACATTTGTAATTATTGTAAGGAAATGGCTGCAAGTCCGTAAATAATGTAGCCACGGATGTATTTGTTTTATTTTCCTGTCATTTAATGCTTTATTTATTTACTAAATAAATATAACAGTAAGCATACTTCAGCCAAAAACTATTTTGAGATCGAAAGGCGAGTTGGGTGCCTAGCACCTTCCCAACTCGTAACTTAGCCTCCGAACCGCTTTTATCTCTCGGTTTTCTTTTTTCTGTTTTTCTTTATTTTTGCCTTAAAATAAAGATAGCGACTCTAAACTTTTTGGATCGGTGGGGCCTCGCAACACTCCTTCTTTGCACTTTCTGCTCTCCCTAAAAAGGGAGAATGAGAATGGAAGGGTGATGTATTCCCATATCCCGGTATCCCTAAACAAGGGATAACTTGATGCGGAAACTCAAGCTCCCATAGTGATCCGAAAGCGGGCCATAAGACTATTTTTAATAAAATCCATAGTGGGGGCGTCACAATATCCTTTTTTGCACTTTTTCGTTTTCCCCTAAAAAAGGGAAAATGAGAATGAAAGGGTAATGCATTCCCATATCCTGGTATCCCCTAAAATAGGGATAACTTGATGCGGGAAACCATAAGTTCCCATATTGGATACAAAATCCACTAAAGGCAACCGAGGCACATTCAAACGTGCTAACATAGACAGCACTCCTCTCGCACTTTTGATTTCGTCTTCCCCTAAACAAGGGAGGGTGGAACGAGAGCAGTGGTGTCCCGCATCCGCACGTACGCGCACCCCTATCCAAGGGCGCGCGGGACGCGGGTCGTACCCCGGGAACCTCACAACGGGTCTTTCACTTGGATTGAACCTCCTCTGCTCCTTAAAACACCTTGGTATATATATAGAGGATGGTAGCCAAAGCCAAAGGAAGTCCAGAAATTGCTAGGAAACGGTTCCAAAGCCTATTTTAGTTTGTATTACATAGTTTAGTAGTTGTAATTATAGTTTTGAAGATCGATTCATGTATTCCTTCATCCTGCTATTTGGTTCATCGTCAAGGATGAACTAACCATCCACTAATCTAGGAATTGAGAGGTAACTTGTATCGAATCTATTGCTTAATATATTTTAATTCATTCAATTCTTGTTGATCGTGATGTTTATCAACCCCTTTATTGTCTAGCTTTGACCAAATTAATGGAATCGCAAGCATTAAAGGCCTAGAGGTGCGGATAGCTGCACGGCCAAATGCATATGTCGTACACTGACTCACAAAAGTGATAAGTTAGGGTCAGGTTCATATATATGCCCTAAGTGGCAGATAGGATCCATATGTTCTTGTTCTTAGGATATAGATTGGATGAATTATTTGGGATGGAGACTGAACTATAATTTGATAATCTATATCTATCTTTTGTAAATGAATCCAAGTTATCGAATGATACTTTATTTAAATAAGCAATAGGGTAGATGCAAGTGAAACCCCAATCCTATATTTCCCTCCTCCATACAGATCTTTATAATTGTAATTGATGTTTAGTTAATTAGATTTACTGTTTTAGTAGAATAAAAATTAGAATAAAACAAAATAAAACCCCCCTTAGTTTAAATTGCTATCGATATTCTTGCCATCAGTATTCTTCTTGTCTTTGTAGTTCGACCCTTGCTTCCCAAGCTATTCTGCAATAGTCTTGTGCACTTGCAAGGAATTAGTTAAAATAAAACACGATCAAGTTTTTGGCGCCGTTACCGGGGACAAGCAAGTTTGATTAGTTAGTTTGTTGGTAGCGTTGTTTTTAAAATTCAATTTTTGTAAAAAAAAAATACAAAAAGAATTTTTATTTCTAGTTTTTAGTTTTAATTATTTTTAATTGTTTTAAATTGCTTTTGATATTTTATGCACGGTCATAGATCTTTAAATCCCAAGTTGGCAGAATTAAATCAAAATATAAATAATCTTGGTAAGAATCAGGAAGACCTTGATAATTTGGAAAATTATCCTATTAATCAAGAACAGTTTAATAAAGATGATACTCTGGTTTTCCTCCAATGGATAACAACAATAATCAAAAGCCTGAAAATCCGGTTCCTCCAGTAAACATGAATCAAAGAAGAGAGGAGCCTGCTGATAGAAATATGGTAGCAATCAATCAAAGAACTATAAATGATTATGGTCGACCCATGTTTAATGCAACACCATCATGTTTAGTTTTACCAGAAGTTGTAAGAAATTTTGAACTTAAAGGTCACTTTTATAACATGTTGCTTTTATTCCATGGATTGCCATCTGAAGATGTAGTAACTTTTGTGAAAGAATGTATACCTACAGATATACACACCATGAAATTCAATAATGTGCAATCAAGATAAACATGGTCACTTTCGATCCCATGTCTCAATTAACACTTTGTTGTCACATAAGTGCTTGAAATAAATCATACAAGAGGAGGATATGTTATAGAGCCGCAGCCGCAACGTAGATCCTGAAATGAAAACGGTTATCACGATTGTGGGTTTTCGGATGCACGTGAGTGATACATCGACCAAGCACGATAGTATTATTCCAAGCGCCCTAATGGTTACGACAAGGTACTCTTCTCCATTGTGATCAAATAGTGGAGGGTGGGTGCATGATGATGGGCTGGTGACCCATCACTACCACGAATCTCACAATTCGTGATGGTGATGAATCGTTACCATCGAGACAAGACAAGTATGCCAGCTGGACTAATGGAATGACAAGCAGATATTTACTTGGCATTAAAATAAAGTAGGGATCGAGCTCAACAAGAGCGAACTCGTCCATGTCAAGTAGATGTTTACTCATATTAAATCAAGTAGGAAGCGAGCTCGACAAGAGCGAGCTCGTTCAAGACAAGCAAGTATGTTATCCACAACATGTTCACGATTAATCACATACATTAACTTAAGAGTCCAATTGAGTCTCGAAAATACAAGTGTCAAATTGTCCATCGAATGTTATTCAAGTTCCAAAGGCTAGTTGTGGCGACCCGACCCGGATCCCAATGCGAGACCCCGAGGTCGTGCCGTCAAAACACACAAAATAACAAGCAAGGGGTAAGGCTAAAATAGCGATACGCCAACGACTCAACAAATGCGGAAGCGAATAACATAATGAGACTCGAGCTAACAAGCTCAACTAAATACGACCAAAGAGATAATGAATCTATCGGTCCAAAAATTAAAATCGCGTGACGCAACATTAGACACGTACAACAAAACCACCTGTCACAATTTTATAAATAGTTAAAACCAAGTCATCGGCGACGTTACAGCCGGAACCCAACATTAAACTAAGTCTACAACTCTAGTCTACACACTCTACAGCTAAACATGCCGGATTACAACATAGCCAACAATATAAATAACTTGAGATGGAAAGAAACAATATAATAATATCATCATGGCACGACTAACAGTTGTCGGCTCACAAAAGACTAAATAACTTAAACAAGTATCAATTAATAATCACAAGGCTTACTACCCATAGTGAAGTTTATATAACTTCACTTCCCAATCGACCTTTCCAAAACAAAGGCTACAAATATATAAACTAGTAGCAACCTCCTCACGGAACCACACGTTCTATCGTAGACTCGGCGAATTCCTTCAAATCACTCGCTCGGCTCGAATCTAAGGAAAACAAGGTAAATAGAGTAAGTCATAAAGACTTAGTAAGCTACTAAAGATGCAATGTCATGGCAAGGCATTATGCTCAAATACAACATGTACATCTCATATCATGCTCATGATACAACATTTCATGGAATAATCCACAACACAAACCTAAACCTATCAATAGTCTCATAGAACATCATTTGCATAATTCATCGTAAAGTAATTCGTATTACTAGAATATTATTCTAAATTCCAATATGTATAACATGTTATCTTCATATTGTAGCATTCATCAAAACATCATCCATATAATCCCAATTGTACCATGAGTCTCATATTTCAATAATTAACATAAATCATATAATAATTCATATGGGGGAGACTATGGTTTCCATTTCAATCATGAATAGCCTGTTATATTTCTAGTATAACATTATATCAAAAGTCATCATTTCATTATCATGTCATATTTCTATTATAACATTTCATCAAGTAATCATCATCTCATGTAAATCATATCATAACCACGTAGCACAACAATTCATATACGTGCTCGTAAAATAAACCACATAAGAGAGAGAAGATGATTTTCCTTTCTATTTCCAGCGTGTAACTCCTGCGGAAACAAACGTGTCCTCGATAACCCCTTTCGTGGTATCGACGTCCCCGAAACAATCCCTCGCCGGTTCCATAGTGATCGAGTCATGTTTACTTACTACAACTAAGATCGACTACTTCCCCACCGTGGCCATCGATGGAGGGTGTGTGCAACCCGGACACGGCGATCCATTGCAACCACGAATCCCACAATTCGTGAAGACAATGCATCGTCCCGCCAAAGACTCAAACCAAAAATACGCCAGCTGGACTCAAACGCAAGCACATGTAATTTATATTCAAATGCTCACCAAGGAAAAGTACAACATCGCGCACTAATCCAATCAAGTAGATATTTACTTCTAAATCACATAGTTATGCATTTCTATGCTAACTAACACATAAACATATTAGAGAAATATTATCAAGTCTCTAATACCCCAAGTGTTCTTCATACACTTGTAAACGCTCGGAGGCTTAACCTTCATCAAACTACCCCAAATTTCGTAGGATCTCAATATGTGATTCACTATAATCATATTAGTCCAATAATCGACTCCGTTGAGTCATTTCTACTATTTTCAAATTTGAAGGCATAGAAGCTATTTGCATCATAGCCCTCCTATTATTCATTAGCTATTATTAATGGCTAAGTTCTTAAGGTTGGCAACATTCTGCAACCTAACAATCCATACCTTCCCAACAACAACCCCAAAACATGGTTCATAGGTCAACACTTAACATTTCATGTATCTCAAGTTAGCATTTAATCAAGCATGCTTCCATTCAAAATAACCATTTATCCAAACAAGATGTAAATTCATCTAGCATACTCATAATCAAGATATAAATTCATCTAGCATGCTCATAACCTTCAATTCATGAATTAGTGTTGACCAACATACTCTTATATACATGAAAGTCAACTCAACCCAATAAAGTCAACATTACATTTTATTCATGTGATCCATAATGATAATTCGTTATACATGCTCACAACCAAAAATTCATGAATTTGATAGCATCATACTCTTATATGCATGAGAGTCAACTCTATTCTTAAAAGTCAAACGAAACATTCAAACATGTAATCCATTGTGAAAATTCATCTATCATGCTTACAACCAAAATTAAAGGTTCAATAAGTATACTTCCAAACTCCCAAACATATATCCATGTATGATTCTAACAATTTGTAATATCCAATAAAACTCCAAAAATCATGTACATCATCAATAACCCATTTACTTCATCAACATGTAATCAACCCTAGGTATTTAGGAAATCATATACTCATCATACCCAAGTCCAAAATTACCAAACAAACCTTAATAACCCACTTCATTAATCCTAGAAATCAACCTACACATGATTCTTAGCAAGTTCACTCTTTAAACTCAAAATAAAATCGCACAAAGCATGCATGTGTACTCATTGACCTCAAATAGCAAGCCCTTGTTTTCCTTAGGGTCAATGAGCACAAAAATCAAATAGGAGGAGTATAGTATCTTACCTACAATCACCACTTCAAGCAACAAAACAAACGTGCAATCGGTGGAAAGTGTTCTCCTCATCCTCCTCTTCACTTCTATGGCTTGGATTGGGAAATGGAGTCTTCAAGCTTTGGACTCCATGAATGAAATCTCAAGAACACTCAAGAAACTCTCCTAATAGCTCTCAAGATGATGCCCACGTTTTTGGAGAAAGATGACAGAAAATGGAAGGCTTAGTGGGTGTATTGGTCTCCCCAAGGCTGAAAAATTGGGTGGGAAGGTGTGACCAATGCATGTAGGGATCCTCCCTTGCCAAGTGTCCTTCAAATCACTTAAAACTTCCAATACTTGGTTAGGATTCATTGGTTGATAGTTAAGATGATTTAGGAGTGGTTTAGGATGGGTTTGGGTGGGGTTAGGATAGGCAAAATTTAGTAACAACCAAAACAAGTCGTACCAGGAAATGGCACCATGCGGTCGCATGGTGTCCCTTAGCATGCGACTGCATGCTCTCCAGCATCCCATGGTGTTTTCTTCTTTTGACCTTGTGGGGGCAAGGTCTTTCCCCCTTGTGGCCGCAAGCCTCCCAGACCAAAAGGGCTTAGAATTCAACCCCAAATGACCTCAAACACATAACCAAATCAAAAAAGGTTCAAACCCCATCCAAAGTGGGTCTAGAAATCTCACAGTACACCCACAAACAACTCCCGAAAGAACTCGGATCGAAACCGGAACAAGACGGAACAACTTGCTAACGAATCGACGAATGAAATAGCGATCGAACGAGCAATACCATGAGACTTAAAGCAAGTCAAGAGGCTAATGAATAGGCTCAAATACTTCTAAGAAGTTAAACAACAGATAGGAGAATAAGGGCTCCCGAAGATGAGACGGTCATGATACGTCTCAAACTCGAACTACGCGATAAGAACGATTGCTATCCTCGAAGCGTCAAAACATTGCTAGACTTAAGGAATGCATCCAACTAGAAGTATAATACATATAAACTTGTTAATCAATCATCATGTAAAGATATAGGACCAAACTGAGGTCACGAACACAAAACGCAAGCAAACTCTCAACCGCGTCGCATTCCGACTATCGTCAAGTTACGACTTGTGACTTTAGCAAGTCAACAACTATATGTCATCTCTTAATAGTGTTTTGGTCTTAATGTGGTCTCTCATACACATCCCACTCTCTCCCAACTAAAGGAGCAATCAACCAAGGAAGAAAGTATCATGCGAGCATTGCACGCAAGTCAAGCTAGCAGGAATCGGGTATTACACTAGTAATCTAGTCAAATGGGTTCTACAGTTGTAGGATCTCACCACCATCCGATCCTCGTAAGGTTTAATTGTTCAAGTTGAGTCTTTACTACATTCATCCCAAATAGGTTATAAATGCTATTTGCATTTCTAGCCCTTTCTGTTCTCTGCTTCAAGCATAGTTAGGTTCTTGTCTCCTTAAGAAACCCTAGATCATCAGCTTCACAATTTCACCTATTAGTGAAATATAAGTTCAACACAAATTGGTGAATCAATTATCAATGAAACCACAGAGTAATCAAAAGCAAATTATGCTTCATGTCAAAATACACAATATGCTTTATAAGTCATATAATTAAATAAGGAGAATCAATCCTTGACAAGTATCACAATCATGCTTTCATAAGTCATAATATCTAAGAAGCATAGATATTTATTTCTAGCATAAATCCAAGTTATATGCATCACTTAACAAATAATAAACCACACAATCATAGAAATCTATTTCTCTTATGAATCTAGGCTAAACCCGTAACTTAACAAGTAGCAACTCATAAAATCCCCAAGACTTCATTGATGGTCCAGGATCAATTAATAATTTAGATTATATTCACTAAAACTCATTCTAGAATGATCATTTATCATATGTTCCCAAATTCATTATGGTTCATGTATTATTTATAAACCACGCTTGACAAATCCAAATATTATGATTCACACATATTTAGAAACTAGACATTTTAAGGTATTATTCACCATTTTGAATCATTCAATTCAGACCTATAATCCTCAATTTACGATTATCACAAGACAAATTATTTTCTGTTTTAACTCATTCTGCACAGCCATCTTGTAAATTCCACCATTAATTACTCACAACTCAAAAGGAGGTGACTATTTCTTAGTCTGAAACTAGACTGTTAAGAGTATATTTTACCCTTTTAAATTACTCCATTATGACTTGTATTCATCAAAATACAGCCCCTCAAAGTTCATGTTAAAAACCTGATTTTCTAATGTCACTCGTTCTGCATGTCTATCATACAAAATTCACTAAAAATTACTCATTGCTCCAAATGAAATAAAATTTACATTTCCAGAAACTAGAATCTTTGAGCTAGAATTTACCATTGTATAAAACTCCATTAGGACTTGTATTCATAGAAATATGACCACCTCAATATCATGTTAACAGACTAACTTTCTGGTAATAGCTTACTGGAACAGCCACGATTTGTGACTAATGAACAATACTTCCCGAACTCCAAAATTTATAAAACTTTGCAGAGAATTACCTAACATGTATAGGTATAACATACTCCATTTTTAGAAAATTCTCTTTAGTGGATTAGTACCAGTACTTTCCCGAAATTTACCCAAAATAAAGACTGAATTTGCATGGTTTGTTTTCCAACAAGTTCATGAACAACAATGATTCCAAATCAAAGCTTGAACATATTTCAAACTGAACCCAAGACCAAAATCATCAAGTCAAGATCCATGGAAAAATTTCCAGATTTCATAAAAACATCAAATCGTTTTATAGACTTGATAAAACTCTTCCTTAGCATGATCTAGGCAAGATTTATGAAGAAGGAAGCAAGGGGGTTTAGCAACGTACCTCAGATATGAATTTCAAACCTATATGAAACTTGAAATAGATAGAGGGGAAACGATCTCCTCGACGAGATCTTTCCAACAGTGCTCTCGGCTCATCGATTGGTTGGTCAAGCTCGTAATCGCCGAACACTCAAGAACCCACTCTCTCTCTAAGTTTGACCGGTTGGAGAGAACGATGTATATAAAAATCATATTAGAAATAAATGGAGAGATGCCTTGAGGCTTATATACTCCTAAGGGGAGGTCAAAGGTCTAGCATACCCTTACAAGGGATAAATGAGGGATTTATATTAAGGGTAGGATAGGAAATTTCGTCAAGACAAGTCATAAAGGACTGCTCATTAAATGGTTGTTGTTCAAGAGCAAAAGTCTGTCAGCTTCGAGGCTAAAGGCTGCTGTTCGAAGGCTACCACTCTGGCCAATGGCTCGAGTCTATTTGGTAGAGCAGCCCAAAGTCTGCCGGTAGTGTAGCCCAAAGTCTGCCGGTAGTGTAGCCCAAAGTCTGCTGGTAGAGCAGCTCAAAGGCTGCCGGTAGTGCAGCCCAAAGTCTGCCGGTAGAGCAGCCCAAAGTCTGCTGGTGGGCAGCTCAAAGTCTGCTGGTGGGCAGCAGCGCAAGGCTATCTTCCGACAGCTCCCATTTGCACACCGTTCGACGAAATGACGTGCTTTCTTCGCCAGGCTGACCCTAAAGACTTAAAATAAATTCCATAAAATTGTCAAATCAAACTAAAACCATATTGTATGATACTCAAACAAAACGATTCAGTCACATACCAAATTTGATCCGTAACTAATAAATGACAATGAAATCACGTGGAACAAACTAACGATCGAAACAATGATCGAGTAAGTATACATACTTATTTTAAAGTATGTTAAAAGCCTATTAAAGGGTCTCAAGCACATACTCAAACTTAATTTAGAATTAAGTCCCACAAAAATACGAAAGACGAAACGTTTACTAAACACGAATCGTGAAATCAAACTTACGACGTGACCTCATGCAAACTTTATAAACATGATAATAAGGATATTAAATACATCCAAGTGAGTACACGAAGACCTAAGATCCCTCAAAGGTCCCGAGTAAGAAAGAAGTACGAAACCATTCTATCGAGTCAATTACTTAAAGATTCGGGGTCTTACATTGAAGAAGCTCCAAAGTCAGAAGGATTAAATAGTGGACAAATTGCTCTGAATAAATATTTGTTGGAAACTGTGGAAAGATTGCAGAAAGATCTTGCAAAATATCAAGAAAGAGAAGAAGGGAAGTTCCCTAGTTAGACAGAACAAGTGAAATCTATTACTACTCAACGAAGTGGTAGAATCATTGGAGAGGAGGTAAGTAACCCTACTCAATCTACTGATGTTCCTCATAAAATAGATAACTCTAGTAATAAAGTTGAAAAAGATAAAAAGGAAGATAATCAAGCAAAAGAAAAAGATAAAGAAGTATAAAAAGAGATTTCAAATAAAGACAATCAAGATAAAGAAAAAGTCACTCAAGAAAAAGAACAAGAGGCAGAACCTTTTGAGGAACCATATGTTTCTCCTCCACCATATGTTGCTCATCCACCATATGTTCCTCCAATACCATTCCCTGGTAGATTAATGAAAAACAAGATTGATAAGCAATTTACAGAAATTTATAATATGTTGTCCAAAATGAATATTAATCTCCCTTTGCTAAATATCATTAAAAATATTCCGTCTTATGCCAAGTTTTTCAAAGATCTCCATTCTAGGAAGCAAAAATTCGAAAAGAATGAGAAAATAATTGTTTCTAAAACCGTTAGTGCAGTATTACAACCTGAACTCTCTCCTAAATTAAAAGATCCAGATAGTTTTAATATCCAAGTTTCCTTGGGTAGTTCGAAAAAAGTGAAAGCTATGCAAGATTTAGGAGCGAGTATTAATTTGATGCCTTTCGCTGTTTATAAACAATTAGGATTGTAACACCCCGCTCCTTCGTTAGCTCGGTTTGCGTGCCATAATCGCAATTCTTCCTTTGTCGACTGTATGTTTGGTTTACGAGAGGTTCTAGATGTGTATGAGAAACTACATTAAGACCAAAACACTATTAAGAGATGCCATATAATTGTTGACTTGCTAAAGTCACAAGTCGTGACTCGACGATAGTCGGAATGCGACGCGATTGAGGGTTTGCTTGCGTTTTGTGTTCGTGACCTCGGTTTGGTCCTAGACCTCTATATGATGGTTTATTAACATGTTTAGATGTATTAGACTTCAAGTTGGAGGTGTTCCTTAAGTCTATCGATGATTTGGAAGCTTTGGAGATAGCGTTCGTCTCTATCGCGTAGTTCGGGGATTGAGTCGTGTAATCGTCTCTCCTTTGGAATTCTTATTTCCCTAGTTGTTATTCAACTTTCTAGAAGTATTTAAGCTTCTTCATTAGCCCTTAGACTTGCCTTAAAAGTCTCCTCTCATTGCTCGTTCGATTGCGAGTTCATTCGTCGTTCCGGTTGCACGTTGTTGCACCTCCTCCCGGTTTCGCTCCGAGTTGTTCCGGATGTTGTTCGGGTGTGTTTCTGATTTGTTTTGAGTTGGGTTAGACCTTAGAATGGTTGCCCATGAGTTTGGGACCATTTAGGACATGTTTAGACCAAGTTCAAGGGCTGGACCATGCGCTCGCATCGAATTTTGATCACCAGCTCGCGGGGCAATGCTGAGAGCATTGCAGAATGAACCTAAGCAGGCCCAGAAGCCCAGGCGCCCGCCTCAACATCAGGAGACATCTACGGGATTTTCCCCTGTTTTGTGTTTTGACGAGAATTGTCTAACCTACCCTCATTAAACCCCCTCTAAACCCTTCCTAACCACCCATACTTAACCCTAATCATGTCCTAACATTAGTGGAAGTTAATTAAGGTTAGATTAGTGATTGATTAATCCTAATCTCTACTAATTGTACCAAGGAATTCCCTATTTTGCCCTCATTACTTGGGGAGTATATATAACCTAACCTCTTCACAAATTCAGCCAAACCTCTTCATTCCTCCTTCTAAAAATCAGACGTAGAGAGAGAGTGAGAGTTGGGGGGGGGGGCTTGAAGCTTTGAGCCCTAGCTTCTTCTTCCTTCGATCTACGACGATCCAACCGTCCGATTGCCTTCAAACTTCGGATTCTTGACGTATGCGACGGGTGGAACAACTTTACCGTTCAGATTTTGATTCTCTTGAGTTTTCACTCAAGCTAGGTAAGTTACCTTCTTTTTATTTTGGTTCATTGGCCCTAAGGAAAACAACCTATGTGCTATTTGTGGGCAATGAACACTTGATATGCTATGTATGCCTATTTTGTGAATTTTTGGAGGTATGAACTTGTCAATGCCATGTGTAGGATGATTTGAATGATGTTGGGTGTTGGGAGAAATGTTTTTATGAATTTTGGGGCTTGGGAATCAAGCCCGAATTATTTTGGAATTTGTTATAAAGTGAAGGGGATGATAATGTGGGGATTTATGGAATGTGTAAATAAAGAAACTTAGTATATAGACTCAAGGGAGTCGTTATAAGTTCAATAATGCGTTAATGAACTCGGGTTGAAGTACTACGACATTTTGGTTTTATTTGATTATGATTATGAAGAGGTATATGGATTTTTAGGCTTGGGAATCAAGCCCGAATGGATTTTGGGATTATGTTGGTTATATGAATGAAATGTTTAATTGTGGGTTTATGAAACACATAAAGAATGAAAGGTAGAATTAAGACTCAACGGAGTCGTTGTAAGATCAATAATATGATAATGAGCCTTTGGTTGAAACCCTACGATGTTTGGGTTTGGTTGGTTATAATGGCGAGCACTCGAGCATCTCGATTTGTGTCCAATTGAGACACCTACTTTATAGAGATTTACTATGGGATTTATTTAGAAGCGTGCTCGGGAGAGCACGGTACATTAAAGACCAACCTATGGTCTCGAGTATGGTTGAAAAATAATTGTTGAGTGAGTTCTCACTTTTGGGGAAAATTGATCGGTTGCACATGAACGTACTTGCGGGTTATGACTACGGTGTAGTCTTTGGTTTGATTTCAAATAGAGGTCCATTATAGACCTCATAATATGATTCTTGGTGGGTTTATACTATTCTTGATTTAATTGGTGACTTGAGATCTTTTAAGATTATTTGGCTATGAGCAATATATTTGCCTTGACTTGATTTATGGTAGAGAATAATAACCTACTTGGTCGGATGAGTTCGCTCTTGTCGAATTCATTCCTTATTTCTTCATATTGAGTAAATACATACTTGAGCATTTGGTCGGACGGGTTCGCTCTTGTCGAATCCGATCCTTATTTGGTCTTTACGAGTAAACATCTACTTGTGCATTGCATTAAGTCCAGCTGGCACTATTTGGTTTGATTTTTATGTCGGGGTGGGGCGATACATCGCCTATACGAATCGTCGGTCGTATTCGCTATGGATCGCCGTACTGGACCTCACACACCCCTCCATTGTAGGGCGCAATGGGAAGTAGCCACTGCGTAACAATACGTGCGACAGTGCTATCGGCCGGCGGAGTTCGTTATATCGATGCGAGACACGAGCATCGTAGTCACGATATTGGGTAACGGTGTTTTTCTTGCGGGGAGCTACGTAGCGGCCGGGCCCATAACATATCCTATTGTGATGTTTATTACTCGCACTTATGTGAATAACGTGCTAAGTGCAAATTTGTGATCATTGAGGGTTAGACCCATGTTGTGATTATTTTAGGCTTGGACCATGGTTGTATTATTGAGGACTAGGCCCATATTCTGGGTGTACATGATTTATTGTTGGTATACTATTAAGATGCCTTGATTTTGTACATGCTTGTGCATTATGCCATGCCACGCCATGCTATGCCATACAATTGCATTTAGTAACTTGCTGGGTCATTATGACTCATTTCGTGTGTTTGTTTTCCTTAGTTTTGCAGTAAGCTCGTTAGTGCGCGTTGCAGCTTCGGGTGCTTGTTGAATAGTAGGTGGTCTTCGGGCAATAGCTTGGAGTTATTATTATTATTATTATTGTATTTATTATCTTGTGAGATACGGATGTAAAGTTATGTAAACTTTACTTGGGTAGTTATGTTAGTATTTTATTGTCGTTTATTTTGGGAGCCGACTGGTTCGGTCGAGCTATTGTATTTAATTAGAAGTTATTCCGTTGTCTTTCCGAGCAAGGTTTTAGCTCGCATGTTCTAGTATTATGTTATTGTTATTTCTGTCTCCGACAACTTTAGTCGAGAGACATTGGTTTAGTTGTTAGTGTTTTAATCTCTTATTCCTTTAGTTGATTTGTTACTCCGGCATGTTGTAGCCGTTGAGTGGGTGTTTATCGAGGTTGGTATTCGTTGATTAAATCGGCCTTAGGTTTGCCGATGGTTTGTTGCCGTCGCAATGTTGCGTCACGCGCGTCGTAGAATTTGTAGAGATAGTCGTCTCTCGCCTGTATTCCTTAGTTTGTAATTTTAGACTTTGGTCCCACTTATGATTCGCTTCCGCGCGGTTGATTTTATTATTCTATATTGCCATTATGGCTTTACCTTCCTGTTCGAGCTTGATGGCTCATCTTTTGACTCGCACCATTATGCTTAGCGGGTGCTTGTCCGTCTTCTAGCTTGTCTTGACGGCACGACCTTGGGATTCCGCATTGGAGTCCGGGTCGGGCTGTTACAAGGATTGGGTGAATTAAAACCCATTACTATGTCCTTACAGTTAGCTGACCGTTAGGTCAATCATCCTTTAGGGATAGTAGAGGACATTCTAGTACAAGTTGTTATAAGTTGATTATTCCAGTCGACTTTGTGGTTCTAGAGATGGAAAGAAAAATATGCTCTAATAATGAAGTTCCTATTTTATTAGGAAGACCTTTTATGGCTACTGCTAACACCATGATTAATGCGAAGAATGATAAGCTTTCAATGTCAGTTATGGGAGAAATTGTTGAAATTTCAGTTTTTGATGCGTTAGATAGGCCAAGTGACATGAATGCATATTTCTCAATCGATGAAATTGAAAATCTTACATCCCAAAGTTTTTAATCAAATTTAAATGATGATGAACTAGAAAAAGATATGTTTGGGGAAGACGATGATGATAGAATCTTCTCCAGTGTGAGAATTAACATAGAAGAATTAGAAAGAGAACTCCAAGAGACAGATGCTAGAAAAGAGAAGGAGAGATTAGAAACTCTTAAGAAAGATAGTGAAGACAAAGAAGAAGTAGAAAGCTTTGAACCAGAAATTAGTTCTAGAAAAATAGAACTTGATGAGGATAAAGTAGAAGAAGAAATTCTTAAGGAAGAGGAAAAAGAAGAAAAACATAAACTAGAAATTCCTAAGTTTATACCATTTGTTAAATCACCTCCTGAAGTTAAATTAAAGCCATTTCCATCCTATTTGAAATACACATTTCTTGGGGAAGGTAATACTTTACCAGTTATAATTGCTGCAGATTTAATAGAAGAACAAGAGTCAAGCTTGGTAAATGTTCTATGGACACATAGAGAAGCTATAGGTTGGTCCTTAGCAGATTTGAAAGGTATTAGTCCATCTATGTGTATGCATAGGATTCATTTGGAAGATGGTAACAAACCTTCTAGAGAAGGTCAAAGAAGACTTAACCCCCATATGGAAGAAGCAGTTAGAAAAGAAGTGCTTAAACTTCTTTATGCGGGTATAATTTACCCGATATCTGATAGTAAATGGGTTAGTCCAGTCCAAGTAGTTCCAATGAAATTAGGAATTATTGTTGTTAAGAATGAGGAAGAAGAATTAGTTCCGACTAGAGCTATTACTGGCTATAGAATGTGCATTGATTTGAGGAGACTAAATGCGGTAACAAAGAAAGATCACTTCCCCTCGCCCTTTATTGACCAAATCATTGAAAGATTAGCTGGTCATGAGTATTATTGTTTTCTTGACGGTTTTTCTAGCTACAATCAAATTCCACTAGCACCAGAAGATCAAGAGAAAACCATATTTACATGTCCCTTTGGTACCTTTGCGTTTAGAAGAATGCCCTTTGGACTATGTAATGCCCCAGCTACTTTTCAAAGATGCATGATTTCTATATTTTCTGATTTAGTTGAAAGATGTGTGGAAGTATTTATGGATGACTTCTTAGTGTTTGGGAATTCTTTTGATCATTACCTAGAAAATCTAACATCGGTTCTGATAAGATGTTGCGAAACTAACTTGACCCTAAGTTGGGAGAAAAGCCATTTCATGGTTAAACATGGGATAGTTTTAGGTCATGTTGTGTCTAACAAAGGAATTGAAGTTGATAAGCCCAAAATTGAAGTTATATCACAATTACCTCCCCCAACAATAGTTGTAAGACCCCGAACCTTCGTGTATTTGATTTTCTTGTTTTGCTTGCATTAAGTTGGTTATGATCATAGTAGAGTGATTGCCTTCCGTGCGTTGCATGCTTTGTTGTTAATGCGTTGAGTGTTCGTCTTATCATGTTAGCACTTAACTAGGTCTTATTGGAGTCTTAGTACCTTTCATATGAGGTTTATAATGTTCATCTTGAACATAGTATGCTTGGTTGAAAGTTTGGAAGCTTAGTTGTATCGTTTGAGTCTTAGGGTTTCTCGTGTTTGCCTTCGTTGCTTGTATTGTTTGTGCTTTCAACTTGCGAGAAGTTCATTTAAGTTCTAGACCAAGTGTACTAGTATTTCTCATGCTTGCACAATCAATGTTCATAGATTTGTTGCATTTGGAAATAAGATGACCAACAAATTATTTCACAGATTCAGTCCTGTTTTTGGGCGAACGTCGGGAAAATTATGGTACCAATCTACTAAAGAGAATTTTCTAAAAGTTTAGTATGTTTTACCTTCATATGTTAGGTTACTCCTTGTAAAATATGGTAATTTTACAAGGTGTTTAAGTACCTCATTTAGGTCTTGACTTACGGCTGTGCCAGAATTCTATTTTCAGGAAATCAGCTTCTGTACTTGATTTTGTTGTAACTTTATTTTGATGAATATAAGTCCAAATTGAGTAATTTAAAATTCTAAAATATATTTTAATGAATCTACTTTCAGAAAAATCAAAAATAACATCATTTAGAGATGTGAGCTATTTATGGTCGATTTTACAAGATCGACTGTCCAGTAACAACAATCTGGAAATTGGTCCCTGAATTCACACTTATGGGATTTTTGGTTGGTTTTGGTTGATGACCACCATGCCCTTGGCCCTTGGACGTCTTTAGTGAGTCAAGCCTCCCTTGTTGACCTTAGAACAAGCCTCTTGAGCCCTTGGATGAACCCTTATCAATGGCCATCATTCCTTAGCCAATAAGAAGCAAGATAACCCCCCTTCACATGGATTAAGGTCTTGTTGATAAGTATATAAGCATTTTTCAGCCTATTCAGCCATGGGAGATCACCAAAGCTTCAGAGATTCAGAGCTTGAACCTCCATTTTCGTCCATAGCAAGAACACCAACTTGAGGGCCCATTTGCCGGAGTTCCGGTGATCCGATCGGCGATCCGAGACCGCCAAATCGAAGGCCTTGCTCTCCTCTACAACAATCCTCGGTTTATTCTTCCTTCTAACCATTATTCATAGGCTGAAGGTACGTGACAATTCCCTGAGATTTTCATGTTCAATAAAATGACATGACCCTTTCATTATAGTTGCTCTATTGATGATTATGAACATCTTTTGTGAAGACAAATCCTCCAATTCAACCTAAGAAATATGAGTAGGATTTTATGAATTCTTATTGAAGTTGTGATTTTGACTTTATGCAAAGAATGAATGTTGTTTATAATGAGCTTAGGAACAACTCTTGTGAAAGATTATGTTTCAATTCAAGGTTTAACAAAATCTCCAATTCTAGGGTTTGAAACTCGGGATTGTGTTTAAGGCTAGTTTAAGATCATGAACAGCCTAGTTATCGAGTTCTAAATGAAAGGAGAACTTAGGAAAGGGCAATGTGATGCATATAGTATCAATTCTCTATTTGGTTAAATTTTAGTAAAACTCACCGGAGTTGAGATTAGAGAGTTATTGAACAATACCGACTCCACATTCAATCCCTACGACGTTTGTAGTGCGTTAGACTAATATTTTAGCTTACGTGACTTTGGGATGGATTGAAGGGCATGTTTGATATGAGTGATTATAAGACTCAATCGAGTTCTTATGTGGTTTATGTGATTGTGTGAAACAAATGCACAATTGAGAGCATGTTGTACAATGATGTATCTACTTGACAGGTTGAATTCGCTCTTGTCGAATTCCTACTTGATTCTTTAATGAGTAAAAACACCTACTTGTTGAATAATGAATTTGAGGACTATTCTATGAGAAGATTTGGATTGGGGCTTTCTTAGTACTCTATACATGGAGTCTACTTGTATAAGTCGCTAGGATGACCATGTTGTTATCTAAGACTCACCGGTATGGTTTGACCTTACGGGTTATTACCGCTCTAGTGTTGCTTAAGTCTTTGACTACCATCGACTTTTGTGTTATTGAATGAGTTACTACTCTAGGAAGAGTTTAGTAAATGGCTTCATGATCCGAGACTAACGGAGTAGTCTTGGATAGTACTTAATGTACTGATGGTTAAGTTGTGACTCTGTTGAATTTCATAGGTGAATATGGAATACTGTATATATTTTATATTATGACTAAATGCATGATTTCCTACATTATCAAGAATTGATTCTTCTACGTGTTTCTATGATATGACTTATGAGCATATTGAATGTGTTTGTCTTCGTGCCTGAGCTGTTCTACAGTTAATGAATTGTGGTGAACTTGGATTATACTATTAAGTGGAATTATGAATCAAAATTGAACTAAGCTTGATTTCACAATAATCAACTTGGGCTTCCCTTATTATTTGACTTGGGACTTGAACTAAGATTCCTAAATGGAATGAGAACTTTGCTATGCCTCAAACGAGAACATAGAAAAGAGTCTTGGGACACATATAGTGTTCAAACTCTATTTGGTTGGAATTGTAGTAAAGACTCAACGGAGTCGAGTTAAGGAACAATTGAACCTTACGAGGATCGTGGTGAGATCCTATGACAATTATATTCCAGTTGACTATATTACTAGCTTTTGTGACTTGAATTGAGTAGAGTGAACAAACTTGGCACTTATGATTTAGAGACTCAAATGAGTTCCTATCGTGGTTTTGTGATTTATGTAACAATGTGCATAATCGTATGAGTTTAGTAGGTCATTATATCTACTTGAGAATTAGCAAGTAAACATCTACTTGTGCATTGCATATAAGTCCAGCTGGCATTACTTGAGTTTTCATGATGATGGTGGGACGATGCATTGTCTTCACGAATTATGGGATTCGTGGTTGCAATGTATCGCCGTATCGGGTTCGGGTTTCACACACACCTCCACTGCTAGCTACAGTGGGGAAGTAGCCCCCTTTGTCGTAACCAATTGAGCACATTGGCTAGTGCTATTTTCCCCGAGAGAACTCGGACCGAGAAGAGCTCGGTACGTTGATACCGAACACGGGTATCACCGGCACGATATGATTAACAGTTGTGATTGCAGGAGCAATACGACGAAAGTGATTTGGTATCTTCTCTATCCTTTATGTGGCTTACTATGGGCACTTATGTGATAACAAAGTGTTAGTTGAACATGAGATCTTATTGACCATGTTTGTATTGACTTATGGTATATGAGAGATTTGATATGTATATATAGATATATGCATACTTGTATATGAGATATATATGGAAGACTTGATGTGTATATATATAGATATGCACACTTATGCATGATGATTTTATGGGAGATTTGATATGTATATGTAGAGATATACATACTGATATAGGTGTATATATATAAACATGCACCCTTACACGTGGTAACAGTGTGAATAGCTTGATTCGTATATATAATGATATGTATACTTGCATATGATGTTTTGTGGGAACTACCTTCTAATTCATTTGATTTGTGTGTGAACAGGGAATTACACCCTGGTTCATTTGGACGGTTTAGTAAGTAAAAAGGAGTGGATATCTTGTGGAGTATCGAAACGATACGACGCCTCTTCACGGGTTTTTCTGTCATATATAAAATGACACCCTAGTTATGTTTATGTCACATAATTATATGTTGCATATATATTGTAGTAGCGTACTGGGTCATTATGACTCATCTAGTACATATTTTTAGTTGCAGTAACTGATAGCTGCTCTGAGATCGAGTAGATCGTGGCTGTAGCAGGGCGCAGCTGGTCGATAGATCGAGTTTAGATCGTGTGGTTCGTGCTTGTAGCAGCCGACTTTCCCGAGTAGCAGCTTGTGGAGTCTTGGTCCTTTTTAGCATTGTCATTGATTTCATGTACTTTGCTATTCTTGTGAGATCGACATTTTGTAAAGTTATTTAGACTGTACAGTCGTGTAGAATTCTTGGGTATTTGTATTGGTTATTTCTTGGACGACGTGTTGTGTTGTGCCCTGTTTGTGGTTTTAGTATTTGTTTCAGTTGTCTCCCGGGCACGCAGTAGCTTTGGGGGAATTTCGTTATTCTAGTTTTTATAGTTGTAGGTTGACTCCGGTATGCTTTAGCCGTTGGGTAATTGTTATATCAGGTTGGTTCTTTGTTGAAACGCCGGCCTGGAGTGCCGATGGTTTGATTAGCGTCTACAATGTTGCGGCACGCGAGTTTTGTTTTTCCTCCTTTGAGAGATAATGTCTCTCTTGATTTCATTGTCGTTGGTTTCGAGCTTTATAGCTTGGGACTTCTTTCTTATATTGCTTCCGTTGATTCGATTTTTTTGAAATACCGTATTTTAGTGCGGTGTTATGTTCATGTTTAGAGCGAGTTTGCTCAACTGTTTGACTAGCACTACTGTTTATCAAGTGCTTGTCCTCTTATTAAGTTGGTTCCAGCGGCAAGACCTTGGGATTTCGTGTTGGAATCCGGGTCGGGTCGTTACAGTAGTCAAGGGTGTTAGAAGTTTTTTAGGACATGTAGGTTTTTACAGAAGATTCATAAAAGACTTTTCAAAAATCTGTAAATCTTTATGTAATCTCTTAGCAAAAGATACCGAATTTATTTTTGACCAAGAATGCTTAAACACATTTAATTTGTTAAAAGAACAATTAACATCAGCTCCGATTTTAACCAGCCCTGATTGGTCTCTCCCTTTCGAGATCACGTGCGATGCATCGGATTTTGCAATTGGAGCTGTGTTAGGACAAAGGATATACAGGAAACCTCATGCGATTCACTATGCGACTAGGACATTGAATGATGCACAACTCAATTATACAACCACCGAAAAAGAATTTTTAGAAGTTGTGTTTGCATTAGAAAATTTTTGGTCCTATTTGTTAGGTTCAAAAGTTATATTATTCTCTGATCATGCAGCACTAAAATATCTATTGAGTAAGAAAGAGGCCAAGCCTAGACTCATTATATGGATGTTATTAATGCAAGAATTTGACATTACTATTAAAGATAAAAAGGGAACAGAAAACGTTGTTGCCGACCATTTGTCTAGGTTGGAATTTTTATCTTTATTTGAACGTCAATTTCTTGATAATAAAATTCCTATGAAGGAAGATTTCCCTGATGAACAATTGTTAGCAGTTAAAATTTTGGAACCATGGTATGCTGATTTTGTTAACTACCATGTGGCAGATATTATTAATCCTGATTTTGATTTTTATCAAAGAAATAAATTTTTAACTGAGGCAAAAAAGTATTTTTGGGAAGAGCCATATTTATTCAAAATATGTTCAGACTCCATAATTAGAAGATGTGTTCCAGAACAAGAACAACAAAGTATTTTGGCATTTTGTCATGAATACTCTTGTGGTGATCATTTTAGTGGTAGAAAAACTGCTAGGAAAATCAGGCAATCTGGTTTATATTGTCCTACTGTTTTTAGAGACTCTGAAATATTTTGCAAAACATGCGATAAATGCCAAAGGACTAGTGGAATTAGTAAAAGGAATGAGATGCCCTTGCATAATAATTTAGTTGTTGAAATTTTTGATATTTGAGGTGTTGACTTTATGGGTCCTTTTCCAATTTCAAATGGTTGTGAATATATTTTAGTCGCTGTTGATTACGTGTCCAAATGGATACAAGCCATTGCTACTCGAAATAATGATGGTCAAACTGTTGTCAAGTTTTTGGATGATATATTTTCTCGGTATGGAGTACCGAAGGCAGTAATTAGTGATCAAGGAACACATTTCACCAATCGGTTGTTAAATGCGAGCCTTAGAAAACATGGTGTAACTCACAAGTTAGCTACACCGGATCATCCTCAGACTTCTGGCCAAGTTGAAGTTAGTAACAGACAAATAAAAGCAGTCCTTGAAAAGACTGTTAGACCAAATCGTAAAGATTGAGAACCAAAACTTAAAGATGCTCTTTGGGTATATCGAACTGCGTATAAAACCCCAATAGGTATGAGTCCTTATCGGATGGTGTACGGCAAAGCATGTCATTTGCCAGTAGAAATTGAACATAAAGCTTATTGGGCCATTAAAGCTCTTAATTTTGATCTAGCTTTAGCTGGTGAAGAACGTCTTTTTCAGTTAAATGAGTTAGAAGAGCATAGGTTAAATTCGTATGAGAATGCAAAAATCTATAAAGAAAAGACCAAAAGATACCATGATATGAGACTTACTAAAAAGATGTTACGTCCAGGTCTAAAGGTACTTTTTTTTAATTCTAGACTCAGATTGTTTCCGGGTAAATTAAAATCGAAATGGTCAGGTCCTTTCATTATAGTACGAATTTACCCACATGGAGCCGTCGATATAAAAAATCAAAAGACTGATGAAGTATTTAAGGTTAATGGTCACCGACTCAAACCATATTTCGAACCCATGTCAGTAGAGAGAACAATTGAACTCATTCGTCTCTCGACACCGAACCCCCTAAGAGAATAGGTTTGCAGTTAGGTCAAGACAAAGACGTTAAACAAGTGCGCTAGGTGGGAGGCAACCCACTTTGATGAAATTTTATTTGCTTTCATAGTATAGTTTAAATATGTTGTTCTCCATCTTATTTGATTATGTGCAGTTACTTTAAATGTTTTCCAGTATTGGCATAATTTAAGTTTGGGGGAGAAAAACATCTTAGTGTTGTATTTATATGTTTCTAATATTTTAGTTTAGAAGTTTTTGTAGAATTTTCAGAGTGCAGGAAAGAAACAGACTTAACAGAACGTAACGGAAGGACTAAAACGAAAACTGCTCAAAATCTGTGAAACAGCTCCCAAGGCACAAAATCTGTGAACCTTGCGAATGCAAGGCCTAAAACCCCCTGCGGCCGCAAGGCCCTATTAATGGCAATAAAAACGTGAACCTTGCAGCGGCAAGCTCAAAGACCCATGCCCCCGCAAGCCCTTCCTCAGCATCAGTGCCCGTTGACTGGGTACCTTGCGGACGCAAGGCATAAACACCTTGCTGCCGCAAGGCCTTCTTTATAAGCCGAAGCAGGGCAGTCACCAGTTCACAAAAAATAAAACTCTATCTCTTCTAATTCCGGCAATCTCTCTCTCTCCCTTAAGAACTCCGGCGAAGCTCCCTAATTCCGGCCAAGTTTCAAGACCAAAGTGCCTCTCTCCTTAAAGCTCCATCATCTCCATCCTCCATCTCCCCCCTAGTCAAGCTTTAAAGAAGAAGAAAGCCATCATTGTTGCCGACGTGAAGCTTCGAAAGCCCGGCCAACCCACCATCACAGTAAAGCATCACAATCCACGTATCTTCTATCCTCTCTCCATTAAATTTTTGATTCGTCAAATTTTTTGCATGTTAGGGTGTTAGAATTATTTTTACTATTTTGACGACATGCTTTAGTTGTTTTAGTTAGGTTGTTTGATTTTAAATTGTTAGAGAGCATATTTATTTCTTTTTATCCTGAAACAAATGGCCTCCAAGCATAGAAACACGAGACCATCCTCGTCTCGCTCCGAAGAGGAGGAGCAAAATTATGACCCCTATAGGTTTGTGTAATTTGAGGCATCAGAGAACTACACTAAGAAGCTCTCCAAAAGCATAATCCCTGAGAGGGGATTTAAGGCTAAGGACTTTGATCTCCCTACCCACTTTGCCCGTCAAAGGTAGGGCAATCTTTGTACGACCCCGGGCGTGGCCATCGTGGCCTTCATTCGTGAATTCTACGCCAACATGCGTATTTTTATTTCTGGTGAGGTGTTTGATATCACTGCTGCTAGGGGTAGGAATATCGATTTTTCGCCCCATAGTATTAACTATTATTTCGGCACTCCTAATTTTGCGAGTGGTACTGACCAGTACAGTATCCACATCGCGAATCATGTCCCTCTCCCAGTGTTAAATGCGGCTATCGTAACACCTGATGCGTTTTGGACCTTCCATCAAGGTCCACCATTTAGCCCCCGCACCATGGACGAGACCCATCTCAGGAACACGGCCAAGGTCGTATTCAAATTTATTTATGCACGCCTTATGCCTTCCAGCCACCAGCACATGGTGTCTTGGCATAAGGCCATTCTGATCGACACCATTTGGACTGGTGGGTCTGTTGATGTAGGGCGCCTGATCAACGCCCAAATTCAGACCCTCATTAGATGTACGACTAACTCGAGATTCGTTTTCCCGAGTTTGATTACCGGACTATGTAGTGGGGCTGGAGTCGTTTGGACTCTAGATTCGAGAGAGTTCGGCAGCCCCCCGACATTACTAGGGCGCTTCTTTTGCGCACCCTCGCCACCACGTGAGGAGCCTCAAGAAGAGGAGGATCCTTGGAGGCTATCTCCAATAGGCGTGAGGAGACCCTACATGAATGAGATGATTAGTCAGCAGTTGGCGAAAATGCACCCTGACTTGACTAATTTCTTTGGTTGGGTTAACCAGGTGGGGCAAAATGTCTCCGCATATTATGGGATGCCACCTGGCACGATCCCCGAGTTTTGTCCTCCTTCGTTATTTTCTCCTGACTCACCATGAGTCGAAGCCCAAGTTTCTTCCTCTTTCGTTAGGCAGGCCACTTATGTCCTTTTGATATTTCTCCTCCATCAACCCTCTTATAGGATATTCCTCAATTTTGAGGAAAAAATAAAATTTAAGTTTGGGGGGGGGGGATTCTAAGCCCAGGGACTTTGCAGGTCCCAGCCTAAGGAAGAGTGGAGTTGGGCTAAGGTTTTTAGGGTGAGGGAAAATTTTTGTCCCTTTATCGTCTCTTCTCCTCACTCTATTTTCTTGCTTTTTATATTTTCTTATTTTAGGAGATGTTGCCTTGACCAGAATACACTAATATTTGGTTCCTTCGGGGACCCATCAAAAGAGTCATCGTCATCGCCCATCTCCATTTTCTTTATAAAAATTTTCAAAAATGATAAAAAAAAAAAGGTTTTAATTCAAAATTTTCATTCTCGAGTCCTGGTGTGGTCATTTCGGCCGATGAGGAGTTAATGCAATGAATCACATAACTTTTTCATAGGTTTTTCTGGAATTTACTTGATTATGCAAAATTCTTGATTTTCTCCAAATCTCTATGCACTTTCACCAGTCATAATTATGGATTGATTTGAACATTTTTACTATGTTTATAGCACACATTTCATTTTAGCAACAAGATATGCACAATAATATGATGAATAGCCGTCCTAACATGATTGTTGCATTAAATTGTAACTTAGGGTCAATTGCATGATAAGTTAGATCCCTTGGATTTTTCTTGCAAATATATCTCAAGCACACTTTTGAACCGTGTCTGCATGTTAGTCTTGATTGCTCCTACATCTTTTCTAGCGAATGCTTATGTGAAATCCAGTGATGCTAAATCTTCCATTCCACAACTTTCGTAATGGATATGATTTTTATGTGTTTTGCTCTCTTAAAAACTGCATGAGTATTTTGGCATTAAGATATGATATAGGCCATCTTTGGATCGTTTGAGCCTAAATATTCCCTGACCTTTACTAAAAATATCCCTAGTGTCCCCCTTTGAGCTTTATTAAAAAGAATGGAGTGTGCTAAGTACACATTGAACCCCCATTCGACTTCGTTTCTTTAACCCACACTAACTTAACCCTAAAGCCAATACACTTTAGTAGGCCATTTGAGAGAGTAGGACATGGGTGGGGAATTAATTTTATGGGACCATTCTTCAGTTATAAAAGTTTTCCGAGGACTTCTTCTTCCTCATCGTTCGTTCAAAAAAAAAGAAGAGAAAAGAAATAATTCAACGAAAAATGAAACGGAAGAAGAAGAGTGCAAAAAGATTCAAATGAAAGCATAGCTTTCAAAAGAAAAATATGTTAGAAAACTTTTGTTGAAAATGGAGCACTAGTGATTTTTAGCTTGATATATTGTATAAAACACGTTTGGGGGAAAAGTCCCCACTTGTGTCTTTGCAGGTCCTAGCCTAATTGGAAAAAACTTCCTTTTGCTTGGAAGTAGTTGGGATTAAGGGTAGTCTTGCTCTCTCACGTTGTATTCTATTCTCTTTCCATCATATCCCCCAAAACATTGGCCTTACATCACAAGCTTATTAAAGACCTATTGATCTTCTTTCCAATGCTTGTGTTTGTTGATTTGTTTGCAATACATGTAAATTGATCCCTAATTCATATATTCATATTAATTTGCAAGCTCATTGTGTTAGCATAATCTTAGCTATTGCAAGTAACTGGGGTATGAAAGCATTGTATGTCATACATAGGAAGTGCATGGGATGGATGTATAAGTACTTGAAATCCTTGGTGTTCTCTCTTTCTGTAATAGACCGGGTTTGGAAGGTAGATCTCATGTTCTGTGTTGCATAAATTTTATTAAAAATCCTGATTTTTTGAATGATTGTTGTGCTTAGCTTAATAAAACTGTTTTAGTTAAGATATTCTCTATGACTGGTTATCAAACACACATGGAGAAATTAAGACTGGTAGCAGTTTGAGTATAAGTCAGTTTGTTCTGTGAATTAGTCTGCACATATGTGGTGAGCATCTTACTGAGACAATTTTGATATGCCATGCTTTTGTGACTTGAGATTGAAACCAAAATGGTTTTTGTTTACTTTATTTTGTATTTATTGTTTTTAGAGTAATTTTTACTTGCTTTTGTATTTATTAGTTTTTGTATTTATCTGCATAGTCGAGTCGCTCGTTAGAGTCTCCTTGAGTTTGTGGGTTTCTAGAGGAGTGTAAATAGTGTCACCCTCCAAAAAGATTTTCTTAAATTTTTGTATATTTAGTATTGCTTTTGTATTTATAAGTATTGTTTACTCGTGGACGAGCAAAGTCTAAGTTTGAGCGTATTTGATAGATGTATTTTATACGTCTTTATCAGGTACTTTTATGACTTAGAAATAACAATTTCGCGAGGCTTTTGGCTACTAATATGTGTTTTTGAGCTACATTTTGAGTTTCAGGGTTTTAGGTGAACTTATAGGATTTGTAGAGCTTTTATTGAAGATTTCGAAGAAGGGTGCAAAGTGCAACATGTGAAAAGATGCAAAAGAAGAAATCTGTCCACCTTGCGGTCGCATGCCTTCAAGGCCTTGCCCTCGCAAGGTAGACAGTATGCAGCCTAGCCCGTTCAAGACCCTTGCGGACGCAAGGTATACACCCCCTGCAGTCGCAAGGTCCCCAGAAATCGACTTACGGGTCTTTCACTTGGATTGAACCTCCTCTGCTCCCTAAAAGACCTTGGTATATATAGAGGATGGTAACCAAAGCCAAAGGACGACCAGAAATTGCTAGGAAACAGTTCCAACACCGATTTTAGTTTGTATTACATAGTTTAGTAGTTGTAATTATAGTTTTGAATATCGATTCATGTATTCCTCCATCCCGCTATTTGGTTCATCGTCAAGGATGAACTAACCCTCCATTAATCTAGGAATTAGGAGGTAACTTGTATCGAATCTATTGCTTAATGTCACGACCCGACCCGGATTTCAACACGAAATCCCAAGGTCGGGCTGCTGAAAGTTGCAAGAAGAAGACAAACACTTGTTAAACAGTTGTGCGAGTTGAACAGTCGAGCTAACAAGCTCTAAACATGAACATAAAGCCCTACTAAAATACAGGATTTCAAAAATTGAATTAGCGGAAGCAATAAGGAAATGATGTCCCGAGCCATGAAGCTCGAAACCAAAGCCAATGAAACCAAGAAAGACATTTTCTCTCAAAAGGTGGAAAAACAAAACTCGCGTGCCGCAACATTGCAGACGCTGAACAAACCATCGGCACCATAGGCCAGCGTTTCAACAAGAACCAACCTGATAACAATTACCCACGGCTAAAGCATACCGGGGATTAACCAACAACTATAACAAGTAGAATAAAGAAAAGCCCCAAAGCTACTGCGTGCCCGGGAGACAATTGAAATAAATACTAAAACCACGAATAACAGCACGACACAACCCGTCGGCCCAAGAAGAATAAATACAAATACCCAAGTATCTATCTGACCGTAAAGTCTAGATAACTTTACAAAATCGATCTCATAAGAATATCAAAGTACATAATATATGTGACGATGCTAAAAAGAAATAGGACTCAAGAAGCTACTACTTGAGGATGTCTGCTGCTACTAGCATGAACCACACGATCTAATCTCGATCTATCGATCATCTGCGCTCTGCTACAGTCACGATCTACTTGATCTCAACGTGGCTACCAATTTACTGCAACTAGAAAACAAAGTACGAGATGAGTCATAATGACCCAGTACGCTACTACAAGAGATATGCAACATATAATTATGTAACATAAAAATAATCATGGTGTCATTTTACAAATGACAGAAAAACTCGTGAAGAGGCGTCGTATCGTTTCGATACTCCACAAGATAACCATTTCTTCTTGCTTACTAAACCGTCCAAATGAACCAGGGTGTAATTCCCTGTTCAAACACAGATTAAATGAATTAGAAGGTAGTTTCCATAAAACATCATATGCATGTATATATATCATTATATATACTAATCAAGCTATTCATAGAATCATCACGTGTAAGGGTGCATATTTATATATATATACACCTATATAAGTATGTATATCTCTATATATACATATCAAATCTCTCAGATAATCATAATGTATAAGTGTGCATATCTATATATATACACATCAAGTTTTTCATTTATATCTCATATATAAGTATGTATATCTCTATATATATACATATCAAATCTCTCATATAATCATCATGTATAAGTGTGCATATCTATATATATACACATCAAGTCTTTCATATAACATCAGCCAATACAAACATGGTCAATAAGATCTCATGTTCAACTAACACTTTGTTATCACATAAGTGCCCATAGTAAGCCACATAAAGGATAGAGAAGGTACCGAATCAATGTCATTGTGTCGCTCCTGCAATCACAACTGTTAATCATATCGTGCCAGTGACACCCATGATCGGGTATCAAAGTACCGAGCTCTCTTCTCGGGTCCGAGCTCTCTACTCGGGAAAAATAGCACTAGCCAATGCGCTCTTTTGGTTACGACAAAGGAGGCTACTTCCCCACTGTAGCTAGCAGTGGAGGGGCGTGTGAACCGAATCCGATACGACGATACATTGCAACCACGAATCCCATAATTTGTGAAGACAATGCATTGTCCCACCATCAACGTAAAAACTCAAGTAATGCCAGCTGGACTTATATGAAATGCACAAGTAGATGTTTACTTGCAAATTCTCAAGTAGATATACAGATCTACTCAACTCATACGATTATGCACATTGTTACAATAATCACAAAACCACAATAGGAGCTCATTTGAGTCTCTAAATCACAAGTTTCATGTTGTCCACTCTATTCATTTCAAGTCCCAAAAGTTAGTAATTTAGCCAAATGGAATCTAATTATCATAGGATCTCACCACGATCCTTGTAAGGTTCAATTGTTTCTTAACTTGACTCCGTTGAGTCCTTGCTACAGTTTATCCCAATTAGGTTATAAATGTTATTTGCATTTCTAAACCTTTTCTAAGTTCTCGATTCAATCATAGTTAGGTTCTTGTCTCATTAAGAAACCCTAGATCAATAGTTCACAATTTCACCTATTAGTGAAATATAAATTCAACACAAGTTGGTGAATCAATTATCAATGAAACCACATAGTAATCAAAAGCAGATTATTCTTCGAGTCAAAATACACAACATTCCTTATAAGTCATATCATTAAATATGGAGAATCAATCCTTAACAAGTTCAAATATTACAAATCACTCGGCGCAGCAATCTTTCTAATTGCATTAAAAATTCCTCTCAACAAAAAATGAACTGAATCTTACTTATCCAGAAAGTATACTCTTTAAACTATAACTTAGCGTTTTAAATCACTTCATTTGGACTTGTATTCATCAATCTATGATCATATCAAGATCAAGCTAATAATCTGTTTTTCTATTATGATTATTTCTGCCCAGTCAAGTTATAAATTCGACCATTAGTTCCTCACAACTCCAAATATCATGAATTTTATATATTCAGAAATTAAACTCTTGGAATTATAATTTAGAACTTTAAAGCACTCCATTTAGATTTGTATTCTTTAGGATACAGTCACCTCAAGTTCATGTTAAAAATCTGGTTCTCTGTTGTGACTCATTCTGCTTAGTCAACTTGTAAATTCAACCATGAATTTCTCAAAACTCCAAATGAGGGGATTATTTCCTAGTCTGAAACTAGACTCTTGAAACTATATTTTTCCATTTTAAAACACTCCAATTGGATTTGTATTCATCAATTTATGATCACTTGAAGACCATGCTAATAACCAGTTACCCTTGTTCAGACTCACTGTCGCAGCCATGGTTCATGATTCATTAAAAATACTTCCCGAACTCCAAAATTTATGAAAATTTACAGAGCATCACTTAATATACACATGAAAAAAATATAATATTTTTAGGCAATTCCATATGGTATATTAGTGCCAGTAGTTTTCGGAAAACAGCCCAAAATTAGGACTGAATCTGTGAGGTTTCTTCCTAATTAGTGAAATCCTAAACTAGTCGTCTCATTGAAGTTTTCAATTCCAACAAGTCCATGAACATTAGTTGTTCCAAGTCATGTTTAGAACAATTTTAATTCTATACATAAACCCAATTTATTAAGTGTAGAGGGCAGCCCCAAAATTTCTAGAATTTAACCCTAACATGAAAAATTCTTTAAAGTTAACAATTGTAATGATTTCCTTCACAAGAATTACTCCTAAGCACAATTAGAACCACATTCATGCTTTACCCAAACCCAAATTAATAACTTAACAAAGCAGCCCCAAAATTTCCATATTTATAACTTGTTGAAATGAAGATTTCTACTTCACAAGAAGTCTTCCTAAGCATGTATTTTTTTTTCTTATCTTCCTAAGCATGTATACTACAACTATTATGAAGGGAGTATGTCATTATATTGAGCATACAAATTTTCAGGGATTGGTAGCATACCTTAAGCCTAGAAAAGGCTGAGAAAAAGGAAAACAAAGTAAAGATTAGTAGTCTCCTCGTCGATAGCTACGTTTGGGTGGTCTCGAATCCAAAATCGGGTGGCCGGATCTTCGGGAAATCAAGAAATACACACTAATCTCACCAAGAATATCCCACACTTGAGTTCTCTAACCATGGCTGAATATGAGGAGTGGTAGGAGGTGTAAGGAGTGGAAGAAATCAGATATTTCAAGTCACAAAGGTTAGGGAGTGAGTGGAAAACAAGTGTGAAGCCCTTATAGGTCAATTTTTAAGTGAGATTAAGTCCCTAATTGAGGACTTAGTGCTAAAATTTTAACTTAGGCTTAATCCACTCTAATTAAGGTCTAATTAAGGTCTAATTTCAGGTTTAGTGAAATTCATTAAGGGTCTCCAAGTAAATACAATAAACTAGGCAAAACTCAAATTTCTGGAAATACCGAGAATAAATGATTCAGTCAACTTTAAAAATGTGTATGTACTGAAATACAAATCCAAAAATTAGGAAAGAGGAATGGTTAGAAAGATCTTGAAATCTAATTTCTAACGCATCAAACAGATCTCAATTCCGAGTTGTCTACAGAAAACTATGGCCAAATTACTACAGCCCTATCGTGTCCGAGGCGAATACACAAGTCACACCGGAAATGAAACACGAGCGTGTTCAAACTTAAACACGACCAAACCAAAATAGTATCAAGTTAATCCCCAAGGCCCCCTAGTCATCTAGGGCCAAACCTAGGATCAAAATAATACTAACCGAGTAATACGACAACACGATCACTAAAATCGCGAATCGGGGAATCAAACTTACGACGACAACTACTATGAACGTCGTGGCCACATGTAAACTTGTAAACATGGTTATTATGAATGTAAATTCATCCGAGCAAGTAAATAAGGATTCGGGGTCTCACACTTAATATATTTTTATTCATTCAATTCTTGTTGATCGTGATATTTATCAACCCCTTTATTGTCTAGCTTTGACCAAATGAATGGAATCACAAGCATTAAAGGCCTAGAGGTGTGGATAGCTGGACGGCCAAATGCACATGTCATACGTTGGCTCACCATCATGATAAATTGACCTTATCGATGTACGAGAGTGATAAGTTAGGGTCAGGTTCATATATATGCCCTAAGTGATAGATATGATCCATATGTTCTTGTTCTTAGGATATAGATTGGATGAATTATTTGGGATGGAGACTGAACTATAATTTGACAATCTATATCTATCTTTTGTGAACGAACCCTAGTTATTGAATGATACTTTATTTAAATAAGCAATAGAGTAGATGCAAGTGAAACCACAATCCTAGATTTCCCTCCTCCATAGAGATCTTTATAATTGTAATTGTTATTTAGTTAATTAGATTTACTATTTTAGTAGAATAAAAATTAGAATAAAACAAAATAAAAACCCCCCTTAGTTTAAATTGCTACCGATATTCTTGTCATCAGTATTCTTCTTGTCTCTGTAGTTCGACCCTTGCTTCCCAAGCTATTCTGCAATAGTCTTGTGCACTTGCAAGGAATTAATTAAAATAAAACACGATCAAGTATTTTGGCGCCGTTGCCGGGGACAAGCTAGTTTGCTTAGTTAGTTTGTTGGTAGCGTTGTTTTTAAAATTCAGTTTTTATATAAAAAAATAGAAAAAGAATTTTTATTTCTAGTTTTTAGTTTTAATTATTTTTAATTGGTTTAAATTGCTTTTGATATTTTATGCACGGTCGTAGATCTTTAAATCCCAAGATGGCATAATTAAATCAAAATATAAATAATCTCAGTAAGAATCAGGAAGACCCGTATAATTTGGAAAATCATCCTATTAATCAAGAACAGTTTGATAGAGAGGATCCTCTGGTTGATCCTCCAATGGATAACAACAATAATCAAAACCCTGAAAATCTGGTTCCTTCGGTAAACATGAATCAAGGAAGAGAGGAGCCTGTTGATAGAAATATGGAAGTAGTAATCAATTAAAGAACTATAAATGATTATGGTCGACCCATGTTGAATGCACCACCATCATGTTTTGTTTTGTAACATGTTGCCTTCATTCCATGGATTGCCATATGAAGATCCAACTTTTGTAAAAGAATATAGTTTTATGACTTATAATTTTCCATTAGGAGGCCACAAATCACAAACCGAGCCTAATCGGTCGATTTATAAAATTTTCAAACTTGGACTGAATCGTCCTACGTCAAAACTGAATCAAACATACCGATTCTATTCGATTTCGCGATTCGGTGATTCAGACTTACACCCCTCTTTGTCTTCAACCTCTGAAATTACTGAACATTCATGCCATTGTTGAGCTTGTGAAGCTCCCATACGTGTGTGACCGTTTGCTAGTGTTTCGGTAACCCGATTGCCGAATCGAGACCGCTTAATCGAAGCCCTTGCCCTCCTCTTCTACAATCCTAAGTTTGTTATTGTTTTCATCCATTATTCATAGGCTAAAGGTGAGTTTTCAATTCCCAGATTTGTATGTTCAATAAAATAACATGCTTCATCCATTATAGTCGTTCTAAACATGCTTAGGAAGACTTCTAGTAATGTAGAATTCTTCAATTCATCATGTGAAAAGTATGTAAAATTTTATGGTTTCCATGTCAAGTTATGATTTTGACTTTGTGTAAAGCATGAATGATGTTCTAAATGTGCTTAAGAACAACTCTTGTGAAAGAATAAATTTCAATTGTATGTTTAACAAAATCGACTATTCCAGGGTTTCAAACTCGAGAATCGGTTTATGGCTAGTTTAAGGTTATGAATGGCTTGGTTATTGTGTTCTAAATGAATGGAGAACAAATAAAAGAGTAATGAGATGCATATAGTATCTATGCTCTATTTGGTTGCACTTTTAGCAATGACTCATCGGAGTTGAGTTTAGGGAGTTATTGAACAATACCAACTCCACATTCAATCCCTACGAAGTTTGTAGTTCGTTAGACTAATGTATTAGCTTACGATACTTTGGGATGGATTGAAGTGTATACTTTGAAGTATGTGTGCTTGTGAGACTCAATCGAGTTCTTATGCGGTTTATATGATTGTGCTTAAGAAATGCATAATCGAGAGCATGTTATAGAATGATATATCTATTTGACATTTTGAATTCGCTCTTGTCGAATTCCTATTTGATTCCATAATGAGTAAACACCTACTTGTTGAATAAGTTCGCCCTTGTCGAACTTATTCCTTATTTGGTTTATATGATGCGTAAACATCTACTTTGCATTGCATTAGTCCAGCTGGCATATTTGGTTGTGTCGATGGTGTGACAATGCATTGTCGTCACGAGTTATGGGATTCGTGATAGTGATGGGTTGTTATATCGGGTTTTTATCACACACCCCTCAACTGTTGGCCATAGTGGGGAAGTAGCCCCTTTGCTGTAACCAACAGAGCACATTGGCAAGTCTAATTACCAAGTAGAGAGCTTGGTACCCGAGTAGAGAGCTCGGTACTTTGATACATCCATCACGTGTGGCAGCCCAACCCGGACTCCAATGCGGAATCCCAAGGTCGTGCCACCAAGACAAGCTAAAAGACGGACAAGCACCTGCTAAGCAAATGGTGTGAGTCAAGAGTTGAGCTAACAAGATCCAAAACAGGAATGTAAGGCCATAACGGCAAAACGGAACAACAAAAACTAAAATATGCGGAAGCAAATCATAAGTGGAACCAAAGCCTTTAATCCTAAACAAAAGAACGCAAGGCTGAGAGATAACTATCTCTCAACAAATCTACGACGCGCGTGACGCAGCATTGCGCACGGGCAACAAACCATCGGCAAACCTAAGGCCGGCGAATCAACGATATACGAACCTGATAAAAAACCACTCAATGGCTACAACATGCCGGAGGGACAAATCAACTAAACGAATAAGATATTTAAATACTAACAACTAAACCAAGGTCTCACGACTAACATTGTCGGAGATAGAAATAATGATAACACAATACTAGAATAGGCAAGCTAAACCTTGCTCGAGAAGACGACAAAATAACTTCTAAATGAATACAACAGCTCGACCAAACAAGTCGGCTCCCAAAATAATACGATAATAAAATACTAACATAATCTACCCAAGTAAAGTCTACTTAACTTTACATTCGTGTCTCACAAATACATAATAACAATAATAATAATAATTCCAAGCTCAAGCCCGGAAGTCCACCTTCTAGAAATCACTATCCGAAGTCGCCACGCGTACTAACGGGATCACGACACACGCTAAGGAAAACAAACACACGGAGTGAGTCATAATGACCCAGTAAGTTACTAAATGCAACTGTATGGCATATCATGTCATGGTATGGCATAATGCACAAGCATATATAAAAATCATGGTATCATACTAGTATACCAACAATAAACATGTACTTAGTTATCAAAGCACATAATCTCACATAAGCCACATAACATATTATCTTTCACATAAATGCTCATAAGTAAACATGTAAACCAGAATCTGGGCCTAGCCCTCAATATTCAAACCATGGGTCCAACCCTCAAATGATCATAATATGGGTTTCAATCCACAAATGATCACAACTCATCAGTTTTCTTAATGAGTACCTCGTTACATTCATCCAACCTAGGATGAGAAATGGGAGCTCGATATCAGGCTAGATGGTGCTAATACGAGACCACATCCCACTATTGGCCAAATAGTGAGGAGAAAGGTAACCAATGCGGCGATTCATAGCGAATGTTTCCAAAGGCTATGAATCGTCCCACTGCCGACAAAACGACCAAGACGCCAGCTAGACTCAAATCAAGATGCTCAAGTAGATATTTACTTGAAATAACCAATAAGGACCAAGTCCATCACGAAAGGACTCGTCAAATCAAGTAGGTCATAATGCTCTACAAATCCCAATAAACCATGCACATAAATGTACACACTTAACATGTTCAGCAAACTTGTAAGTTTAGTTCAAGAACCACATATTGAGGTATTCATAATCCTCAAGTCATCATCCAATCAAAAGTAGAATATAAGCTCAAGAAATCACAATATGAGGTCTACTATAGTCCTCTACTCAGGTTTAAACCAAGACTATTATTTAGTCTAAGAACAACCGTAAATCAAGACTTAGTGTTTAGTCTATTCATAAAAGCATATTAGACTCAACCATAGTCCTAAACCCGCCAGTTTTCCATGTACACGCGACTAAATTCCCTAGAGAGAATTCATTCAATAATCATTATTAAATAGTACTCGAGGCCATAGGTTGGTCTCTAATGCTCCATGCTCTAACGCGCACACTATAAATAATCCCCAAAAGTATCCATAACATGGGTGTCACAATTGGACACAATTTGATATGCTCGGGTGCGCACAAACATAACCATTCAAACATAACCAACCAAAACCCGAACATCGTAGGGTTTCAACCCGAAGTCCATCATTATATTATTGACCTTATAACGACTCCGTTGAGTCTTAATTCTACATTTCATTCCTTATGTGTTTCATAAACCCACAATTTAACACTCTATTCAAACATACAATAAAATCCCAAAATTCATTCGGGCTTGATTCTCAAGCCTAACAACCCGAGAACTCATTATAATCATAGTCAAACGAAACCCAAATGTTGTAGGATTTCAACCCGAGTTCATTAACACATTATCGAACTTATTACGACTCCGTTGAGTCTAAATACTAAGTTTCATTCTTTATACATTTCATCAATCTCAACATTTACACCCACTTAAATTAACAACAATTTCGACAATAATTCGGGCTTGATTCTCAAGCCCTAAAATTCATAACAAAACTCAACATAAATCATAACCCATTACTTACAACACATAATAACATTAAAATCATCCTATTCATGCTATTAACAAGTTCATATCTCCAAAATCCCCAAAATGGGCACACATAGCATATCAAGTGTTCATTGCCCACAAATAGCACATAGGTTGTTTTCCTTAGGGCCAATGAACCAAAACCAAAATAAAGTAACTTACCTAGCTCGGATGAAACTCCAAAGAACGCAAATCCGATCGGTGAAGTTGTTCTACTCGTCAAGGGCTTCATGAATCCGAAGTTTGAAGGCAATCCGACGGTTGGATCTTCATGGATTGAAGAGAGAAGGAAGCTAGGGCTCAAAAATCTTCAAGAACCCTTTCTCTCTCTAATACGTATGGAGGAAGAGAAGAAATGAAGAGGATTTCTGAATTCTCAAATGGGTTTGGGTATTTATACCCCCAAAAATAAGGAGGGCACAATAGGGATTTCCCTAGTACAATTAGTAGAGATTAGGAGTAATCACTCACTAATCTAACCTTAATTAACTTCCAACTAATGTTAGGACATGTTTAGGGCTAAGTATGAGAGGTTAGGAAGGGTTTAGAGGGGGTTTGATGAGGGTAGGATAGGTATTTCTCGTCAAATATCAAAACAGGGCAAAGCAGGGCCGGGGCACCTTGCGGTCGCAAGGTCCCCTAGAGCATGCGACCGCAAGCTCTCCAGCCCCTCTAGGTGTCTTCTTCCATTGACCTTGCGGGGGCAAGGTCTTTCCCCCTTGCGACCGCAAGCCTCCCAGACCAAAAATAGCTTGGAATACAACCCCAAATGACCTCAATCACATAACCAAATCAAACAAGGTTCAAACCTCATCCAAAGTAGGTCTAGAACTCCCATATAACACCCACAAACAATTCCCGAAACAACTCGGAGCGAAACCGGGAAGAGGTGCAACAACGTGCAACCGGAACGACGAATTATCTAGCAATTGAACGAGCAATGAAAGGAGACTTTAAGGCATGTCTAAGGGCTAATGAAAAATCTTGAACACTTCTAGAAAGTTGAATAACAACTAGGGAAATAAGAATTCCAAAGGAGAGATGATTACGCGACTCAATCCCCGAACTACGCAATAAAGACGAATGCTGTCTCCAAAGCTTCCAAATCATCGATAGACTTAAGGAACACCTCCAACTTGAAGTTTAATACATCTAAACATGTTAATAAACCATCATATAGAGGTCTAGGACCAAACCGAGGTCACGAACGCAAAATGCAAGCAAACTCTCAATCGCGTCGCATTCCGATTATCGTCGAGTCACGACTTGTGACTTTAGCAAGTCATCAACTATATGGAATCTCTTAATAGTGTTTTGGTCTTAATTTGGTCTCTCATACACATCTATACAATCTCATAACCAATCATACATCCTACAAATGAATAATTGCGAGTATGGCACGCAAACCGAGCTAACGAAGGAACGAGGTGTTACATCACGGGTATCTCTGGCACGATAAAGTTAACGCTTGTATTGCAAGAGCTACGAAGCGGAACCGGTTCTATAACATATCCTCTTTATATGTGTTTACTTTACAGAACTTATGTGAAACCAATGTGCTACCATGGATATGTGAACTAAGTGTTTATATGAATAAATTATTTGATTGACTTGATATTAATGATGATATATTGCTATGTATGTTGCATGATGCCATGACATGCATAAATGTTAGCTCACAAAGTCTTTATGACTTACCCCCTCCTTTTTACCGCTTTACATCCAAATCGTCTGGGTCCTTCGCAGGGAAACATCATTGAGTTCGTACGTGGTCCAGCTTGTCTATGTTGCAAGTTCACTTAAAGAGGTCGTTATAGTTTCCTCTTTCTTTCTTGGCAAGGGCGTTGGGCTAAGCAAGTCAATTAGACTTGTCTTGGTTATTTGTATCACGCTTGTACCTCTAGTGTTATTAAACTTGGAGTTTTTGTATCAAGGCTTATTCTTGTAATGTATAATGTAAAACTTATATTTTCACAGTTGGTTCACTTATCTTTAGAATTCCGCTGAGCATCTCATTAGCTCTTATTTACTTTCGTTGTTTCTCTGGCATGTTGTAGCCGTCGAGGTATTATAGCATGAACTGTTTAGTGTTGGGTTCCGGTTGTAAAGTCGCCGATGATTTGGTTTAAATTGCATTAGCTATTATATAAAGTTTAAAAAGTTTTAAAAATTTTCGGCCTTTTGGTGTCGAGTCGTGTTACGTCTACAATGTTGCGTCACGTTGTTTACTATAATTGAGTCCTTGCATGAATTGTATTCCTATTTGGACGGCTTGACTCGCGATTCCTCCCCGGGGTCCGGGTCGGGTAAATCCTGCTTGGTATCGAGCTTTATTGGTTAGCTATCGGCCGGGATAGGTTCCATGGCCTAGGTGGGTTGGTTCTTTGTGTGAATCATGACGTTGAGTGTTCTGTTTCGTGCCTTAATTGCATATTCTTCGTGAATGAATAGGACTTACAGTGCTAAGTTCATTGTAATCTAGATTCTCGTGAGTGCAGTGTTCGTGTCAAGGAATATTACCTTTCTCCCATTTTACCTTCAAGGGGCAGTTATACAAAGAGTAGGTGTGGCAGTACTGTTGATCCATTGTTTCCTTGCTTCATTTCTTGAAATCATAGAAATCAGTATGTCGGTCCCAAGAGTGATCGCTGTGGAATTCACTAGAGCCAAGATTCGTTGTACACGTTTTGAGAGCGGAATGGCTTAGCCTCCCGTAGTACTTATTAATATTTCATAATTGCTATATGAAGACTTGTAGCCATTGTAGTTCATGTTCATGTATTCAAGTCTTACTGGCTTGGGGGAAACTAGAGTACTTGCTTCCCGATATTAATTCTAGTTAAGGAGATTATCCCAAATAATGAAAGATTTTCATTCACGATGCATTAAAATTTGTGATAAGCCAAGAGTTAATCACGTGCCACATGCTCGAAATTGTTTTCAACATGTACGTGTTTTCATGTGAAAGGATTAGTAGTGTATTTGTGGGTAAACATATTCTACCTACTGATTTTGAAATTTTGTTCTTGCCTTGTTGTTAACCTAATATATTAGGAATGTATTAGCTTTGGATATTGTGTTGTGCCTACCATTGACTAGCTTGATTATCGACCATATACGGGTTGACTTATAATGATTAAGAATATACTAGTAAGTAATCTTATGCTATACGTTAATGTATTTGATTTTGTTCATGCTTAATAGCATGATGTTCCATGCCTACCATTGATAAGTGGTTAATTGTGTGATTAATAACATACTTGAATTTTCTTGAACTTGGATATCAAAAACTACTTGGTAGATTCTTGAAATTGGCTAAATAATATTAGACCACCTTACCTTGCATGAATGTCTATATGTATGATAATAACATGATTATTCCATACATGTTAAGCATAGTAGAGTTAAAATACTATGTTACATGACGTTTGTACCCTGTCTATATGTATATTGATCGATGTTTTATTTTATCTATTTCCTTGCAAGTGTACAAGACTATTATAGAATAGACTCGGAAGCAAGGGTCGAACCCACAGAGACAAGTGATCACGAACAGTGCGGTTATAGATAGCAAATTATTAACCTAAGGAGGGTTTTTATGTTTAATTCTACTCTAATTTACTAGTTATAGATGTTAACTAATTAGCAGTAATAACGAGATATGAAGATCTTATGGTGAGTGGAAATCTAGGATTACGGGTTTCACTTATATCTCCTTTATGTTCAATTCATAATAATGTCATTCAATGTCTTGGGTTCGTTCACTAAAAATAGATATGGTCGTTGAACAATTGGTTCGGCCTCCTCCCATAAAATTCACCCATTCCATATCCTAAGCACGAGGCGTAATCTAGGCTGTCACCTAGATTTATGATCTATCTGTCACCTAGATCATGTAAGAACACGGTCCTAACTTATCACTCTCGTGCTTCGATAGGTCCAATTTATTGTGTTGGTGAGCCGATTATGCGACATATGCACTTGGTCATGCGGTATCCGCACCTCTAAGCCTTTATTATTTGCGATTACATTCATTTGTTCAAAGCGAAATAATAGAGGGATTGATAAACAACACAATCAACAAGCATTGAATAGACATAAATATGAGAATCAAAACATAAATTCGATACAAGTTACCTCCCACCTCCTAGATTAGGGATGATTTAGTTCATCATAGACGATGAACAGCACATGGAGATGATGGAAGACATGATTTGATCTTCAATACTTGAAATTACAAAACCTAATTATGTTATACAATCTAAAACTACCTAAAATCTATGTAAAGAGAGCTTCCAGCCGTCCTCCTTATGCTTAGGCTCGGCATCTGACTTCTATATATACTTGGGAGTTGTGATTGAATCGAATGACTGTGTGAAAACCCGAAAATTGAGCATTCTGCCTACCTTGCGGTCGCAAGGTCTTTGGATACTGCGTCGCAAGGTCTCCGATGTGTGTGCTTCTTGGCTCTTCGATTGCTTGGCTTGGGGACCGTCTGCCTACCTTGCGGTCGCAAGGTGCGAGGCACCTGCGTCCGCAAGGTGTCAGAATGACGACTTTCATTTTCTTCAATTTTTCTTTCTTTGTAATTTGCACTTAAAACCACAGAGTTTCGCGTATTTTCACGAACAATCCACGAAACTTACAAAACTCACCAAAAACATATATTAGTACTCAAAAGACTCATGAAATAGCCTAATTCAAGTCACGAAGAAGCATATAAAATCGGCGTATAAAATACATCGATCAAATACCCCAAACTTGAACTTTGCTCGTCCACGAGTAAACAAATAAACTTATAAATACAAAAACATCTAAATAACAAAAATTAAAATCTTTTTGTGAGGGTGACACTATTTACACTCCTCTATAAACCCACAAACTCAAGGAGACTCTTTCGAGTGACTCGACTATGCAGATAAATACAAAAACAGATAAATATAAAACTAAAATACAACTACAAATAAAACATAATTAAAACATAAAATCTTTTTGGTTTCATCCTCAAGTTATAAGTGTATGGCATGCATGTAATCTCAGTTTGGTGCTCACCACATATATGCAGGCTTAGTCATATAAAACCAACTAGTCTTTTCTTTATCTTGCTACTACTTTTAATTTCTCCGTGTGTGTGTGATCACCGGTCTTAAAGAATATCTTGACTAAAAGCAGTTTTATTGAGCTAAACACCACATTCATATGAAAATTACAGTTTAATAGAAAATCATGCATTAAGAAGTATGAGATCTACCATTCAAACACAGTCGATTCTGAGACAGAAAGGTCCCAAGGATTCAAAAGATTTACACATCCATCCCATGCACTTCTATGTATGTATACAATGCTCTCTATCCCAATGACTTGTAATAGCTAAGATTATGCTAACACAGTGAGCTTTAAGGTGAATAATAATGAATATGAAGTGTGTGATCAATTTCATGTTACTCACTTGACAATAAAAACAACATAAGCATTGGCAAGAAGATCATTAGGACTTTTTAAGCTTGTAATGTAAGGCCAAGGTGTTGGGGGATTTGATGGAAAGGTATTGGAATTCAAAGTGAGAGAGTAAGACTACCCTTTATCCCTCATACTTCCAAGCAAAGGAAGTTTTCCCTATTTAGGCTAGGACACTGCAAAGACCACAAGTGGAGGGGTGCTTTGTGTTACTTTTCACTTTTCTTCTTTATCCCCCAAACTTGTTTTGGGCACTAGATTCTTCTAAAAATATCATCATTCTAATCGGCGAGAATTTTTCTAACATATTTTCTCTTGAAAGCTATGCTTTCCATTTGAATCTTTGTTTAACTCTTCTTCTTCCGTTTCATTTTTCGTCGACACATGTTTTTTTTTTTTTTTCGACGACGGAAAGAAGAAGCCTTCTGAAAAATAGCCTAACTGAAAAGAAGTGGTCCTCCTAGAATCAATTTCCCACCCAATCCTACTCTCTCAAAGGGTAGGCTAAAAGTGTATAGGCTTTTAGGGTTAAGTTAATGTGGGTAAAGCGATGTCGAATGGGGGTTTAAATAGTGTGCTTAGCACACTCCATTCTTTTCATTAGGCTCAAAGGGGACACTAGGGATATATTTAGTATAGGTCGGGGAATATTTAGGCTCTAACGATCCAAAGATGGCCTAAATCATTTCTTAATGCCAAATGCTCACATAATATTTAAAGCAAGTAAATAACACAAAATATCATATCAACTATGGGAATTGGGTTGAGTGTTTAGCATCCTTTGGATTTCACATAAGCATTCGCTAAGGCAGATGGTAGGGACAATTGAGACTAACATGCAAACACGGTTCGAAAGTGTGCTTGAGATATATAAATGAGAAAAATCCAAGGGATCTATTTATCATGCAATTGACCCTAAGTTACAATTTAATGCAACAATCATGTTCGAATGGCTATGCATCATATTCTTGTGCATATCTTGTTGAAGATAAATCGGTGTTATAAACTTTATAAAACTATTCTAATCAATCCAAAGTTATGGTGGTGTGAGTGCATGAAGAATTTGGAGAAAAGTAAAAGTTTCGCAAAATTAAGTAAATTCGGGGGATCTACGGACTAACTATGCGGTTCATTGCACTAATCTCCTCATGGACTACGACTAGCATTACCACACCTAAACTTCGAGGATGAATATTTTGAAAAATATTTTTTTTTTATATATTTTTTAAGAAATTGCGAAAATTGGAGGTGATGACGATGACACAATTGATGATGGGTCCCCATAAGAGGAACCACGAGTATCTAATGTAAGTGTATTACGGTCAAGGCAACACCTCAGAAAATCGAGAAAAAATAAAAAGCAGGATAAATAGGGTGAAGAGTTAAATGGTCATCAAATAAAGAAATTCTCTTTCACCCTAACGACATAGCCCAACTCCATTCTTCGTTAGGTTTGGGACTGCTAAGACCTAAAATTTTCAATCCCCCAAACTTAAGTTCTATTTTGTCCTCAAAATAGAGGAACATATGAGAGGATTGATGGGGTAGGACAAATATCAAAAGGACATAGCGGGTCCACCTAACGAGCGAGGATGGAACTTGGGCCTCGACTCAAGGTGAGTCGGGCGGAGATAACGAATGAGGATGAAACTTCGGGGATCGTGCAGGTGGCAGCCCATAATAGTTGGACAGATTGTCCACGGTGTTAACCCGAAAAATTTGGTCGACGCATGGGCCAGCTGGCGACTCACCATATCGGTTTGGAGGATAGGCTTCCTCCAACTTTGTTGGAGATCCCAACGAGTGGATCCTCGTCTTCCTCTTCGGGTTCCTCCTCTTGAGGAACCCTCACTCAGGCTGGCTGGTGATGTTCAAACAAAATGGCCCTAGTAATGGCCAGGACCGGCCTTGACCTCTCGGCTTGTGTTTGGGCATTCTCACGTTTGCCCCCTACACAAGTCGGTGATCAAATGCGGGAGCGAACCCCGCATTCGTCCTACCTCTAATTAGGGTCTTGATTTGGCCGTTGATCAAGCGGCCAACATCAATAGACCCATTAGTCATGATGGTGTAGGTCGAGCGACCCTCTCCCAATTCACCGTGTTTTGGTGACTTGAGGGCATGAGGCGACCACAAACAAATTTATACGGGCTTGGCCGTGTCTTGAAGAAGGACTCTCTCATGGTGCGTGGTCCAAATGGTGGTTGACGGCTATAGGACCACTCCACACCAGGGAGAGCAATGACAGCATTCACCACCTCGACAGGGATACGGGGGTGGAGGTGTGTGCTATAATCATCGGCACCAACCGCAAAGTTGGAGGTGCCGAAATACATGTTAATGCTTTCGGATGAAAAATTAACTACCATATTCCTAACATTAACAGTGTCTAGCACACCGCCATCCATGCCAATGTCGCCATTGGCGTAGAATTCTCGGACAATAGGGACTATGGCGTCCCTAGGCGGAGAATCTAACGAAGCCCCACCTACGAGCCATCGAGCGGGACGAATACCAAAATCTTGACCTTGAATCCCCTTTCGGGCACCAAGGACTTGGAGAGTTTGTTGGTGTACCTTCGATGCTTAAATAGACACTGGCAGGTGATGTCAAAATTTTGTTCTTCCTCCTGAACTGGGCCGGAGGATGAAGAGCCGGTATTTCTACGCTTAAACATTTTGTTTGATAAAATTTTAAAAACTAAAAATATAACAATTAAAAATGTTGTTTTAAAATTTTTAAAATAAAAATTTAATCTAAAGCATGCAAAAATATATCTACGTTAAAAATTAACTAGCACCCTAGCATGCAAATATTTCACGTATGAAATTAAAGAGGGTGTTAGGAATACTAGTTTGCGGCTGATCAGTGAATGCGGCGGAGTGGAGCTTGATCTTCGGCAACAATGGTGATTCTTCTTCTTTTTCTTCAAAATCTTCAACTTGGAATGGAGTGTAATGGGAGATGGGTGAGGGAGATGAAGGGTTTGAGAGAGAGAGAGAGAGTATCTTGAAGTTTATCTTTGGAATTCTTGAAGATCTGCAGGAATTCTTGAAGAATTTGGGCTGCTTCTTTGCTTGAGAGAGAGAGAGTGAGATTTTGTTTTTGAAGAAGAAACCCGGTGGCTTTAAATAAAGGGACCTTGCGGTCGCAAGGTCTGCCACACCTTGCGTCCGCAAGGTGGGTCGATCAGTCAAAGCGGTTGGGATTCCTTCATTCATTCCCCATGTCGACACTTATTTGCCGAGATTCGCATTCTTGGGGACCTTGCGGTCGCAAGGTCCTACACACCTTGCGTCCGCAAGGTGGACAGAAACTTCCACTTTGTTTTCTTTCCAACTTTTCAACAGTTTGCAGTTTAGTCCTTTCGTTACTTCCGTTATGTCTTTGATAATTCCTGTATGAAAAATCTAAACAAAAATTCTAAACTAAAAATTATTAGCAACATATAAATACAACACTAAGATGTTTTCTCCCCAAACTTAAATTTTGGCATATTTAATTAAAAATTAAATGTCCAAGAATAGAATTTAACGGAGAAAAACATATCTAAATAACTAGTTAACAAATAACTTTCAAATTAGTGGGTTGCCTCCCACTTAGCGCCTTTGTTTAACGTCTTTGGCTCGACCAAGCGCAAGCCTAGTCTCTTGGTGGTTCATTGTCGCCAAGCGGATTAATTCAATTGTTCGTTCAACTGACATTGGCTCAAAATACGGCTTGAGTCGGTGTCCATTCACTTTAAACACTTCATTATTTTTGGGGTTTTGTATATCAACAGCCCCATGAGGATAAATTCGTACTATTCTAAAAGGACCAGACCATTTGGATTTTAATTTACCTGGGAATAACCTTAACCTAGAGTTAAACAATAATACTTTCATACCTGGATGAAGCATTTTGTTGGCTAATCCCATGTCATGATACTTTTTGGTCTTTTCTTTATAAGTTTTTGCATTACAGTGCAATTGAGTCTATGTTCTTCTAATTCATTTAAGCTGGAACAATCTTTCTTCTCCGGCTAATGTCAAATCTAAATTCAATTCTTTAATTGCCCAATAGGCTTTGTGCTCAATTTCCAGCGGTAAATGGCAAGCTTTACCATATACCATCCTATATGGACTCATTCCTATGGGTGTCTTAAAAGCGATTCGGTATGCCCATAAAGCATCCTTGAGTTTAGATTCCCAATCTTTACGATTAGGCCTAACAGTCTTTTCTAACACTGCTTTTTATCGTCTATTGCTTACTTCTACTTGTCCAGAAGTCTGTGGATGATAAGGTGTAGCTAACTTGTGAGTTACACCATGCTTTCTAAGAACACTGTTTAACAACTTATTGGTAAAATGAGTTTCCTGGTCACTTATTATGGCCTTAGGGACTCCATATCTAGCAAATAAATCTTCAACAAATTTGACTCTTGTTTTACCATCATTAGTTTTAGTTGCTCTTGCTTCTATCCATTTAGAGACATAATCAAGCTGCTACCAAAATATATTCACAATTATTGGACACGAGGAAAGGGACCCATAAAATCAATACCCCAAACATCAAAGATTTCAACTACTAAATTAAACATGTAAGGGCATCTCGTTTCTCTTTCCTATACCACTGTTCTTTGACATTTGTCGCATGTTACGTAAAAGCAGTTCACAATCTCTAAAAGCAGTAGGCCAATACAAACTGATTGCAAAATTTTTCGGCGGTTTTATTACCACTAAAATGACCACCACACGAATATCCATGGCAAAATTCCATGATACCTTGTTGGTCTTTTTACGGTATACATCTTCTTATTAAAGAATCGAGCAAATCTTGTATAAGTGAGGAGCTTCCCAAAAATAATTTTTCGTTTCCGCCAAAAATTTCTTCTTTTAAGTAATGATCAAAATCGGATTAATTATATCGGACACATAGTAGTTGACAAAGTCGGCATACCAAGGGTCGAGAATCTTTAATGGCTAGGAGTTGTTCATCGGGAAAATTATCATTAATGGGGACAGGATCATCAAGAAATTGGCGTTCGGCAAGGGTGAAAATTCTAACCTAGACAAGTGGTCGGCCACAACATTCTCGGTTCCTCTTTTATCCTTGATAGTTATGTCAAATTCTTGTAACAATAACATCCATCTAATTAATCTTGGTTTAGCATCCTTCTTGCTTAAGAGATATTTTAATGCGAGAATGATCGAGAAAAGATTATCACCTTTGATCTAGCAAATATGATCTAAATTTTTCTAAAGCATATACTCTTGCTAAAAATTCCTTTTCGGTAGTGGTATAATTCAATTGAGCATCATTCGAGTTCTACTAGCATAATGGATCACATGAGGCTTTCTATCTACCCTTTGTCCTAACACGGCTCCAATTGCAAAATCGATGCATCACACATGATTTCGAGCGGAAGTGACCAATCGGGGCGGATAAGATTGGGGCGATAGTCAACTTTTCTTTTAATAAATTAAAAGCTTCCAAACATTCTTTATCAAAAATAAACTACGTATCTTTTGCTAACAAATTACATAGAGGTTTCTGATTTTGGAAAAGTCTTTTATAAATCTACGATAAAAACCGGCATGACCCAGAAAACTTGAACTCCTTTAAGCGAAGTGGGAGGGGTAGTTGCGAAATAACTTCAATTTTAGCTTTGTCAACTTCAATTCCTTTATTTGAAACAACATGCCCTAAGACAATTCCATGTTTTACCATGAAGTGACTTTTCTCCCAACTTAAAGTTAAATTAGTTTCGCGGACATCTTTTCGGGACGGATGTAAGGTTTTCTAAGCGATGATCAAAAGAATTTCAGCGAAAAATCATCCATGAAAACTTCTACGCATCTTTCAACTAAGTGCGAAAATATAGAAATCATGCATCTTTGAAAAGTAGGCGGTGCATTACACAACCCAAAGGCATTCTCCTAAAGGCAAAAGTACCAAAGGGACATGTAAATGTTGTTTTCTCTTGGTCTTCGGGTGCAACGAGGGATCGATTATACCGGAAAAACCATCAAGAAAACAATAGTATTCATGGCACGCTAATCTTTCAAGAATTTGGTCAATAAATGGCAAAGGAAAGTGGTCTTTCCTTGTTGCCGCATTTAATTTCACGCAAATCGATACACATTCTATAACCGTAATAGTCCTTGTAGGGACTAATTCATCTTTATCATTTTTGACAACGGTAATTCGACTTTTTAGGAACTACTTGGACAGGACTAACCCATTTACTATCGATATAGGGTAAATTATACCGCATCTAAAAGCTTAAGAACTTCTTTCCTAACAGCTTCTTCCATGTGTGGGTTAAGTCTTCTCTGTCTTTCTCTAGAAGGTTTACTACCTTCCTCTAAATGAATTTTATGCATACACATAGAAGGACTAATTCCTTTTAAGTCAACTAAAGACCATCCTAGAGCTTCTCTATGTGTCCATAAAACTTTTAACAAACTTTCTTCTTGTTTTTCGATAAATTAAATTTGCTATAATAACAGGCAAAGTGTTACCTTCCCCTAAAAATGCATATTTTAAGTGAGATGGTAATGGTTTTAATTCTTCGACTTTGGGAGAATTAATGGAAGGCATAAATTCAGAATTTTCTGCTTTAATTGTTTCTTTTATTTTAGCCTCATTATTCTCTTCTTGTTTTTCTTCCTTAATATCTTCAATCTCAATTTCCTCAAAGAGATTTTAGAATCTCTACTTCATCTTCTTTAATTTCATAACTTTCTTCAACTCTTTTCTTTGACTCATCAGAATTAATTTCTGATTCTACCTTTATTTCTTTAATTTTTCATCTTTCTTTTTACTAGCTTCTAGCTTTTCTTTTTCTAATCTTTCTTCTTCTTCTATTTCTCTTTCAATTTCCTCAATGTCAATTTTTATGGGAGGAATAGGGCTATCATCATAGACAATAAATCTATCTCTCTCATAATCTTGCTCTTCTTCAAAAGTTTCGGTTGATAATTTCTCAATCTCATCAATTGAAAAACAAGCACTCATATCACTAGGTCTATTCATAGCATCAAACACAGAAATTTCAACTGTTTCACCTAGGGTGACATTGTGAGTTTACCATTTTTCACATTTATCATTGTATTAGCGGTTGCCATAAATGGTGCGCCTAACAATATTGGGACTTCATTATTAGTGCATATCTTCCTTTCCATCTCAAGAACCACAAAGTCTCTTGGTATGATTAATTTATCAACTTTGAACTAGGATATCTTCCACTATACCCAAGGGATATTTAAGCGAGCGATCGGCTAATTGTAATTGCATATTAGTGGGTTTTAGTTCTCCTAGACCTAATTGTTTATAGACCAGAAAGGCATCAAGTTAATACTTGCTCCTAAATCTAGCATTGCTTTCATCTTTTTAGAGTCTCCCAAGGAAACTTGAATATTAAAGCTGCTAGGGTCCTTCAACTTAGGTGGTAATTCGGGTTGTAAAAGCAGGCGGCGTTTTCGAAACAACAATCTTTTCGTTGTTTTCAAACTTGTGTTTCTTAGAGTGAAGATCTTTGAAAAACTTTGCTTTGCGTATCTTTGGAATATTTTTAATAACATTAAGCAAAGGTAAATTTACATTTACTTTGGATAACATATTATAAATTTCCGTGAATTGTTTGTCCATTCGGTTTTCATAAGTCTTCTTGGAAGCGGAATTGGAGGAACATAAGGTGGTGGAGCCACATAAGGTTCCTCTTCTTCTTGATCTAATTCTTTATCTACTTCAAGCTGTGTTGTCTTTATTTTGAATTTCTTTTCTCTTTTTCTTGTTCCTTATTTGGAACTTCTAACTCTACTTCTACTTCTTTTTCTTTTCTACCTCTTGATTACTTAAATCATCAATCACTTTATCACTAACACTATCTTTCTCAATTTCTTTTTCTATTACTTTTTCAGAATTTTCTACTGAAGCATGCATATTAGAAGGAGGATCAGAATCACTTACCTCTTCACCTATCACCTTACCACTTCGCGGGGCGGTGATTGACTTAGCTTGCTCGGTTTGACTAGGGAACTTCCCTTCTTCTCTTTTATTTGCTTCGAATTTTCGATATGTTTCTTGATTTTCAATTTCTTCAAGCATGTACTTCATCAAATGCTTGACCTTTACTTGCTTGCTTGGGAACTTGCTTGGGAACTTCTTCAATTCTCAATTGATTTTGATTTTGATTTTGCAAGCTGTGGAGGTTGTGGTGGTTGAGGTTGGAATTGTTGAGGTTGCAAAGGCTTATTTCCTCCCCAAGAAAAGTTAGGATGATTCCTCCAACCGAGGATTATATGTATTGGAATATGGATCATTCCTTGGCCTTTGAGGGTACATATTACATAGCATTAGCATTAGAATACATAGCACTTGACGGACAAAAATTAGTAGCATGAGAATATAATCCACATAGAGCACATGCTTCTTGAATTTGCCAATTTTCAAATTGAGCTTGTGTATTTGAATTATCTTGCAATTGATATAGGCTCCTATTTTTACCTCTAGCACTTTTACGTTGGGAATTAATACTTAGCATCTCAAATAATTCTTCTAATGCTTACGGTGTCATTCTATTAATAGAACCACCAGTGCACTATCAACCATAGTTTGTAAACTGGCGAAAGACCATGATAGAATTGAAGCACTAACACATGTTGAGCCAAATTATGATGAGGACACATAATAAGCGATTTTTAAATCTATCCCATGACTCATGGAATGTTTCACAGTTCATTTTGGAATGACATGATTTGTTTTCTATACTCGTAAGAGATGCATGTTTGTAAAATTTGCTCATAAACAAATCATATAATTGTGCCCAAGTAAAAACACTTGTTCGGTGTTAGGTTCATAAACCATCTCTTTGCCAATTCTTTTAATGCCTTTGGGAAAGTATTTCATTTTAATTTGATCTTGATTAACCCTCCTAAAGGAAAAGTACTCATCATGTATTCATATTCTCTTAAGAAAGCGGAGGATCTTCATTAGGCATCCCATGAAAAGATGGTATGGCATTAAAATAATGTCCTTTTAGTTCGAAATTCCTAACAGCATCTGGCAATACTAAACATGATGTTACCACATTTAATGAAGGTCTACTAAAATCATTAATAGTTCTTTGATTTACGACTACTTCCATATTTCTTCTTGCAGGCTCTTCTTGTCTTTGATTCCTATTGACTGGGTCAACTAGGTTTTCAGGATTACGATTATTGTTATTATCTTCCATTGTAGGATCAACGGAGGATCCTCTCGATTCGATTATCTTGATTATCGGGCTCGAAAACTAGATTTTCAAAATATCTTTGGTATCTTTTAACAATATTTATCTCTTGATCTAAGTCTACCAATTCAGGATTTAAAGATCTACGACCTTGCATAAAAATTAATTAAAAGCAATTTAAAAACAACTAACTATTAAGGCAAAATAAAATAAAATCTTTTTGTATTTTTATTTTTTATAAAAACAGAAAATTAAACTAAAAACTAAATTAAATTAAAAACTACGCTACCTACAAACTAACTACGTGAACTAGCTTGTCCCCGGCAACGGCGCCAAAAACTTGATCGATTGTTTTATTTATCTATTTCCTTGCAAGTGTACAAGACTATTATAGAATAGACTCGGAAGCAAGGGTCGAACCACAGAGACAAGTGATCACGAACAGTGCGGTTATAGATAGCAAATTATTAACCTAAGGGGGTTTTTATGTTTAATTCTACTCTAAATTACTAGTTATAGATGTTAACTAATTAGACAGTAATAACAGATATGAAGATCTTATGGTGAGTGGAAATCTAGGATTCTGGGTTTCACTTATATCTCCTTTATGTTCAATTCATAATAATGTCATTCAATGTCTTGGGTTCGTTCACTAAAAATAGATATATGGTCGTTGAACAATTGGTTCAGCCTCCATCCCCATAAAATTCACCCATTCCATATCCTAAGCACGAGGCGTAATCTAGCTGTCACCTAGATTTATGATCTATCTGTCACCTAGATCATGTAAGAACACTGGTCCTAACTTATCACTCTCGTGCTTCGATAGGTCCAATTTATTGTGTTGGTGAGCCGATTAATGCGACATATGCACTTGGTCATGCAGGTATCCGCACCTCTAAGCCTTTATTATTTGCGATTACATTCATTTGTTCAAAGCGAAATAATAGAGGGATTGATAAACAACACAATCAACAAGCATTGAATAGACATATATATAAGAATCAAAACATAAATTCGATACAAGTTACCTCCCACCACCTCTAGATTAGGGATGATTTAGTTCATCATAGGCGATGAACACACATGGAGATGATGGAAGACATGATTTGATCTTCAATACTTGAAATTACAAAACCTAATTATGTTATACAATCTAAAACTACCTAAAATCTATGTAAAGAGAGCTTCCAGCCGTCCTCCTTATGCTTAGGCTCGGCATCTGACTTCTATATATACTTGGGAGTTGTGATTGAATCGAATGACGTGTGAAAACCGAAAATTGAGCATTACGCCTACCTTGCGGTCGCAAGGTCTTTGGATACCTGCGTCGCAAGGTCTCCGTGTGTGCTTGCTTCTTGGCTCTTCGATTGGCTTGGGGACCGATCTGCCTACCTTGCGGTCGCAAGGTGCGAGGCACCTGCGTCCCAAGGTGTCGAGAATGACGACTTTCATTTTCTTCAATTTTTCTTTCTTTGTAATTTGCACTTAAAACCACGGAGTTTCGCGTATTTTCACGAACAATCACGAAACTTACAAAACTCACCAAAAACATATATTAGTACTCAAAAGACTCATGAAATAGCCTAATTCAAGTCACGAAGCATATAAAATCGGCGTATAAAATACATCGATCC
>CM028383.1:110454720-110503843 GCA_013146195.2 Codonopsis lanceolata | reverse complement strand
AAACCCTAATAAGCTCACTGAAGTCGCATTTCGACTATCGTCAAGTTATTTACTTTTGGACTTCTAACAAGTCAACCACTATATGACATTTCTTAAAGTGTTTTGGTCTTAATGATCTCTCATACACATTTAGACTCTCTTACAAACCAAACGAGCAATCAACTAAAGAGGAAATGCGAGCTTTGCACGCAATTCGCTAACCGGAATGGGATCTTACATCCTCTCCCCTTAAAAAGAATTTAACCCGATTCTAAACCGTATCTCAAACCAATGCTGAAGTCATAATCCCAACATGAAATACCAGACACCACTACGGTGTCTCACAATCTCGAGTGAACACTGATGCTCAAAAAACTAGACTCAATCTCCGAGTCTACCATCACAAATCTCAAACCTAATATATATGAGGATCAAACTACTCTGATCCCAAATTCAGTTTCAATACCTCTTAATAGCACAACAACATTAAACTTTTTAGATTGAAAAGTACCAATATGACTCACATTTGAGTCGCGAAACACACATGAACAAGACTAACCAATCTCGCACACAAACCTCAACGTTTAACATGAAACAAAGTTCAAGCACATCATAACCTTCAACTACGGAAATCTATTTGTTCCGGGGCACATCATGTACCCGTGCATAAATGCACCTTAAGTCACAAGAAGTAATAATTGCCTATAGAGCAATTTTCAACCAAATCGAGGCAATCATGCCGACATTTCAAGCCACACAAATAATACTTATGATTTCCTATCGCGGGTAAAACACATAAGAGCACAACAATGAAATGTTTTGAAAATTCTTTTCATTTAGGTCCATTCCTTTGGTAATGGGTATAGTCGATTTCTACCACAATTCATACTAATCCTAGTCCAACAACGATCACTTTTGATCACCAATTTAGGTACCGCTAAATTGGATATTCAAAAGCGTAAGGATGCGAAGGTTCATGATAAAAGGGTTTTAAGCATCCTTTTAATAGTCTCCTATGCTAAGGAAATGAATGAGCAGTGAGATAACAATTTATGAAATGAGAATTTAATATAACACAATGAAGATGCATCAAGTATGTTCCCTACACTAATGCACATAATCGAATAAGATCAAGTCAAGTAACAAGGCTATTACCTTGGCAAACAACAAGCATATTTTACACAAAAACTCGCGGCACCTAGCACTAACCATGAAAACTCGCTAGAAGTCACCACGTGCATCGACTCGCTAATAGTAGTTTAACGTCTATACTTCACAAATCCAACTTTTCTTAAACTCTAGACCAAGGTTACAACCGACGTATATTCTAACGTCCCCAAAACGCCAAAACTTCAACAAAAATTGCAGTGAAACATCATACTTGTTCACGCACTAAAATCAACCCATAAATCGCAACACTTAACCTTCACACTTATCAAGTGTATCCTACTCGCATAATAATCATAATCAATATTATAGATGTATATTATTCATCACCTTAAACATATTCCCGTAGGATATACAAGTATTATTTCAAATCAATAAGTATCATCATACAATTCATGCTTCATATATATATACATATATATACGAATATTCATACCCCGGCTCTTAATATAGGCCGACAAAACCGTAACCCCATAAAACCATTGGTTACTATCATCGTAACACAATTTCATCCTCAATGTTCTTTATATATAGTATAGTCCTATAAATATATAGACTACACAAGAATCCACAAACCATGTGTGATTACCTACCGGCAATTCACAAATCAAACAATACTACAAACCAGCATCACATTGGGGCTTTATCCCCAATCAAACAATAAACCAACAATATGCAATACACCATGTAATGTATGTATGGATGCACATGAGCTACCGATAAAGCGTGTACTCATAATAACAACAATAGTAATAACGGTATAATATATATATATACGAGAGCATACCTTCCTATTCGGATAGGTTTCAAAACTCCGCAATGGCCAACTGCCACGCGCACACGACCTCAAACTCTAGGTCGACCATCACCATCTCTCTTGGAGCCACCAGATTTTTGACTAGTACTCCCTGCATCGATTAACCCTCATCCTGGGCAATCTTTACGAACATGATCACCACCACAAGCAAAGCACTTCCGCCTTGCCTCAACATCTGTTCTCGGCATGTCCTCGTCCTCAAACAAAATTACATATCAACTCACCGCCTGCCGCCTCCGACTAGAGGTAGGAACATCACTGCCTACCAAGACGTGTGATTCCTTGATTAACTTTTCTCGAGGTGCTACTTGCCCCCAATATTATCATCACTCTAACAACTCTCGAGGTTCTCTCTTTGAATATTCCTCGAAGTCTAACTCCATCGCATAAGCACGATCCACAAAGATCTCGGTACCCGTGAGCCGTAAGGGAATAAGCCTCTACGATACTTCATCTTTAGGCCTTTTACAAACCGGTGGGTTTCTTAGCCTCATCTCGGTACTAAGTAACCACGAACGAGCCAATCTCCGTGAACTCCGAATATTGAGCCACAACCATATCTCCTTGTTCTAGCGCAATAAATTCCATTTCTCTTCTTTCCCGAACTATCGCCTAATAAATGTGCCCTAAACTCCATTATGAAATTTTCCCACACTTGGGGCATTCCAAGTGTCTCCAATTATCTCGTAACACATACCAATGGTCACCTGCACCACTCAAGGTAAACACGCTAAGGTCACCATCTCTTTCGACGTACAACCCATAACGTCAAAAGATCTTTTCCATGCTTTCTAACCAATGCTCGGCTTTAGAAGCATCGGCTCTCCATCGAAGCCCTCGGGTTTCAATTTCAAAAATCTCCCAAGTATATGGAATCATTCTCCTTCTAAACATTTGTTGAGGAGTCACACGAGGATCATTAACATTTTCTCCTCTCTCATAACCACGAACGATACTCGAACGAGGTCCGCTAGAACTAGCTCCACGCCAAGCCCCCGACATGATATACCTACAAGGAACACTCGGAGTTAAAATCTCAACAATAAACCCAACCCAACTAGGCCAAGGAACCTATCCCCGCGAAATAGCTAACCAATAGCTCGATACTAATCGTGACGATTCCGACCCTGATCTCAATACGAGATCCCAAGGTCGCGTGCCATTAGACAAACTAAGAGATGTGACAAGCACCTCTAAGCATAATGGTGCGAGTCAAAGACGAGCCAACAAGCTCAAGCACAGAAAATAAAGCCATAACGGCGATACAGAAATCAAAACCAAAACATGAAGCAAAAAAAACTATATGGGACCCGAGCTAACAAGCTCCTAAATATAAACAACCAAAGAGATGGTAAATCTCTCGGCCTAAAATTCGACGTGACGCAACATTAGACACGCGACAACAAGGCCATAACATGCCCAGGAACAATTCACTATAACCATAAATGATGCTAAACCACCAACCAAATCTCACGACTAAACTGGCTGGAGGTAGGAACAACAATAATACCAAAACTAGAATGAACGAGCCACACATGCTCGAAACGACAAACGGAAATAATCTCTAAGGATACAAAGGCTCGGATATACAAGCTCCCAAATACACAACATAAATATAATACCACATCTACCCAAGTAAAGTCTACATAACTTTACATTCGAGCCTCACAAAAATAACAACATAATAATAAATAACTCCAAGCTATTACTTGGAAGACCACCGCTAGAAATCGCTTATCCGGCTGCCTTCAACGGGATCATCGCACACACTAGGGAAAACAATCACACGAGTGAGTCATAATGACCCAAGAAGTTTCTAAATGCAACTATATGGCATATTATGTCATGGCATGGCATAATGTGCAATCATATAAAAATCATGGTATCATGCTAGTATACCAACAAGAAACATGTACTTAATTTTTAAAGCACATAAACTCACATAAATAAAGTAGCATATTATTTTTAATATAAATGCTCATAATAATCATGTGTAACAAGAATCAAAATCGAACCGTCACAATCAAATCCGGTTCAAAACCCAATCAACTTACCATGAGATCCAATCTCAAACCAAGATCCGGCTCACCCAATCAATCATACCGGGTTTCTCCCCAAATAATCACAACTCATCGATTTCCTTTAATGAGTACTCTACATTCATCCAGTCCTCCGGATGAGAAATGAGAGCTCGATGTCGTGCTAGATGGCATAACTCGAGATCACATCCCACTATTGGCCAAATAGTGAGGAGAAAAGGACCCAATGCAATGATTCGTAGCGATTGTTCCCAAAGGCTATGAATCGTCCCATTGCCGACACAACAACCAAACCCGCCACTGACTTTAAACCAAACCATCAAGTAGCTATTTACTTGCATAAACCAATGAGACCAAATTCATAATTATCGGACTCATTAAATCATGTAGGACATAATGCTCTACAACAACTCATAAACCATGCACATAATTGCACATAAACAAATAGGGCATAATGCTCCACAAAATCCCATAATCCATGCACATATTTGCATATAACCACGTAGGACATAATGCTCTACGAAATCTCATAAACCATGCATATAATTGCATAAAATCAAGTAGGACATAATGTTCTACCAAACATCATAAACAATGCATATATTTGCATATAACCATTGTGTTCAACTAACTTACAAGTTTAGTTCAAGAACTACTTTATTGAGGTATTCATTATTCCTCAAGTCATTAACCCATTCAAGCATAGCTTATCAACTTAATAAAATATAATGTGAGGTCTTCCTTAATCCTCAACTCAAATCAAACCAAGACTACTACGCTAGTCTCAAAATATTCACAATTCAAGACTTATTATTTAGTCTTTATTTTAAGTACACCGGACTCAATCATAGTCCTAATCGTCATATATGATCGACAACACCAACACCATACTTAAAACATCATGACTACCCCGTAGTCACTTCGCACAAGTGTTTTCATATGTACGCAACAAAAATCCTTGAGAAGAGGATTTTCTCTTAATCTTCTCTTAACTAATCTCGTGACCTTATGCGGGTCTCAATTATCCCATGCTCTAACAAGCATGCTTAAAACATATTTCTAATAAATCTTCATACCATGAATGTCTCCATTGGACACAAACCAAAGACCCGGTGTGCACAAAAACAACCCAAGCAAACCCAAACATGGTAGGTTTCACCCAAGGCTCTTAGTCATTTTATTGGCCTTATACCGACTCCGTTGAGTCTTACTAACACATTTCATTCTTTATGTGTTTTATAAATTGATACCGTAATAATTTCTTAAAGTTTACAACCAAATCTCAATAGTCATTCGGGCTAAATTCCCAAGACTAAAAACCCACAAAACACATCACAACCACTAACCATTTAAAGTTTGGAACTTATGTTCTTCGCTCCATTAACTAAACGAAATCCAATCATCGTAGGATTTCAACCCAAGCTCAATTAGCACCTAATCAAACTTAGAATGACTCCGTTGAGTCTAATCTACCCTTTCTAAAATTTTAGGACATAGAGGCCATGGGTCTCAATAATCTCTATGTTCATAACCATCAACAATAGTCACCATCCCGGGTTCGTTTAACTCACATAAACCCAACAAAACCTTCACCAATATAACATAGAATAAATTCATCATGTTGAGCACAATTTCATTTAGCTCACCTTACCAATCATAATTCCCCAATTCATGATTAAATCATACAACCCGGTTTAATATACTCTATTAAGCATATAAAACATAGTAATCAAGCTCACATTAATAATTTTGCAAGCTAAACCAAATTTGGGCAAAACACCCTCCAAGTATCTCAACCAAACCAACATCAAAACTCATGAATAATCAACATAATCAAGTTCAATAGTCTAGTTAGAACATGAATCTCACATATATCATGGTCTCACATAGGTCAATCCAATTCTATCATCAATTTGAAAACCTAGGGTTCATGCTTCTCTACAAACCCTAACAATGGCTTCCATTGACCTCACATAGCACAAATGATGGTTTCCCTAGGGTCAATGGAGCCCAAAATAAAAGAAAGAGAGGTAGAAACTTACCTTATCACAGCCCCCTACAAGCTGCCATACCCGACATCAAGGAGATGAAGTCGTTTCTCCTCACCTCTCTCTCTTCAAACTCGCGGGTTGAATGGAGGAAGAAGCTCTTAGCAATGGCCTCCAAGATCAGCCTTTCAAGAGCCCTAGAAATCGCCCCTTTCTCAGCTCTCTCACGCCCTTGGTCTGTTCGCAGAAGACGGGAGGGAGAAGAAGTCGCTCTGGCCGAACAAATGAGATGGAGTGCGGCTGATTTCTCTTTTATATGGGGGATTAATTCCCCTTAATCACCCACTAATCAACCCCTAATCTCACTAATAATGATTAGGACTAGTATTAGGCTAAGTAGGTGGGTTTAAGTTGGGTTTAGAATGGGTTTAATTGGTCAAAATTCGGACAGCGCAAAAGCAGAACAAAATCCGTAATTCGATTTGAGGACCCTTGCGGTCGCATCATACAAGGGGGATGCGAGCGCATCCTCCAGAAAACCTCCTTCCGGCTTTTTCTTGCTTCCTTGCTCGATTTCGGTCGTTCCCGCATGCATTCTCGAGTCTTAAAGCTTCAAAATGGCTCACAATTGAACCCTTAAGGTCCTCAAACATTAAACTAAACCATCCAAGTCTCAAACCAATTTTAAATTAGGTCTAGACTCCCATAAACAACACCCGAAACAACCCGGGGCAAAATCGGCGCAAGACGTAACAACTTGCTATCTAAACGTCGAATGAAACCGCAAACCGACGGGTAATAACCTATGATTATAAGCACCTATAAGGGATACAAAGTAGGAATAAATGCCTCTAAAATAATAATCAACAGATGGGAGAAATAAGCTCCCGAAACACGAGACGTTCGCCCGGCTCAATCTCAAACTACGCGATAAGGAGAATTGCTATTCTCGAGGCGTCAAAACTTCACAAGACTCTTGGAATGCATCCAATTAGAAGTCTAACACATCTAAACATGTTATTTAATCATCATGTAAAGATCTGGGACCAAATCGAGGTCCAGAACACAAAACCCGAATAAGCTCTCACTCGAGTCGCATTTCGACTATCGTCGGGTTACGACTTTTGACTTTAACAAGTCAACCACTATATGACATTTCTTAAAAGTGTTTTGGTCTTAATGTGATCTCTCATACACATTTAGACTCTCTTACAAACCAAACGAGCAATCAACGAAAGAGGAAATGCGAGCTTTGCACGCAATTCAAGCTAACCGGGAATTGGGATCTTACAGTATAAACCCACCGAGAGTCATATTATGAGGTCTATAATGGACCTCTACTTGAAATCAAACCAAAGACTACACCGTGGTCATAACCCACAAATACGTTCATGCACAACCGATCATTTCCCAAAAGTGAGAACTCACTCAATAATTATTTTCAACCATACTCGAGACCATAGGTTGGTCTTTAATGTACCGTGCTCTCCCGAGCACGCTTCCAAATAAATCCCCTAATAAATCTCTATAACGTAGGTGTCTCAATTGGACACAAATCGAGATGCTCGGGTGCTCACCATCATAACCAACCAAAACCCGAACATCGTAGGAATTCATCCCAACGGTTATTAGTATGTTATTGAACTTGTAACGACTCCGTTGAGTCATAATATTAAGTTTCATTATTTACACATTCCATAAATCCAAACATTATCATCCTCTTCAATTTATGACAAATTCCAAAATAATTCGGGCTTGATTCCCAAGCCCCAAAATTCATAAAATCCTTAACAACGGGATAACCAATTTCTCCCAACACACAACATCATCCAAATCATCCTACACATTAATACCCACTTTAATTAACAACAATTCCTCCAATAATTCGGGCTTGATTCTCAAGCCCTAAAATTCACAAAAAACCCAACATAAATCATAACCCATTTCATAAATCACATCATTTCAATTAAGTGACCCTACTCATGTTATCTAGTGAGTTCACTCTTCCAAAGCCCCAATCATAGGCATACTTCCACAATAAATCCAAGTAACATATGGACATGATTTCTAGCATACTCATAATCCTAGAAACACAAGATGAAGAACAATCATATACTTCAACAATCATAGAAGTCATCTTACAAATGCTCCTAACAAGTTTATACTTCCAAAAATCCCCAAATTAACACATACAAAGCATATCAAGTGTTCATTGCCCACAAATAGCATATAGGTTGTTTTCCTTAGGGCCAATGAACCAAAATCAAAAGGGAGTAACTTACCTAGCTTGAGTGAAAACTCAAGAGAACCAAAATCTGAACTGTGAGGTTGTTCTACACGTCGAGGGCTTCACGAATCTGAAGTTTGGCGGCAATCGGGCGGTTGGATCTTCGTAAATCAGAGGAAGAAGAAGCTAGGGCTCAAAGCATCAAGCCCCCAACTCTCACTCTCTCTAATACGTAAGAAGGAGGAGAAGAAATGAGAGGATTTACTGAAGAATGCAAAGGGTTTGGGTATTTAAACCCCCAAAATGAGGAGGGCACAATAGACATTTCCCAAGTACAATTAGTAGGGATTAGGGGTAATCAAACACTAATCTAACTTTAATTAACTTCCAACTAATGTTAGGACATGATTAGGGTTAAGTATGGGTGGTTAGGAAGGGTTTAGAGGGGGTTTAATGAGGGTAGGATAGGTATTACACGTCAAAACACAAAACAGGGGAAAATCCCGTAAGTGATACCTGATGTTGAGGCGGGCGCCTCACCAAAGCCCAGGCGGGCACCTCAGATGCTGGGGCTGAATTCATTTTTTCAATGCTCTCAGCTCTTGAGGCGGGCTAGTGCTCAAAATCCGATGCGGCCGCCTCGTTAAACCCTTGAACTTGGTCTAAACATGTCCTAAATGGTCCCAAACTTATGGGCAACCATTCTAAGGTCTAACCCAACTAAAAAAAAGTCGGAAACACACCCGAACAACTCCCGAAACAACTCCCAAAACAACTCGGAGCGAAACCGGGAAGAGGTGCAACAACGTGCAACCGGAACGACGAATGAACCCGTAATCGAACGAGCAATGAAAGGAGACTTTTAAGACAAGTCTAAGGGATAATGAAGAAGCTTAAATACTTCTAGAAAGTTGAACAACAACTAGGGAAATAAGAGTCCCAAAGGAGAGACGATTACGCGACTCGATTCCCGAACTACGCGATAGAGACGAGCACTATCTCCAAAGCTTCCAAATCATCGATAGACTTAAGGAACACATCCAACTTGAAGTCTAATACATCTAAACATGTTAATAAAACATCTAATAAAGGTCTAGGACCAAACCGAGGTCCCGAACACAAAACGCAAGCAAACTCTCAATCGCGTCGCATTCTGACTATCGTCGAGTCACGGCTTGTGACTTTAGCAAGTCAACAACTATATGGAGTCTCTTAATAATGTTTTGGTCTTAGCGTGGTCTCTCATACACATCTAGACCCTCTCGCAGACCAAACATACAATCAACAAAGGATGAAGTGCAAGTATAGCACGCAAACCGAGCTAATGAAGGAGCGGGGTGTTACATGCAGTTAATTTAAATGTTTTCCAGTATTGGCATAATTTAAGTTTGGGGGAGAAAAGCATCTTAGTGTTGTATTTATATGTTTCTAATATTTTAGTTTAGAAGTTTTTGTAGAATTTTCAGAGTGCAGGAAAGAAACAGACTTAACGGAACGTAACGGAAGGACTAAAACGAAAACTGCTCAAAATCTGTGAAACAGCTCCCAAGGCACAAAATATGTGAACCTTGCAAATGCAAGGCCTAAAACCCCCTGCGGACGCAAGGCCCTATTAATGGCAATAAAAACGTGAACCTTGCAGCGGCAAGCTCAAAGACCCATGCCCCCGCAAGCCCTTCCTCAGCATCAGTGCCCGTTGACTGGGTACCTTGCGGACGCAAGGCATAAACACCTTGCTACCGCAAGGCCTTCTTTATAAGCCGGCGAGGCGTCACCGCTCACAAAAATAAAACTCTATCTCTTCTAATTCCGGCAATCTCTCTCTCTCCCTTAAGAACTCCGGCGAAGCTCCCTAATTCCGGCCAAGTTTCAAGACCAAAGTGCCTCTCTCCTTAAAGCTCCATCATCTCCATCCTCCATCTCCCCCCTAGTCAAGCTTTAAAGAAGAAGAAAGCCATCATTGTTGCCGACGTGAAGCTTCGAAAGCCCGGCCAACCCACCATCACAGTAAAACATCACAATCCACGTATCTTCTATCCTCTCTCCATTAAATTTTTGATTCGTCAAATTTTTTGCATGTTAGGGTGTTACAATTATTTTTACTATTTTGACGGCATGCTTTAGTTGTTTTAGTTAGGTTGTTTGATTTTAAATTGTTAGAGAGCATATTTATTTGTTTTTATCCTGAAACAAATGGCCTCCAAGCATAGAAACACGAGACCATCCTCGTCTCGCTCCGAAGAGGAGGAGCAAAATTATGACCCCTATAGGTTTGTGTAATTTGAGGCATCAGAGAACTACACTAAGAAGCTCTCCAAAAGCATAATCCCGAGAGGGATTTAAGGCTAAGGACTTTGATCTCCTACCCACTTTGCCCGTCAAAGGTAGGGCAATCTTTGTACGACCCCGGGCGTGGCCATCGTGGCCTTCATTCGTGAATTCTACGCCAACATGCATATTTTTATTTCTGGTGAGGTGTTTGATATCACTGCTGTTAGGGGTAGGAATATCGATTTTTCGCCCCATAGTATTAACCATTATTTCGGCACTCCTAATTTTACGAGTGGTACTGACCAGTACAATATCCACATCGCGAATCATGTCCCTCTCCCAGTGTTAAATGCGGCTATCGTAACACCTAATGCGTTTTGGACCTTCCATCAAGGTCCACCATTTAGCCCCCGCACCATGGACGAGACCCATCTCAGGAACACGGCCAAGGTCGTATTCAAATTTATTTATGCACGCCTTATGCCTTCCAGCCACCAGCACATGGTGTCTTGGCATAAGGCCATTCTGATCTACACCAATTGGACCGGTCGGTCTGTGGATGTAAGGCGCCTGATCAACGCCCAAATTCAGACCCTCATTAGATGTACGACTAACTCGGGATTCGTTTTCCCGAGTTTGATTATCGGACTATGTAGTGGGGCTGGAGTCGTTTGGACTCTAGATTCGGAGAGAGTTCAGGCAGTCCCCGACATTACTAGGGCGCTTCTTTTTGCGCGCCCTCGCCAGCCACGTGAGGAGCCTCAAGAAGAGGAGGATCCCTTGGAGGCTATCTCCAATAGGCAGGAGGAGACCCTACTACAGAACGAGATGATTAGTCAGCAATTGGCGAAAATGCACCCTAACTAGACTAATTTCTTTGGTTGGGTTAACCAGGTGGGGCAAAATGTCTCCGCATATTATGGGATGCCACCTGGCACGATCCCCGAGTTTTGTCCTCCTTCGTTATTTTCTCCTGACTCACCATGAGTCGAAGCCCAAGTTTCTTCCTCTTTCGTTAGGCAGGCCACTTATGTCCTTTTGATATTTCTCCTCCATCAACCCTCTTACAGGATATTCCTCAATTTTGAGGAAAAAATAAAATTTAAGTTTGGGGGGGGGGGATTCTAAGCCTAGGGCCTTTCCAGGTCCCAGCCTAAGGAAGAATGGAGTTGGGCTAAGTTTTGTAGGGTGAGGGAAAATTTTTGTCCCTTTATCGTCTCTTCTCCTCACTCAATTTTCTTGCCTTTTATATTTTCTTATTTTAGGAGATGTTGCCTTGACCAGAATACACTAATATTTGTTTCCTTCGGGGACCCATCAAAAGAGTCATCGTCATCGCCCATCTCCATTTTCTTTATAAAAATTTTCAAAAATGATAAAAAAAAAGGTTTTAATTCAAAATTTTCATTCTCGAGTCCTGGTGTGGTCATTTCGGTCGATGAGGAGTTAATGCAATGAATCACATAACTTTTTCATAGGTCTTTCTGGAATTTACTTGATTATGCAAAATTCTTGATTTTCTCCAAATCTCTATGCACTTTCACCAGTCATAATTATGGATTGATTTGAACATTTTTACTACGTTTATAACACACATTTCATTTTAGCAACAAGATATGCACAATAATATGATGAATAGCCGTCCTAACATGATTGTTGCATTAAATTGTAACTTAGGGTCAATTGCATGATAAGTTAGATCCCTTGGATTTTTCTTGCAAATATATCTCAAGCACACTTTTGAACCGTGTTTGCATGTTAGTCTTGATTGCTCCTACATCTTTTCTAGTGAATGCTTATGTGAAATCCAGTGATGCTAAATCTTCCATTCCACAACTTTCGTAATGGATATGATTTTTATGTGTTTTTCTCTCTTAAAAACTGCATGAGTATTTTGGCATTAAGATATGATATAGGCCATCTTTGGATCGTTTGAGCTTAAATATTCCCTGACCTTTACTAAAAATATTCCTAGTGTCCCCCTTTGAGCTTTATTAAAAAGAATGGAGTGTGCTAAGCACACATTGAACCCCCATTCGACTTCGTTTCTTTAACCCACACTAACTTAACCCTAAAGCCTATACACTTTAGTAGGCCATTTGAGAGAGTAGGACATGGGTGGGGAATTAATTTTACGGGAACATTCTTCAGTTATAAAAGTTTTCCGAGGACTTCTTCTTCCTCGTCGTTCGTTCAAAAAAAAAAGAAGAGAAAAGAAATAATTCGACAAAAAATGAAACGGAAGAAGAAGAGTGCAAAAAGATTCAAATGAAAGCATAGCTTTCAAAAGAAAAATATGTTAGAAAACTTTTGTTGAAAATGGAGCACTAGTGATTTTTAGCTTGCTATATTGTATAAAACAAGTTTGGGGGAAAAGTCCCCACTTGTGTCTTTGCAGGTCCTAGCCTAATTGGAAAAAACTTCCTTTTGCTTGGAAGTAGTTGGGATTAAGGGTAGTCTTGCTCTCTCACGTTGTATTCTATTCCCTTTCCATCATATCCCCCAACACATTGGCCTTACATTACAAGCTTATTAAAGACCTATTGATCTTCTTTCCAATGCTTGTGTTTGTTGATTTGTTTGCAATACATGTAAATTGATCCCTAATTCATATATTCAAATTAATTCGCAAGCTCACTGTGTTAGCATAATCTTAGCTATTGCAAGTAACTAGGGTATGAAAGCATTGTATGTCATACATAGGAAGTGCATGGGATGGATGTATAAGTACTTGAAATCCTTGGTGTTCTCTCTTTCTGTAATAGACCGGGTTTGGAAGGTAGATCTCATGTTCTGTGTTGCATAAGTTTTATTGAAAATCCTGATTTTTTGAATGATTGTTGTGCTTAGCTTAATAAAACTGTTTTAGTTAAGATATTCTCTATGACTGGTTATCAAACACACATGGAGAAATTAAGACTGGTAGCAGTTTGAGTATAAGTTAGTTTGTTCTGTGAATTAGTCTGCACATATGTGGTGAGCATCTTACAGAGACAATTTTGATATGCCATGCTTTTGTGACTTGAGATTGAAACCAAAATGGTTTTTGTTTACTTTATTTTGTATTTATTGTTTTTAGAGTAATTTTTACTTGCTTTTGTATTTATTAGTTTTTGTATTTATCTGCATAGTCGAGTCGCTCGTTAGAGTCTCCTTGAGTTTGTGGGTTTCTAGAGGAGTGTAAATAGTGTCACCCTCCAAAAAGATTTTCTTAAATTTTTGTATATTTAGTATTGCTTTTGTATTTATAAGTATTGTTTACTCGTGGACGAGCAAAGTCTAAGTTTGAGCGTATTTGATAGATGTATTTTATACGTCTTTATCAGGTACTTTTATGACTTAGAAATAACAATTTCGCGAGGCTTTTGGCTATTAATATGTGTTTTTAAGCTACATTTTGAGTTTCAGGGTTTTAGGTGAACTTATAGGATTTGTAGAGCTTTTATAGGATTTGTAGAGCTTTTATTGAAGAAGGGTTTCGAAGCTCCTTCGTTAAGGGTCGATTTGCATGCTATATTTGCTTGCATGCTTCTTCCTTTGTTGATACTTGCACTTCTTCCTTTGTTGAGAGAGAGGGTCTAGATATGTATGAGAGACCACGTTAAGATCAAAACACTATTAAGAGATGCCATATAGTTGTTGAATTGCTAAAGTCACAAGTCGTGACTCGACGATAGTCGGAATGCGACGCGATTGAGGGTTTTCTTGCGTTTTGTGTTCGTGACCTCGGTTTGGTCCTAGACCTCTATATGAAGGTTTATTAACATGTTTAGATGCATTAGCCTTCAAGTTGGAGGTGTTCCTTAAGTCTATCCATGATTTGGAAGCTTTGGGGATCGTGCTCGTCTCTATCGCGTAGTTCGGGAATCGAGTCGCGTAATCGTCTCTCCTTTGGAATTCTTATTTCCCTAGTTGTTATTCAAATTTCTAGAAGTATTTAAGCTTCTTCATTAGCCCTTAGACTTGCCTTAAAAGTCTCCTTTCATTGCTCGCTTCGATTGCGAGTTCATTCGTCGTTCGGTTGCACGTTGTTGCATTCCCTTCCCGCTCCCGAGTTTTTCAGAGTTTCTCGGGTGTGTTTCCGACTTGTTTTGAGTTGGGTTAGACCTTAGAATGGTTTCCCATAAGTTTGGGACCATTTAGGACATGTTTAGACCAAATTCAAGGGTTAAACGAGGCGGCCGCATCGAATTTTGACCACTAGCCCGCCTCAAAAGCTGAGAGCATTGCAAAATCGGTCAAGCCCCAAGATTCCAGGCGCCCGCCTGCCTAGAGTGAGGCGCCCACCTCAACATCGTTACTCCTACTCCTGAATTTTTCCCCTGTTTTTCCCTGTGTTTTGACGAAAAATACCTATCCTACCCTCATTAAACCCCCCTCTAAACCCTTCCTAACCACCCATACTTAACCCTAATCATGTCCTAACATTAGTTGGAAGTTAATTAAGGTTAGATTAGTGTTTGATTACCCCTAATCCCTACTAATTGTACTTGGGAAATGTCTATTGTGCTCTCCTCATTTTGGGGGTATAAATACCCAAACCCTTTGCATTCTTCAGTAAATCCTCTCATTTCTTCTCCTCCTTCTTACGTATTAGAGAGAGTGAGAGATGGGGGCTTGAAGTTTTTAGCCCTAGCTTCTTCTTCCTCCGATCTACGAAGATCCAACCGCCCGATTGCCGCCAAACTTCGATTCTTGATGCGACGTGAAGAACAACCTCACCGTTCAGATTTTGGTTCTCTTGAGTTTTCACTCAAGCTAGGTAAGTTACTCCCTTTTGATTTTGGTTCATTGGCCCTAAGGAAAACAACCTATATGCTATTTTTGGGCAATGAACACTTGATATGCTTTGTATGTGTTAATTTGGGGATTTTTGGAAGTATAAACTTGTTAGGAGCATTTGTAAGATGACTTCTATGATTGTTGAAGTATATGATTGTTCTTCATCTTGTGTTTCTAGGATTATGAGTATGCTAGAAATCATGTCCATATGTTACTTGGATTTATTGTGGAAGTATGTCTATGATTGGGGCTTTGGAAGAGTGAACTCACTAGATAACATGAGTAGGATCACTTAATTGAAATTATGTGATTTATGAAATGGGTTATGATTTATGTTGGGTTTGTTATGAATTTTAGGGCTTGAGAATCAAGCCCGAATTATTGGGGAAATTATTGTTAAATAAAGTGGGTATTAATGTTGAAATTGATGAAGTGCGTAAATGATGAAACTTAGTATTTAGACTCAACGGAGTCTTAATAAGTCCAATAATGTGTTAATGAACTCGAGTTGAAGTCCTACGACATTTGGGTTTTGATTGACTATGATTATGTTGAGTTCTTGGATTTTTAGGCTTGGGAAACAAGCCCGGATTATTTTTGGGAGAATTATTATAAACTTGAATGATGTGTTAGTTTTGGGATTTATGAAATGTGTATTTAATGAAATGCGATATTAAGACTCAATGGAGTCATTTTAGGTTCAATAAGATGTTAGCGAGCCTTAGGTTGAAATCCTACGATGTTCCGGTTTGGTTGGTTTTGATTGTGAGTACCCGAGCATCTCGAATTGTGTCCCAATTGTGACACCCATGATATAGAAGCTTATTGGGGATTTATTTAGAGCGTGCTTGTTAGGGCACGGAGCATTAGAGACAAACCTATGATCTCATATGCCTTTAGGAAATGATTAATTGAATGAGTTCCCTCTTAGGGAATTGGGTCGCGTGCACATGAAAGCACTTCCGGGGTTTTGACTACGAGTTAGTTTTAGTACCCTCGAGATTGGTTTGAGAAGTCAATTATTTATGACAATTGGTACTATGGTTGAGTCCGGTGTGCTTTTAAGTGAAACCAAATGCTAAGACCTGTTTGCGGTTGTACTTAGACTAAATAATAGTCTTTGATTTAATCTTGAGTAGAGGACTGTGGTAGACCTCACGTTGTGATTTTTTGAGCCATAAGCTATTCTTGAATTGGTGATGACTTGAGGATTATGAATACCTCAATATGTGGTTTTGAACTAAACTTACAAGTTAGTTGAACATGTTAAGTGTGAACAATTATGTGCATTGTTTATTGGGTTTTGTAGAGCATTATGACCTACTTGATTTGGTGAGTCCTTTTGTGAAGGACTTGGTCCTTATTGGTTTATCCAAGTAAATATCTACTTGAGCATATTGATTTAAGTCCAGCTGGCGTCTTGGTCGTTTTGTCGGCAATGGGACGATTCATAGCCTTTGGAAACATTCGCTATGAATCGCCGCATTGGTACCCTTTCTCCTCACTATATGGCCAATAGTGGGACGTGGTCTCGTATTAGCGCCCCCTAGCCTGATATCGAGCTCCCATTTCTCATCCCAGGGTTGGATGAATGTAACGAGATACTCATTAAGAAAACTGATGAGTTGTGATCATTTGAGGATTGAAACCCAAATTATGATCATTTGAGGGTTGGACCCGTGGTTCGAATATTGAGGGCTAGGCCCAGGTCTTGGTTTTACGTGTTTATGTATAAACACTTATATGAAAGATAACATGATATGTGGTTTATGAAGTTTATGTTACATGATGACTTAATACAAGTTTATTGTTGGTATACGATTAAGATGCCATGATTTTATACATGCTTGTGCATTATGCCATGCCACGCCATGCTATGCCATACTATTGCATTTAGTAACTTACTGGGTCATTATGACTCACTCCGTGTGTTTGTTTTCCTTAGTGTGTGCAGTGATCCCGTTAGTACGCGTGGCGGCTTCGGATAGTGATTCCTAGAAGGTGGTCTTCCGGGCTTTAAGCTTGGATTTATTATTATTATTGTTATTATGTAATTGCGAGACATAAATGTAAAGTTATGTAGACTTTACTTTGGGTAGATTGTGTTAGTATTTTGTTATCGTATTATTTTGGGAGCCGACTTGCTTGGTCGAGCTGTTGTATCTTTTAGAAGTTATTCCCTTGTTATTTCGAGCATGCTTTAGCTCACTCATTCTAGTATTGTTGGTATTGTCATCTCCGACGACTTTAGTCGAGAGACATTGGTTTAGTTGTTAGTATTTAATATCTTATTCGTTTAGTTGATCTGTCCCTCCGGCATGTTATAGCCGTAGAGTTGTTGTTTATCAGGTTGGGTTCTTGTTGCTTCGCCGGCCTTAGGTTGCCGATGGGTTGTTGTCCGTGCGCAATGTTGCGTCATGCGAGTCGTAGATTTGTCGAGAGATAGTCGTCTCTCAGCCTTGTATTCCTTAGTTTATAATTATAGGCTTTGGTCCCACTTATGATTCGCTTCCGCAGACGTTGGTTTTTATTATTTCGTATCGCCATTATGGCTTTACATTCCTGTTTTGAGCTTTATGGCTCAACTCGTGACTCGTACCATGATGCTTAGCAGGTGCTTGTCCATCGTTTAGCTTGTCTTGATGGCACGACCTTGGGATTTCGCATTGGAGTCCGGGTCGGGTCGTCACAGGTGCAAAGTGCAACATGTGAAAAGATGCAAAAGAAGAAATGCCCACCTTGCGCCGCATGGCCGTGCCCTCAAGGTAGGCAAGATGCATCTAGCAGTTAAGACCCTTGCGGACGCAAGGTATACACCCCCTGCGGTCGCAAGGTCCCCAGAAATCAACTTACGGGTCTTTCACTTGGATTGAACCTCCTCTGCTCCCTAAAAGACCTTGGTATATATAGAGGATGGTAACCAAAGCGAAAGGACGACCAAAAATTGCTAGGAAACAGTTCCAACACCGATTTTAGTTTGTATTACATAGTTTAGTAGTTGTAATTATAGTTTTGAATATCGATTCATGTACTCCTCCATCCCGCTATTTGGTTCATCGTCAAGGATGAACTAACCCTCCATTAATCTAGGAATTGGGAGGTAACTTGTATCGAATCTATTGCTTAATGTCACGACCTGACCCATATTTCAACACAAAATCCCAAGGTCGGGCTGCTGAAAGTTGCAAGAAGAAGACAAACACTTGTTAAACAGTTGTGCGAGTTGAACAGTCGAGCTAACAAGCTCTAAACATGAACATAAAGCCGTATTAAAATACGAGATTTCAAAAATTGAATTAGCGGAAGTAATAAGGAAATGATGTCCCGAGCCATGAAGCTCGAAACCAAAGCCAATGAAACCAAGAAAGACATTTTCTCTCAAAGGTGGAAAAACAAAACTCGCGTGCCGCAACATTGCAGACGCTGAACAAACCATCGACACCCTAGGCCAGCGTTTCAACAAGAACCAACCTGATAACAATTACCCACGGCTAAAGCATACCGGGGATTAACCAACAATTATAACAACTAGAATAAAGAAAAGCCCCAAAGCTACTGCGTGCCCGGGAGACAACTGAAATAAATACTAAAACCACGAATAACAGCACGACACAACCCGACGGCCCAAGAAGAATAAATACAAATACCCAAGTATCTATCTGACCGTAAAGTCTAGATAACTTCACAAAATCGATCTCATAAGAATATCAAAGTACATAATATATGTGACGATGCTAAAAAGAAATAGGACTCAACAAGCTACTACTCGGGGATGTCTGCTGTTACTAGCATGAACCACACGATCTAATCTCGATCTATCGATCATTTGCACTCTGCTACAGTCACGATCTACTCGATCTCAACGTGGCTACCAATTTACTGCAACTAGAAAACAAAGTACGGGATGAGTCATAATGACCCAGTACGCTACTACAAGAGATATGTAACATATAATTATGTAACATAAAAATAATCATGGTGTCATTTTACAAATGACAGAAAAACTCGTGAAGAGGCGTCGTATCGTTTCGATACTCCACAAGATAACAATTTCTTCTTGCTTACTAAACCGTCCAAATGAACCAGGGTGTAATTCCCTGTTCAAACATAGATTAAATGAATTAGAAGGTAGTTTCCATAAAACATCATATGCATGTATATATATCATCATATATACTAATCAAGCTATTCATAGAATCATTACGTGTAAGGGTACATATTTATATATATATACACCTATATAAGTATGTATATCTCTATATATACATATCAAATCTCTCAGATAATCATCATGTATAAGTGTGCATATCTATATATATACACATCAAGTTTTTCATTTATATCTCATATATAAGTATGTATATCTCTATATATATACATATCAAATCTCTCATATAATCATCATGTATAAGTGTGCATATCTATATGTATACACATCAAGTTTTTCATATAACATCAGCCAATACAAACATGGTCAATAAGATCTCATGTTCAACTAACACTTTGTTATCACATAAGTGCCCATAGTAAGCCACATAAAGGATAGAGAAGGTACCGAATCAATGTCATTGTGTCGCTCCTGCAATCACAACTGTTAATCATATCGTGCCAGTGACACCCATGATCGGGTATCAAAGTACCGAGCTCTCTTCTCGGGTCCGAGCTCTCTACTCGGGAAAAATAGCACTAGCCAATGTGCTCTTTTGGTTACGACAAAGGGGGCTACTTCCCCACTGTATCTAGCAGTGGAGGGGTGTGTGAACCGAATCCGATACGACGATACATTGCAACCACGAATCCCATAATTTGTGAAGACAATGCATCGTCCCACCATCAACGTAAAAACTCAAGTAATGCCAGCTGGACATATATGAAATGCACAAGTAGATGTTTACTTGCAAATTCTCAAGTAGATATACAGATCTACTCAACTCATACGATTATGCACATTGTTACAATAATCACAAAACCACAATAGGAGCTCATTTGAGTCTCTAAATCACAAGTTTCATGTTGTCCACTCTATTTATTTCAAGTCGCAAAAGTTAGTAATTTAGCCAAATGGAATCTAATTATCATAGGATCTCACCACGATCCTTGTAAGGTTCAATTGTTTCTTAACTTGACTCCGTTGAGTCCTTGCTACAGTTTATCCCAATTAGGTTATAAATGTTATTTGCATTTCTAAACCTTTTCTAAGTTCTCGATTCAATCATAGTTAGGTTCTTGTCTCATTAAGAAATCCTAGATCAATAGTTCACAATTTCACCTATTAGTGAAATATAAATTCAACACAAGTTGGTGAATCAATTATCAATGAAACCACAGAGTAATCAAAAGCAGATTATTCTTCGAGTCAAAATACACAACATGCCTTATAAGTCATATCATTAAATATGGAGAATCAATCCTTAACAAGTTCAAATATTACAAATCACTCGGCGCAGCAATCTTTCTAATTGCATTAAAAATTCCTCTCAACAAAAAATGTACTGAATCTTACTTATTCAGAAAGTATACTCTTTAAACTATAACTTAGCGTTTTAAATCACTTCATTTAGACTTGTATTCATCAATCTATGATCATATCAAGATCAAGCTAATAATCTGTTTTTCTATTATGATTATTTCTGCCCAGTCAAGTTATAAATTCGACCATTAGTTCCTCAAAGCTCCAACTATCATGAATTTTATATATTCAGAAACTAAACTCTTGGAATTATAATTTAGCACTTTAAATCACTCCATTTAGACTTGTATTCTTTAGGATACAGTCACCTCAAGTTCATGTTAAAAATCTGGTTCTCTGTTGTGACTCATTCTTCCTAGTCAACTTGTAAATTCAACAATGAATTGCTCAAAACTCCAAATGAGGGGATTATTGCCTAGTCTGAAACTAGACTCTTGAAACTATATTTTTCCATTTTAAAACACTCCAATTGGATTTTTATTAATCAATTTATGATCACTTGAAGATCATGCTAATAACCAGTTACCCTTGTTCAGACTCACTGTCGCAGCCATGGTTCATGATTCATTAAAAATACTTCCCGAACTCCAAAATTTATGAAAATTTACAGAGCATCACTTAACATACACATGAAAAACATATAATATTTTTAGGAAATTCCATATGGTATATTAGTGCCAGTAGTTTTCGGAAAACAACCCAAAATTAGGACTGAATCTGTGAGGTTTCTTCCTAATTGGTGAAATCCTAACCTAGTCGTCTCTTTGAAGTTTTCAATTCCAACAAGTCCATGAACATTAGTTGTTCCAAGTCATGTTTAGAACAATTTTAATTCTATACATAAACCCAATTTATTAAGTGTAGAGGGCAGCCCCAAAATTTCTAGAATTTAACCATGACATGAAAAATTCTTTAAAGTTAACAATTGTAATGATTTCCTTCACAAGAATTACTCCTAAGCACAATTAGAACCACATTCATGCTTTACCCAAACCAAAATTAATAACTTAACAAAGCAACCCCAAAATTTACATATTTATAACTTGTTGAAATGAAGATTTCTACTTCACAAGAAGTCTTCCTAAGCATGTATTTTTTTTTCTTATCTTCCTAAGCATGTATACTACAACTATTATGAAGGGAGTATGTCATTATATTGAGCATACAAATTTTCAGGGATTGGTAGCATACCTTAAGCATAGAAAAGGCTGAGAAAAAGGAAAACAAAGTAAGTATTAGTAGTCTCCTCGTCGATAGCTACGTTTGGGTGGTCTTGAATCCAAAATCGGGTGGCCGGATCTTCGAGAAATCAAGAAATACACACTAATCTCACCAAGAATCTCCCACACTTAAGTTCTCTAACCATGGCTGAATATGAGGAGTGGTAGGAGGTGTAAGGAGTGGAAGAAATCAGATATTTCAAGTCACAAAGGTTAGGGAGTGAGTGGAAAACAAGTGTGAAACCCTTATAGGTCAATTTTTAAGTGAGATTAAGTCCCTAATTGAGGACTTAGTGCTAAAATTTTAACTTAGGCTTAATCCACTCTTATTAAGGTCTAATTTCAGGTTTACTGAAATTCATTAAGGGTCTCCAAGTAAATACAATAAACTAGGCAAAACTCAAATTTCTGGAAATACCGAGAATAAATTATTCAGTCAACTTTAAAAATGCGTATGTACTGAAATACAAATCCAAAAATTAGGCAAGAGGAATGGTTAGAAAGATCGTGGAATCTAATTTCTAACGCATCAAACAGATCTCAATTCCGAGTTGTCTACAGAAAACTATGGCCAAATTACTACATCCCTATCGTGTCTGAGGCGAATACACAAGTCACACCGGAAATGAAACACGAGCGTGTTCAAACTTAAACACGACCAAAACAAAATAGTATCAAGTTAATCCCCAAGGCCCCCTAGTAATCTAGGGCCAAACCTAGGATCAAAATAATACTAACCGAGTAATACGACAACACAATAACTAAAATCGCGAATCGGGGAATCAAACTTACGACGACAACTACTATGAACATCGTGGCCACATGTAAACTTGTAAACATGGTTATTGTGAATGTAAATTCATCCGAGCAAGTAAATAAGGATTCGGGGTCTCACACTTAGTATATTTTTATTCATTCAATTCTTGTTGATCGTGATGTTTATCAACCCCTTTATTGTCTAGCTTTGACCAAATGAATGTAATCGCAAGCATTAAAGGCCTAGAGGTGCGGATAGCTGCACGGCCAAATGCATATGTCATACGTTGGCTCACCATCATGATAAATTGACCTTATCGATGTACGAGAGTGATTAGTGAGGGTCAGGTTCATATATATGCCCTAAGTGATAGATATGATTCATATGTTCTTGTTCTTAGGATATAGATTGGATCTGTGACGACCCGGACCGGACCCCGAGGTTGAATCACAAGTCAAGTCGTCCAAATAGGACAACAATACATGCAAAGACTCAATTATAGAAAACGATGTGACTCAACATTTCAGATGAAGCGCGACTCGGCACCAAAAGGCCGAAAAATTTTAAAACTTTTACAACCTGATATAACAATTAAAGACAAGTATATCAATTCATCGGCGACTTTACTACCGGAACCCAACACTAAACAGTTCATGCAAATATACCTCGACGGCTACAACATGCCGGAGAAACAACATAATTAAATAAGAGCTAAAGTAATGCCCAGCGGAAGATTTAAAACAGGTGAACCATACTACGGCTATACAAGGCTCAGCGTACATGCCGGCACTCAAAAATAGGATACATGAACTACAAGTAGAGACATAAATCCAAATACACAAAGCTCCCAAGCAAAGTCTAAATGACTTGCTAAACCCAACGTCCTTATAAAAGAGAACAAAAGAAGGACATCTATAAACTACAACCTCGTCGCGTGCGATCACGGACAAGCAAGAATCCTGCTACACCTCAACGAGCGGTACCTGAATGGCTCGGATCTAAAGCAGTTAAAGGGAGGGGGTAAGTCATAAAGACTTTGTGAGTTAACAATTATGCATGTCATGGCATTATGCAACATACATAGCAAGATATCATCTTTAATATCAAGTCACTCAAAGCATTCATTTAATAAACACTTAAATCACATATCCACGGTAGCACATTGTTTCACATAAGTGCTATAAAGTAAATCACATATAAGGAGGATATGTTATGGAACCGGTGCCGCTACGTAGCTCCTGCAATACACAGCATTAATAATTCGTTCCAATGATACCCGTGATGAGTGTATCAAATTGCCGAGTTCTCCACTCGGGTACCAAGCTCTCTCCTTGGTACATAGACATGCCAATGTGCTCTCTTGGTTACAGCAAAGGGGCTACTTCCCCACTATGGCCAACAGTGGAGGCGTGTGTGATAAAAACCCGGTATAACAACCCATCACTATCACAAGTCCCATAACTCGTGACGGCGATGCATTGTCACACCAACGACTCAACCAAATATGCCAGCTGGACTCATGCAATGCCAAGTAGATGTTTACTCATCATGTAATATCAAATAAGGAACAAGTTCGACAAGAGCGAACTTATTCAACAAGTAGTTGTTTACTCATTTAAGGAATCAAACAAGAATTCGACAAGAGCGAATTCAACATGTCAAATAGATACATTAATCTACAATATGCTCTCAATCATGCATTTACTTCACACGATCACATAAACCGCATAAGAACTCAATCGAGTCTTACGAGCACAAAAACATCAAGGCACAAACATCAATCCATCTCAAATTATTGTAAGCTAATTCATTATTGTAAGCTAATTCATTAGTTTTACTAAAATTCAACCAAGAAGAGCATTGATACTATATGTATCACATTTCCCTTTTCTAAGTTCTCCGTTCATTTAGAACTCGATAACTAAGCCATTCATGTTCTTAAACTAGCCTTAAACACAATCCCGAGTTTCAAACCCTAGTTTCGGTGATTTTGTTAAACCTTGAATTGAACCGAATTCTTTCACAAGAGTTATTCCCAAGCTTATTACAAACAACATTCATGCTTTACAAAATGTCAAAATCATAACTTCATAGAGATTTCATAAAATCATACTCATATTTTATATGTTGAATTGGAGGTTTTGTCTTCACAAAAGATGTTCCCAATCAACATTAAAACAACTATAATGAAGGGGTCATGCTATTTTATTAAACATGGAAATCTCAGGGAATTGTCACTCACCTTAGTCCTAAGATTAATGGAGGAAAGGTTGATTAGAGCAAGGATTGTTGTAGAGAAGATCAAGAGCTTCGATTTGGCGGTCTCGGTTCGTCGATCGGACCACCGGATCTCCGGGAAATGGTCTCTCAAGTTGGAGTGACCTCCATGGACGAAAATGGAGTTATGTCTCTGAATATCAGCTTGTTGTTGATCAACAATGGCTGATTTGGTTGAACAAATGGCTTATATACTTGCCTAGAAGACCCCAATCCAAGTGATGAGTGTTAAGAGGCTTCTCATTGGCCAAGGCATGTGAACCCTTGATAAAGAATGATCCAAGGGCTTAAAGGGGTCTTAGAAGAGTGAACAAAGAGGGCTTTGAGTAGCCAAGGTCGGCCAAGGGCAAGGGCACTTGGGTCTATAACCAAAACCACTCAAAAAAATACACAAACCTGAATCTGGCACAATGCGGTTGCATTATGCTTGAGCCATGCGATCGCATCAACTATTCATGGCCAATTTCCAGATTGTTGTTACTGGATAGTCAATCTTTTAAAATCTACCATAAATCGATCACAACTCCAAATGAGGTTATTTTTGATTTTTATGAAATTAGACTCATTAAAATATATTTTAGAATTTTAAATTACTCAATTTGGACTTATATTCATCAAAATATAATTACAACAAAATCAAGTACCGAAGCTGATTTCCTGAAAATAGAATTCTGGCACAGCCGTAAGTCAAGACCTAAATGAGGTACTTAGACACCTTGGAAAATTACCAAATTTTACAGGTAGTATCATAACATAATCAGGTAAAACATAATAAATTTTTAGAAAATTCTCTTTAGTATATTGGTACCAGAATTTTCCCGAAGTTTGCCCAAAACCGGACTGAATCTGCGAAGTAATATGTTGGTCATCTTATTTCCAAATGCAACAAGTCTATGAACAATGATTATGCAAGCATGGGAAATACTAGTACACTTGGTTTAGAACTCAAATGAACTTCTCGCAAGTTGAAAACACAAACAATACAAGCAACGAAGGCAATCCCGAGAAACCCTAAGGCTCAAACGAAGCAACAATGGTACTAAATTCTCAACCAAGCATGAAACAACTAAGATGAACATTGTCAATCTTATATGCAAGGTATTAAGACTCTCATGAGACTTATTAAGGTGATAACACAATACGAAGAACACTCGAAACATCAACACAAGGCATGCAACGCATGGAAGACCATTACTCTATTATGATCTCAAACAATTCAATGCCAACATGATATGAATGAAATGAAGTTCAAATATGTCAAGACATATTATAAACATGTTATAATGATGACAAATATGAAATGGGTTCGGGTTCTCACAAGATGAATTATTTGGGATGGAGACTGAACTATAATTTGACAATCTATATCTATCTTTTGTGAACGCACCCAAGTTATTGAATGATACTTTATTTAAATAAGCAATAGAGTAGATGCAAGTGAAACCACAATCGTAGATTTCCCTCCTCCATAGAGATCTTTATAATTGTAATTGTTGTTTAGTTAATTAGATTTACTATTTTAGTAGAATAAAAATTAGAATAACACAAAATAAAAACCCCCCTTAGTTTAAATTGCTACCGATATTCTTGTCATCAGTATTCTTCTTGTCTCTGTAGTTCGACCCTTGCTTCTCAAGCTATTCTGCAATAGTCTTATGCACTTGCAAGGAATTAATTAAAATAAAACACGATCAAGTATTTTGGCACCGTTGCCGGGGACAAGCTAGTTTGCTTAGTTAGTTTGTTGGTAGCGTTGTTTTTAAAATTCAGTTTTTATATAAAAAAATAAAAAAAGAATTTTTATTTCTAGTTTTTAGTTTTAATTATTTTTAATTGTTTTAAATTGCTTTTGATATTTTATGCACGGTCGTAGATCTTTAAATCCCAAGATGGCATAATTAAATCAAAATATAAATAATCTCAGTAAGAATCAGGAAGACCCTTATAATTTGGAAAATCATCCTATTAATCAAGAACAATTTGATAGAGAGGATCATCTGGTTGATCCTCCAATGGATAACAACAATAATCAAAACCCTGAAAATCTGGTTCCTTCGGTAAACATGAATCAAGGAAGAGAGGAGCCTGTTGATAGAAATATGGAAGTAGTAATCAATTAAAGAACTATAAATGATTATGGTCGACCCATGTTGAATGCAACACCATCATGTTTAGTTTTATAACATGTTGCCTTCATTCCATGGATTTCCATATGAAGATCCAACTTTTGTAAAAGAATATAGTTTTATGACTTATAATTTTCCGTTAGGAGGCCACAAATCAAAACCGAGCCTAATCAGTCGATTTATAAAATTTTCAAACTTGGACTGAATCATCCTACGTCAAAACCGAATCAAACATACCGATTCTATTCGATTTCGCGATTCGGCGATTCAGACTTACACCCCTCTTTGTCTTCAACCTCTGAAATTACTGAACATTCATGAACATTGTTGATGGCATGTGAAGCTTGTGAAGCTCCCATGTGTGACCGTTGTGACCGTTTGCTAGTGTTTGAGATTGCCGAATCGAGACCGCTTAATCGAAGCCCTTGCCCTCCTCTTCTACAATCCTTAGTTTGTTATTGTTTTCATCCATTATTCATAGGCGTAAGGTGAGTTTTCAATTTCCAGATTTGTATGTTCAATAAAATAACATGCTTCATCCATTATAGTTGTTCTAAACATGCTTAGGAAGACTTCTAGTAATGTAGAATTCTTCAATTCATCATGTGAAAATTATGTAAAATTTTATGGTTTCCATGTCAAGTTATGATTTTGACTTTGTGTAAAGCATGAATGATGTTCTAAATGTGCTTAAGAACAACTCTTGTGAAAGAATAAATTTCAATTGTATGTTTAACAAAATCGACTATTCTAGGGTTTCAAACTCGAGAATCGGTTTATGGCTAGTTTAAGGTTATGAATGGCTTGGTTATTGTGTTCTAAATGAATGGAGAACATATAAAAGAGTAATGAGATGCATATAGTATCTATGCTCTATTTGGTTGCACTTTTAGCAATGACTCATCGGAGTTGAGTTTAGGGAGTTATTGAACAATACCGACTCCACATTCAATCCCTACGACGTTTGTAGTTCGTTAGACTAATTTATTAGCTTATGATACTTTGGGATGGATTGAAGTGTATACTTTGATGTATGTGTGCTTGTGAGACTCAATCGAGTTCTTATGCGGTTTATATGATTGTGTTTAAGAAATGCATAATCGAGAGCATGTTATAGAATGATATATCTATTTGACATTTTGAATTCGCTCTTGTCGATTTCCTATTTGATTCCATAATGAGTAAACACCTACTTGTTGAATAAGTTCGCCCTTGTCGAACTTATTCCTTATTTGGTTTATATGATGCGTAAACATCTACTTGGCATTGCATTAGTCCAGCTGGCATATTTGGTTGTGTCGATGGTGTGACGATGCATTGTCGTGACGAGTTATGGGATTCGTGATAGTGATCGGTTGTTATATCGGGTTTTTATCACACACCCCTCAACTGTTGGCCATAGTGGGGAAGTAGCCCCTTTGCTGTAACCAATAGAGCACATTGGAAAGTCTAATTACTAAGTAGAGAGCTCGGTACTTTGATACATCTATCACGTGTGACGACCCGACCCGGACCCCGAGATGGAATCACAAGTCAAGTCATCCAAATAGGACAACAATACATGCAAAGACTCAGTTTTGGAAAACGACGTCACGCAACATTTCAGATGAAGCGCGACTCGGCACCAAAAGGCCGGAATAATTTAAAACTTTTATTTACACCTGATATAACAATTAAGACAATTATACCAAATCATCGGCGACTTTACTACCGGAACCCAACTACAGTTCATGCGAGATATACCTCGGCACTACAACATGCCAGAGAACAACATAAATAAATAAGAGCTAAAGTAATGCCCAGCGGAAGATAAATCACGTGAACCATACTACATCTATACAAGGCTCGGCGTACATACGCCGGCACTCAAAATAGAATACAAGTATAGACATAAATACAACAAAACCAAATTCCCAAAGCAAAGTCTAAATGACTTGCTAATCCCAACGTCCTTACAAAAGAGTTCAACAGAAGGACATCTAAAAACACAACCTATCAACGATAACCCAAACTGCATCAAAGCCTCAACGAGTACGTGGCAACCCTGAAACAAAATCCATGGTGATATGCTCCTACTTCCACTTAGGAATCTCAAGTGGATGAAGCAAACCGGCAGGTCTCTGGTGCTCAGCCTTAACCTGCTGGCACGTCAAACATCTCGAAACATACTCAGCTATCTCCCTCTTCATACCATTCCACCAAAACTGCCTCTTCAAGTCACGGTACATCTTAGTACTACCCGGATGTATCGTATACTTGGCCTTGTGAGCCTCATCAAGAACCATGCGTTTCACTTCATCGGAAGAAGGAACGCAAACCCTACCCTGAAAAACCAAAATCCCATCACTATTTATCGCGAACTTGGGTGTATTATTCTCACCCAATCCATCGATAATCTTCATCAGTTCTGGATCAGTAGCTTGAGCTTCCTTGATCCACCCAAACAATACTGGTGTAGCACGAACACTAGCAAAGAGAACACTATGCTCACTCACAACAGGACTCCATTCACGGATATCCTCGAGCATCTTCCAAAGAAGCGTCACAATAAACCACGAAGTTCTCACCACCACTAGGCAAAGCTAAAACCGGAGCTGTAGTCAACCTCCTCTTCAACTCCTGAAAGCTATCCTCACACTTGTCACTCCAAACAAAAGCAGACTTCTTCTGAGTAAGATTGGTCATAGGAGTGGCAATCTTAGAAAATCCCTCAATGAACCTACGGTAATAACCCGCCAAGCCCAAGAAACTACGGACTTCGGTCACCGTACTAGGAGTCTTCCATTTGGTAACAGCCTCAACTTTTGATGGATCCACCGCGATACCATCACTAGACACAACATGCCCAAGAAAAGCAACTTGTTCTAGCCAGAATGCACACTTGCTAAATTTAGCAAAAAGTCAACGCAAAGAACTTCTCTCAAATGATGCTCATGCTCCTCTCATGACTTCGAGTACACAAGGATATCATCAATGAACACCACTACAAAGCAATCAAGGTACTCATGAAACACTCTATTCATCAAGTCCATAAAAACGGCAGGCGCGTTTGTCAAACCAAACGGCATCACAACAAACTCATAATGGCCATAACGCTGCATTTTAAGGCGTCTTGGGACATCCTCCGCGAACCCTCAACCGGTGGTAACCACTCCTCAAGTCTAACTTGGAATACACAACAGACCCACGAAGCCGCGATCAAATAGATCATCAATGTGAGGTAATGGATACTTATTCTTTATAGTAACTGTTCAACCGGCGATAGTCAATGCACAACCGCAAACTACCATCCTTCTTCTTCACAAACAACACCGGTGCACCCACGGAGACACACTCGGTTTAATAAACTCTCTCTCCGGCGGTTCTGCAAGCTGCTCCTTCAACTCTCTCAACTCACTTGGAGCCATCCTATAAGGTGCTCTAGAGATAGGTGAAATGCCGGGTAATAACTCAAAGCAAAACTCTAACTCTCGGTCGGAGGTAATGCATAATCGATCGAAAAGACATCCGGAAATTCATTAACTACCGGTACATACTCTTCTATACTAACGAAGACATGCTAGTATCAAGCACACAAGCAATATACCCGTACACCCCCGAGATAGAAGTTTTCTAGCCCGTAAGCGTAAATAACATGTATACCTCTCATAGCATGATCGCCAATAAACACAAACTACGGAATTCCGGGCATGGCAAAAGTAACCCTCTTGCGACGGCAATCTACTAAAGCATGGTAAACACATAGCCAATCCATTCCCAATATCACATCAAAATCCCGGATAGGCAATACTACCAAACCCGCATGCAAAACCCGATCACAAACAAGTACATCACAACCCCTATAACCCCCGATGCAAGCATACAATCACCCAACGGTGTAGACACCTCAAGCACATAAGGCAACTGAGCAGGCAATACACATAAATTCTCAATAAAATACGGTGCATAATATTTACACCTTTATAGCAATACACCATTTATTGTTCCCTACCTTTTTGGTAATTGGTTTAGTCAATTTCAAATCTAATTTATACCATTCTAGTTCTCCGACGAAGACCTCTTGATAATCAAGTCGTGGGCCCTCCAAGTGACTTCAAAAGCTTTCGTCAGAAAGGATGTGGGGTGTTCGTGAATCACATAAAAGCGTCCTTTAAATCGGTCTCAAGAATACAAATCATAAGCACATATAGGCATGGCATCAACATCATGCAACATAGTATATTAATTTACTATGTATGTAAACAAGATTTTGAAATATTCATACCATTAACTACCTATCAATGGTAGATAAAACACATTATACAAGGCTAGTACACTAACAATGTATTAGACTAATCAAGAGACAATACAACATTTCACGCGTCACTAGGTAGCATATTCTTACTAACTAGTATACGACCAATCCTTATAAGTCAATCTGTATACGGGTCGACAACCAATCATCACGGGACCACCTGCTGGCCAATCTCCAAGTTCCAACATATCATGAGGAAATTTCACCTTGATCAAGGTAGTCCCCCCAAATACCCAAACACAAACATCGGAAAGAGTTCTCAAATTCCCAAAGACCAAGAATACAGAGCGATGGTTTATTACTACCATAACTATGTACACCTGTATAGTAATCTATGAAATACTAATAGGTAACACGAGAGGTTTAACCACTCCGCTCTCAAAACGTATTACAACGAATTTTCGCCATAATGATTAACACGACGATCACCCTTGGGACCGACAATCTAGCTTCTCAGATTCCTAAAAATGGAACAAGGAACAACAGCTCTACTAAAATGCAGCACCCACTCTTGGTATAAATGCAACTCATTAGTAGTATAGGAGAAATATAATACTCCTAGACACAAACCTTCACTCACGGCAATCTAGAACAAACGAACTTAGTACTCCAAGTCGTATTCATTCTCGAAGAATCTGCCAATAAGGCATGATACAGAACACTCAACGTCAAGATTCACACAGGGAACCAACCCACCTAGGCCATGGAACCTATCCCGGCCGATAGCTAACCTATAAAGCTCGATACCAAGCGACCCGACCTGGACCACGAGATGGAATCACAAGTCAAGTCATCCAAATAGGACAACAATACATGCAAAGACTTCGCTTTTGGAAAACGACGTGGCGCAACATTTCGGATGAAGCGACTCGGCACCAAAAGGCCGAATAATTTAAATCTTTTATTTACACGATATAACAATTAAGACAATTATACCAAATCATCGGCGACTTTACTACCGGAACCCAACTACACAGTTCATGCAGATATACCTCGACGGCTACAACATGCCGGAGAACAACATAAATAAATAAGAGCTAAAGTAACGCCCAGCGGAAGATAAATCACGTGAACCATACTACATCTATACAAGGCTCGGCGTACATATGCCGGCACTCAAAATAGAATACAAGTATAGACATAAATACAACATAACCAAATTCCCAAAGCAAAGTCTAAATGACTTGCTAATCCCAACGTCCTTACAAAAGAGTTCAACAGAAGGACATCTAAAAACACAACCTCGTCGCGTGCGATCACGGACAAGCGCAAATCCTGCAACACCTCAACGAGCGGTACCTGAACGGCTCGGATCTAAAGCAGTAAAAGGGAGGGGGTAAGTCATAAAGACTTTGTGAGTTAACAATTAGGCATGTCATGGCATCATGCAGCATACATATCAAGATATCGTTTTTAATATCAAGTCAATCAAAGCGTTCATTTAATAAACACTTAAAACACATACCCATGGTAGCACATTGTTTCACATAAGTGCTATAAAGGTAAACCACATATAAGGAGGATAGGGTATGAAACCGATGCCGCTACGTAGCTCCTGCAATACACAGCGTTAACATTCGTGCCAATGATACCCGTGATGAGTGTATCAAAGTATCGAGTTCTCTTCTCGAGTACCGAGTTCTCTACTCGGGTACCAAGCTCTCTCCTTGGTACTTAGACCTTCCAATGTGCTCTCTTGGTTACAGCAAAGGTGCTACTTCCCCACTGTGGCCAACAGTGGAGGCGTGTGTGATAAAAACCCGGTATAACAACCCATCACTATCACAAGTCCCATAACTCATGACGGCGATGCATTGCCACACCAACGACTCAACCAAATATGCCAGCTGGACTCATGCAATGCCAAGTAGATGTTTACTCGTCATGAAATCTCAAATAAGGAACAAGTTTGACAAGAGCGAACTTATTCAACAAGTAGTTGTTTACTTATTTAAGGAATCACACAAGAATTCGACAAGAGCGAATTCAACATGTCAAATAGATTCATTATTCTACAACATGCTCTCAATCATGTATCTACTTCACACGATCACATAAACCACATAAGAACTCGATTGAGTCTTATAAGCACACATATCAAATATGCCCTTCAATCCATCCCAAAGTCACGTAAGCTAATTCATTAGTCTAACGCACTAAATTCATCATGTCAAATAGATATATCATTCTATAACATGCTCTCGATCATGCATTTACTTAACATAATCACACAAACCACATAAGAACTCTATTGAGTCTTACAAGCACACATACATCAAGGCATACTCATCAATCCATCTCGAAGTATCGTAAGCTAATTCATTAGTCTAACGAACTACATTCGTCGTAGGGATTGATTGTGGAGTCGGTATTGTTTATAACTCCCTAATTTCAACTCCGGTGAGTTTTACTAAAATTCAACCAAGAAGAGCATTGATGCTATATAAACCACATTGCCCTTTTATAAGTTCTCCGTTCAATTAGAACTTGATAACTAAGCCGTTCACGTTCTTAAACTAGCCGTAAACCCAATCTCGAGTTTCAAACCCTAATTTCGGTAATTTTGCTAGACATTGAATTGAACCGAATTCTTTCACAAGAGTTATTCCCAAGCTCAATACAAACAACATTCATGCTTTAATAAATGTCAAAATCATAATTTCATAGAGATTTCATAAAATCATACTCACATTTTATATGTTGAATTGAAGGTTGTGTCTTCACAAAAGATGTTCACAATCAACATTAAAACAACTATAGTGAAGGGGTCATGCTATTTTGTTTAACATGAAAATCTCAGGGAATTGTCACTCACCTTAGTCCTATGATTAATGGATGGAAGGTTGATTAAAGAGAAGATTGTTGTATAGAAGATCAAGCTCTTCGATTTGGCGGTCTCGGCTCGTCAATCGGACCACCGGATCTCCGGGAAATGGTCTCCCAAGTTGAGCTTCTTCCCAAGGACGAAAATGGAGCTATGTTCAGCCAACAATGGAGTTTTGTGATCAACCATGACTGAACAAAGGCTTTTATACCTCAAACTAAACCTCAATCCAAGTGAAGGGGGTGAAATGGCTTGCTAGCCATTGATAGATCTCATCCAAGGGTTTAGGAGGCTTGGACTAAGTCAACAACGAGGGCTTGAGTCTCTAAGGGCGGCCAAGGGCAAGGGCTAGTTGGTCTTCAACCAAAACTTAAACAAAAATCCCGCAAATGAAGTACTGATGACCTTGCGGTCGCAAGGTCATCTCCACCTTTGCCTCCAGGTCTCAGTAGCTTCCCAAGCCGCCGCCTCCTATGCGAGGGCAAGACCAAACCACCTTGCGATAGCAAGGTCTCCAGGTTGAAAAGCCTTCAAATTTGGCCTAGAATCAACCCCAAACAACCCAAGAAATTCAAGGGGGGTAAAACAACACTCAAAACACAATCGGAACAGTCCCGAACATCACCCGAAACACATCCGAAACTGGTTAGAACATGGCTGGAATCACTCAACGAACGGCCAACGAATCAAATGCGTATCAATCCCAACTTAAACTAGGATAGAATGAACATGTATTAGGCTTGTTTAATCATGGTTATAGCTTGTATTCAAGGCCTAGAACTCAACCGAACTTCTCTCGAGACGAAATGAAGGCAATACAAGCAATGAAGTAAAACTGTAAAACACAAACGAAGCAACGAAGCTTCTAAACTCCCAACCAAGCATGAAACAACTAAGATGAACATTGTAAATCTTGTATGCAAGGTATTAAGACTCTCATGAGACTTATTAAGGTGCTAACACGTTAATACGAACACCCGAAACAACAACAACAAGGCATGCAACGCATGGAAGACCATTACTCTATTATGATCTCAACCAACCCAATGCCAACAAGACATGAATGAAATGAAGCCTCAAATATGTCAAAACATATTATAATGATGACAAACATGCAATGGGTTTGGGTTCTCACATCACGTGTGGCAGCCCAACTCGGACTCCAATGCGGAATCCCAAGGTCGTGCCACCAAGACAAGCTAAAAGACGGACAAGCACCTGCTAAGCATAATGGTGTGAGTCAAGAGTTGAGCTAACAAAATCCAAAACTGGAATGTAAGGCCATAACGGCAAAACGGAACAACAAAAACTAAAATATGCGGAAGCAAATCATAAGTGGAACCAAAGCCTTTAATCCTAAACAAAAGAACACAAGGCTGAGAGATAACTATCTCTCAACAAATCTACGACGCGTGTGACGCAACATTGTGCACGGGCAACAAACCATCGGGAAACCTAAGGCCGGCGAATCAACAATATACCAACCTGATAAACAACCACTCAACGGCTACAACATGCCGAAGGGACAAATCAACTAAACGAATAAGATATTTAAATACTAACTAAACCAAGGTCTCACGACTAACATTGTCGGAGATAGAGATAACGATAACACAATACTAGAATAGGCACGCTAAACCTTGCTCGAGAAGACGACAGAATAACTTCTAAATGAATACAACAGCTTGACCAAACAAGTCAGCTCCCAAAATAATACGATAATAAAATACTAACATAATCTACCCAAGTAAAGTCTACTTAACTTTACATTCGTGTCTCACAAATACATAATAACAATAATAATAATAATTCCAAACTCAAGCCCGGAAGTCCACCTGCTAGAAATCACTATCCGAAGTCGCCACGCGTACTAATGGGATCACTGCACACGCTGAGGAAAACAAACACACGGAGTGAGTCATAATGACCCAGTAAGTTACTAAATTCAACTGTATGGCATATCATGTCATGGCATGGCATAATGCACAAGAATATATAAAAATAGTGGTATCATACTAGTATACCAACAATAAACATGTACTTAGTTATCAAAGACAATAATCTCACATAAGCCACATAACATATTATCTTTCACATAAATGCTCATAAGTAAACATGTAAACCAGAATCCGGGCCCAGCCCTCAATATTCAAACCATGGGTCCAACCCTCAAATGATCATAATATGGGTTTCAATCCACAAATGATCACAACTCATCAGTTTTCTTAATGAGTACCTCGTTACATTCATCCAACCTAGGATGAGAAATGGGAGCTCGATATCAGGCTAGATGGTGCTAATACGAGACCACATCCCACTATTGGCCAAATAGTGAGGAGAAAGGTAACCAATGCGGCGATTCATAGCGAATGTTTCTAAAGACTATGAATCGTCCCACTACCGACAAAACGACCAAGACGCCAGCTAGACTCAAATCAAGATGCTCAAGTAGATATTTACTTGAAATAACCAATAAGGACCAAGTCCATCACGAAAGGACTCGTCAAATCAAGTAGGTCATAATGCTCTACAAATCCCAATAAACCATGCACATAAATGTACACACTTAACATGTTCAACAAACTTGTAAGTTTAGTTCAAGAACCACATATTGAGGTATTCATAATCCTCAAGTCATCATCCAATCAAAAGTAGAATATAAGCTAAAGAAATCACAATATGAGGTCTACTATAGTCCTCTACTCGGGTTTAAACCAAGACTATTATTTAGTCTAAGAACAACCGTAAATCAAGACTTAGTGTTTAGTCTATTCATAAAAGCATACTAGACTCAACCATAGTCCTAAACCCGCCAGTTTTCCATGTACATGCGACTAAATTCCCTAGAGAGAATTCATTCAATAATCATTATTAAATAGTACTCGAGACCATAGATTGGTCTCTAATGCTCCATGCTCTAATGAGCACACTATAAATAATCCCCAAAAGTATCCATAACATGGGTGTCACAATTGGACACAATTTGATATGCTCGGGTGCGCACAAACATAACCATTCAAACATAACCAACCAAAACCCGAACATCGTAGGGTTTCAAACCGAAGTCCATCATTATATTATTGACCTTATAACGACTCCGTTGAGTCTTAATTCAACATTTCTGTAAGATCTCGATTCCCGGTTAACTTGAATTGCGTGCAATGCTCGCATTTCTTCTTTGGTTGATTGCTCGTTTGGTTGTGAGAGAGTCTAAATGTGTATGAGAGATCACATTAAGACTAAAAAACTTCTAAGAAATGTCATATGGTGGTTGACTTGCTAAATTCAAAAGTCGTAACCCGACGATAGTCGAAATGCGACGCGATTGAGAGTTTATTCGGGTTTTGTGTTCTTGACCTCGATTTGGTCCCAGATCTTTACATGATGATTAAATAACATGTTTAGATGTGTTAGAATTCTAATTGGATGTATTCCATAAGTCTCGTGAAGTTTTGACGCTTCGAGAATAGTAATTCTCCTTATCGCGTAGTTTGAGATTGAGCCAACGCGTCTCGTCTTCGGGAGCTTATTTCTCCTATCTGTTGTTTATCATTTGAGAGGCATTCAGGCCTATTTTTTAGCCCTTATAGGTGCTTATAATCACGGGTTGTTATCCGTCGGTTTGTGGTTTCATTCGACGTTTCGATAGTAAGTTGTTACGTCTCTTGCGCCGGTTTTGCCCGGGTTGTTTCGGTGTTGTTGCTTTTGGAGTCTAGACCTACTTTAAAATTGATTTGAGACTTGTATGGATTAGTTTAATGTTTGAGGACTTTAAGGGTTCAATTGTGAGCCATTTCGAAGCTTTAAGGCACGAGGATGCATGCGGGAACGACCGAAACCGAGCAAGGAATCAACAAAGGAGTGTATAGTGTAAAGGGGAGTGATGCGGTCGCATCACATGAGACCAAAGCGACCGCAAGGGTCCCTGGGCAGCCTGTTACGGGATTTTGTGAAAATTTGAATTGTTGACCAATTTCTACCCACTTAAACCCATTCTAAACCTAACCTAAACCCTCCTACTTAACCTAAAACTTGTCCTAAACATTATTAGAGGATTTAGGGGTTGATTAGTGACTTGATTAAGAGAGTTAATCCCCCCTATTTAAACCCAAAACAGATTACTCTCTAACTCAACCAAACAGAATTTGACTTCAGCCCCTTTGTGACTTCTGCAAGCACTTCTCAAAAACGTGAGGGAAGGCCGAGAGAGGGGATTTCTAGGGCTTGAAGGGTTCTATCTTGGGAGGCCATGGCTAGGGTTCTTCCTTCCCAAGCTACACCATGAGATTGAAGTGAAGGTTGAGAAGAACAACCTCCCTCTTGAATTCGAATTTTCACTTATTAGGGGCTGAACTAAGGTAAGTTTCTACCCTATTTATCTTGCTTTTGGGCTCCATTGACCCTAGGGAAACAATCATTTGTGGTATTTGAGGTCAATGGAAGCCATTGTTATGGTTTATAGAAGAAGCATGAACCCTAGGTTTACAAAATTGATGATAGAACTTGATTGACCTATGTGAGACCATGATATATGTGAAATTCATGTTCTAACTAGTCTATTGAGCTTGATTATGTCGATTATCCATGAGTTTTGATGTTGGTTTGGTTGAGATACTTGGAGGGTGTTTTCCCCAAATTTGGTTTAGCTTGCAAAATTATTAATGTGAGCTTGATTACTATGTTTTATATACTTAATAGAGTATATTAAACCGGTTGTATGATTTAATCATGAATTGGGAAATTATGATTGGTAAGGTGAGCTAAATGAAATTGTGCTCAAAATGATGAATTTGTTCTATGTTATATTGGTGAAGGTTTTGTCGGGTTTATATGAGTTAAACGAACCCGGGATGATGACTATTGTTGATGGTTATGAACATAGAGATTATTGAGACCCATGGCCTCTATGCCCTAAAATTTTAGAAATGGTAGATTAGACTCAACGGAGTCATTATAAGTTTGATTATGTGCTAATTGAACTTGGGTTGAAATCCTACGATGATTGGATTTCGTCTAGTTAATGGAGTGAAGAACATAACTTCCAAACTTTAAATGGATGGTGATTGTAATGTGTTTTGTGGGTTTTTAGTCTTGGGAATTAAGCCCGAATGACTGTTGAGATTTGGTTGTAAACCTTAAGAAATTATTACGGTGTGAATTTATAAAACACATAAAGAATGAAATGTGTTAGTAAGACTCAACGGAGTCGTAATAAGGCCAATAAAATGATAAAGAGCCTTGGGTTGAAACCCTACAATGTTTGGGTTTGTTTGGGTTGTGTTTGTGCACGCCGGGTCTTTGATTGGTGTCCAATGGAGACATTCATGGTATGAAGATTTATTAGAAATATATCTTGAGCATGCTTGTTAGAGCATGGGACAATATAGAGACCCACGGATGGACATGAGAATATTTAAGAGAAGATTAAGAGAGAATCCTCTTCTCAAGGAGTAGTCGTGATGTTTTAGGTATGGTGTTGGTGTTATCGATCATGTATGACGATTAGGACTATGATTGAGTCCGGTGTACTTAAAATAAAGACCAAATAATAATTCTTGAATTGTGGATATTTTGAGACTAGCGTAGTAGTCTTGGTTTGGTTTGAGTTGAGGATTATAGAAGACCTCACATTGTATTTTATTAAGCTTGTAAGCTATACTTGACTGGGTTGATGACTTGAGGAATAATGAATACCTCAATAAGTTGTTTTTAAACTAAACTTGTAAGTTAGTTGAACACAATGGTTATATGCAAATATATGCGTTGTTCATGATGTTTGGTAGAGCATTATGTCCTACTTGATTTTATGCAATTATATGCATGGTTTATGAGATTTCGTAGAGCATTATGTCCTACGTGGTTATATGCAAATATGTGCATGGATTACGGGATTTTGTGGAGCATTATGCCCTATTTGTTTATGTGCAATTATGTGCATGGTTTATGAGTTGTTGTAGAGCATTATGTCCTACATGATTTAATGAGTCCGATAATTATGAATTTGGTCTCATTGGTTTATGCAAGTAAATAGCTACTTGATGGTTTGGTTTAAAGTCCAGCTGGCGGGTTTTGGTTGTTGTGTCGGCAATGGGACGATTCATAGCCTTTGGGAACAATCGCTACGAATCATTGCATTGGGTCCTTTTTCTCCTCACTATTTGGCCAATAGTGGGATGTGATCTCGAGTTATGCCATCTAGCCTGACATCGAGCTCTCATTTCTCATCCGGAGACTGGATGAATGTAACGAGTACTCATTAAAGGAAATCTGATGAGTTGTGATTATTTGGGGAGGAAACCCCAGGGTATGATTGATTGGGAATTGAGCCCAAATCATGGTTTGAGGTTTGATCTCATGGTAAGTTGGTTGGGTTTTGAACCCGGATTTGATTGTAACGGTTCGATTACATTTACTGTTACGCATGATTATTTATGAGCATTTATATGAAAAAATAAGATGCTACTTGATTTATGTGAGTTTATGTGCTTTAAAAATTAAGTACATGTTTCATGATGGTATACTAGCATGATACCATGATTTTATATGTTTATGCATTTATGCCATGCCATGTCATAATATGCCTCATGTTGCATTTAGAAACTTACTGGGTCATTATGACTCACTCCGTGTGATTGTTTTCCCTAGTGTGTGCAGTGATCTCGTTAGTACGCGCAGCGGCTTCGGATAACGACTTTTAGCAGGTGGTCTTCCAAGTCAAAAGCTTGGAGTTATTTATCATTATGTTGTATTTATTGTGAGGCTCGAATGTAAAGTTATGTAGACTTTACTTGGGTAGATTGTAGTGTTATATTATGGTTGTGTTTTTGGGAGCCGGTTGTATTGCCGAGCCTTTGTATCCTTAGAATGTATTTCTCTTGTCGTTTTGACCATGTGTGGCTCGTTTATTCTAGTTGTGGTATATTGTTGTTCCTACCTCCGATAGTTTTAGTCGTGAGGTTTGGTTGGTGGTTTAGCATTGATTATATGGTTATAGTGAATTGTTCCTCCGGCATGTTATAGCCGTTGAGTGTTGTTTATCAGGTTGGGATTTTGTCTGTTGCCGGCCTTGGTTGCCGATGGTTAGTTGTGCGTGTCTAATGTTGCGTCACGCGCGTCGAATTTTTGGGCCGAGAGATTTACTATCTCTTGGGTTGTTTATATTTAGGAGCTTGATAGCTCGGGTCCCATTAAGGTTTTTGCTTCCGCAGGTTTTGGTTTTTATTTTCTGTATTGCCGTTATGGCTTTACCTTCCTGTCGTGAGCTGGTTGGCTCGTCTTTTGACTCACACCATTATGCTTAGAAGGTGCTTGTCTGTCTCTTGGTTGTCCTGATGGCACGACCTTGGGATCTCGTATTGAGATCCGGGTCGGGTCGTCACAATTTCATTCCTTATGTGTTTCATAAACCCACAATTTAACACTCTATTCAAACATACAATAAAATCCCAAAAGTCATTCTGGCTTGATTCTCAAGCCTAACAACCCAAGAACTCATTATAATCATAGTCAAACAAAACCCAAATGTCGTAGGATTTCAACCCGAGTTCATTAACACACTATCGAACTTATTACGACTCCGTTGAGTCTAAATACTAAGTTTCATTCTTTATACATTTCATCAATCTCAACATTTACACCCACTTAAATTAACAACAATTTCGACAATAATTCGGGCTTGATTCTCAAGCCCTAAAATTCATAACAAAACTCAACATAAATCATAACCCATTACTTACAACACATAATAACATTCAAATCATCCTATTCATGCTATTAACAAGTTCATATCTCCAAAATCCCCAAAATGGCCACACATAGCATATCAAGTGTTCATTGCCCACAAATAGCACATAGGTTGTTTTCCTTAGGGCCAATGAACCAAAACCAAAATAAAGTAGCTTACCTAGCTCGGATGAAACTCCAAAGAACGCAAATCCGATCGGTGAAGTTGTTCTACTCGTCGAGGGCTTCACGAATCCGAAGTTTGAAGGCAATCAGACGGTTGGATCTTCATGGATTGAAGAGAGAAGGAAGCTAGGGCTCAAAAATCTTCAAGAACCCTTTCTCTCTCTAATACGTGTGGAGGAAGAGAAGAAATGAAGAGGATTTCTGAATTCTCAAATGGGTTTGGGTATTTATACCCCCAAAAATAAGGAGGGCACAATAGGGATTTCCCTAGTACAATTAGTAGAGATTAGGAGTAATCACTCACTAATCTAACCTTAATTAACTTCCAACTAATGTTAGGACATGTTTAGGGCTAAGTATGAGAGGTTAGGAAGGGTTTGATGAAAGTAGGATAGGTATTTCTCGTCAAATATCAAAACAGGGCAAAGCAGGGCCGGGGCACCTTGCGGTCGCAAGGTCCCCTAGAGCATGCGACCACAAGCTCTCCAGCCCCTATAGGTGTCTTCTTCCATTGACCTTGCAGGGGCAAGGTCTTTCCCCCTTGCGACCACAAGCCTCCCAGACCAAAAATAGCTTGGAATACAACCCCAAATGACCTCAATCACATAACCAAATCAAACAAGGTTCAAACCTCATCCAAAGTAGGTCTATAACTCCCATATAACACCCACAAACAACTCCCGAAACAACTCGGAGCGAAACCGGGAAGAGGTGCAACAACGTGCAACCGGAACGACAAATGATCTAGCAATTGAACGAGCAATGAAAGGAGACTTTAAGGCATGTCTAAGGTCTAATGAATAATCTTGAACACTTCTAGAAAGTTGAATAACAACTAGGTAAATAAGAATTCCAAAGGAGAGACGATTACGCGACTCAATCCCCGAACTACGCGATAGAGACGAATGCTGTGTCCAAAGCTTCCAAATCATCGATAGACTTAAGGAACACCTCCAAATTGAAGTGTAATACATCTAAACATGTTAATAAACCATCATATAGAGGTCTAGGACCAAACCGAGGTCACAAACGCAAAATGCAAGCAAACTCTCAATCGCGTCGCATTCCGATTATCATCGAGTCACGACTTGTGACTTTAGCAAGTGAACAACTATATGGCATCTCTTAATAGTGTTTTGGTCTTAATTTGGTCTCTCATACACATCTATACAATCTCATAACCAATCATACATCCCACAAAAGAAGAATTGCGAGTATGGCATGCAAACCGAGCTAACGAAGGAGCGAGGTGTTACATCACGGGTATCTCTGGCACGATAAAGTTAACGCTTGTATTGCAAGAGCTACGAAGCGGCACCGGCTCTATAACATATCCTCTTTATATGTGTTTACTTTACAGCACTTATGTGAAACCAATGTGTTACCATGGATATGTGAACTAAGTGTTTATATGAATGAATTATTTGATTGACTTCATATTAATGATGATATATTGCTATGTATGTTGCATGATGCCATGACATGCATAAATGTTAGCTCACAAAGTCTTTATGACTTACCCCCTCCTTTTTACCGCTTTACATCCAAATCGTCTGGGTCCTTCGCAGGGAAACATCATTGAGTTCGTGCGTGGTCCAGCTTGTCTATGTTGCAAGTTCAATTCACTTAAAGAGGTCGTTATAGTTTCCTCTTTCTTTCTTGGCAAGGGCGTTGGGCTAAGCAAGTCAATTAGACTTGTCTTGGTTATTTGTATAACGCTTGTACCTCTAGTGTTATTAAACTTGGATTTTTTGTATCAAGGGTTATTCTTGTAATGTATAATGTAAAACTTATATTTTCACAGTTGGTTCACTTATCTTTAGAATTTCGCTGAGCATCTCATTAGCTCTTATTTACTTTCGTTGTTTCTCCGGTATGTTGTAGCCATCGAGGCATTATAGCATGAACTGTTTAGTGTTGGGTTCCGGTTGTAAAGTCGACGAGGATTTGGTTTAAATTACATTAGTTGTTATATAAAGTTTAAAAAGTTTTAAAACTTTTTGGCCTTTTGGTATCGAGTCGTGTTACGTCTACAATGTTGCGTCACGTCGTTTACTATAATTGAGTCCTTGCATGAATTGTAGTCCTATTTGGACGGCTTGACTCGCGATTCCTCCCCGGGGTCCGGGTCGGGTCGTCACATTTGGTATCAGAGCTTTATTGGTTAGCTATCGGCCAGGATAGGTTCCATGGCCTAGGTGGGTTGGTTCTTTGTGTGAATCATGACGTTGAGTGTTGTGTTTCGTGCCTTAATGGCATATTCTTCGTGAATGAATATGAGTTACAGTGCTAAGTTCATTGTAATCTACATTCTCGTGAGTGCAGTGTTCGTGTCAAGGAATATTACCTTTCTCCTGTTTTACCTTCAAGGGGCAGTTATACAAAGAGTAGGTGTGGCAGTATTGTTGATCCATTGTTTCCTTGCTTCATTTCTTGAAATCATAGAAATCAGTATGTCGGTCCCAAGAGTGATCACCGTGGAATTCACTAGAGCCAAGATTCGTTGTACACGTTTTGAGAGCGGAATGGCTTAGCCTCCCGTAGTACTTATTAATATTTCATAATTGCTATATGAAGACTTGTAGCCATTGTAGTTCATGTTCATGTATTCAAGTCTTACTGGCTTGGGGGAAACTAGAGTACTTGCTTCCCGATATTAATTCTAGTTAAGGAGATTATCCCAAATAATGAAAGATTTTCATTCACGGTCTGTTAAAATTTGTGATAAGCCAAGAGTTAATCACGTGCCACATGCTCGAAATTGTTTTCAACATGTACGTGTTTTCATGTGAAAGGATTAGTAGTGTATTTGTGGGTAAACATATTCTACCTACTGATTTTGAAATTTTGTTCTTGCCTTGTTGTTAACCTAATATATTAGGAATGTATTAGCTTTGGATATTGTGTTGTGCCTACCATTGACTAGCTTGATTATCGACCGTATACGGGTTGACTTATAATGATTAAGAATATACTAGTAAGTAATCTTATGCTATACGTTAATGTATTTGATTTTGTTCATGCTTAATATCATGATGTTCCATGCCTACCATTGATAAGTGGTTAATTGTGTGATTAATAACATACTTGAATTTTCTTGAACTTGGATATCAAAAACTACTTGGTAGATTCTTGAAAGTGGCTAAATAATATTAGACCACCTTACCTTGCATGAATGTCTATATGTATGATAATAACATGATTATTCCATACATGTTATACTAGCATAGTAGAGTTAAAATACTATGTTACATGACGTTTGTACCCTGTCTATATGTATATATAACATATATGAGACCGAATTGGAGGATGCTTGTATTGAATCACAAACACCCCCGCTTCCTATACGACGAAAGCTTTTGAAGTCATTTAAGAGGATCCCTGACTTTGTTATCAAGAGGTCTTCGTCGGAGAACTAGAATGATTTAAATTAGAGTTTAAATTGACAGAGCCCGTTACCAAAATGGAATGGAAAAAGTAATTGGTATATTGCTATACAGGTACAAATATGATACACCGCATTTCATTGAGCATTTACTCGTCTTTCCTTGACAGTTATCCTATGTGCTTGAAGTGTCTATACCATTTAGTGATCTTGCATTCGCATCCGAGGTCTATAAGGCTTGTGATGTGTTCATTGGTGATGGTGTATTGCATGCTTTAGTAGATTGCCATCATAAGAGTGTTACGTTTCCCATGACTGGTATACCGGAGTTGGTGTTTATTAGTGCTCATGCCATGAATAATATACATGCTATTTCTACTTTGCGGGCTAGAAAACTTTTAACGCAAGGTTGTACTTGTTAACTTGCTTGTGTACTTGAGACTAGCATGCCTACTTCTATATTATAAGAAGTTCTAGTTTTTAATGAAGTTCTAGTTGTTAATGAATTTCCGGACGTGTTCTCGACTGAGTATGTCTTACCTCCCGACAGAGAGTTAGAGTTTTGCATTGAGCTATTGTAAAACCCTAAAATGTTGCTTTCTTGTGTTATGCATGGATTCATACACTTATAATCATCATACATATGTGTATTTAGCTCCCGTATATGTTTAGAGTCAATAGCATGATCGTTGACGTCGTTTGAAATGCGTATGCATTTTTCTTTCGAGATGCTTTGAATCTCGGGTTTGTGATTATGTTGTTATCACATGGATTATTGTTAGAGGCATTTATAATATCATTTTCATGCCTTGGATGTTTGTTAGATGCTAGTTGCATCGTCGGTTTGGTTGCTAGTTTGATTCTTAGTTTGACTTTTCGGTTGTCGTTCAGGAGAGTTTTTGCCTGAGTTCTTGGCCTTGTTTTGTTGAGGTTTGAGACTTGATTGTTTTGGTTATTGTTTGGACGTTATTAAGGTGGGATTGTAGACCATTTTTGGCTTAGAAGGACTCGAGAATGCATGCGGGAGAGTCCGGGACCGAGCGAAGAAGCAACAAAACTTGGATTGGAGGATGCTGAGGTGAGGCACCCGCCTCACTTGTTCCCATGCGGCCGCCTCAAGCTCTGGGACAGATTACGGGATTTCTGTCTATTTTACTCACTGTCCGAATTTTACCCACTTAAACCCAAATTAAACCTAACCTAAACCCTCCTACTTAGCCTAAACTTGTCCTAAACATCTATTAGGAGTTTAGAGGTTGATTAGTGAGTGATTAAGGAGAATTAATCCCCCATATAAAATCAAAAACTCACACACTCTCTCTCTCATTTTGTTCGGCCAAGCAATCGACCCCTTCCTTTTGCGTCTTAAGCAGCATTCAGGAGCTTGAGAGAGATGATTCTAGGGCTCTTGAAGGGCTGATCTTGGAGGCCATTGGTAGGAGTCTTCTTCCCCCTTTCAATCCGCGAGTTTGACGAGAGAAGATTGAGGAGACAACCCAATCTTTTGGAGTTTCGAATTGGCAGTTTGTGAGGGACGAATTTTAGTAAGTTTCTACCTCTCTTCCTTTTCTTTTGAGCTCCATTGACCCTAGGGAAACAACCTTTTGTGTTATGTGAGGTCAATGGAAGCAATTGTTAGGGTTTGTAGAGAAGCATGAACCCTAGGTTTTCAAATTGATGATAGAGTTGATTGAACCTATGTGAGACCATGATTTATGTGAAATTCATGTTCTAAATAGTCTATTGAACTTGGTTATGTTGATTATCCATGAGTATTGAAGTTGATTTGGTAGAGATACTTGGAGGGTGTTTTGGCCTAATTTTTTTTTAGCTTGCAAAATTATTGATGTGAGCTTGATTAATATGTTTTATATGTTTAGTAGAGCATATTAAACCATATTGTGTGAATTAATCATGAATTGGAAATTATGATTGGTAAGATGACTTGAATGAATTTATGCACAAGATGGCCAATTTGTTCTAAGTTGTATTGTTAATTATTTTGTGGGGTTTATATGAGTTCATTGAACATTGGGGGCATGGTTTTGGCGATAGTTATGAACATAAGGGGATGTTGAAGCCCATGCTTCTATTCCTTGAATTTTCGGAAAGTTTAGATTGGACTCAACGGAGTCAACCTTTGGGTTAGTATGAATCCTAGGAACTATAATCTTAAGTCCTACAGAATTTTGGGTAGAATTCATGGAGGTCGAGCCTCCAAGAAGTTTTGAAGTGTGTGAAGCACACTTGATTAAGAGAGCTTATATGATTCTCGGTTGTGATATTTATGCTAGTTGTGGATGAATTGCATGACTAGTTTGATGGTAGAGTGTTTACCTACTTGTTTTGAGCATATGAGTATATATTACTTGTGCTTGGGTTTGAGTCCAGTTGGCGTCGATGCAGTGAGTCTTTGGTGGGGCGATACATCGTCTTCACGAATTGTGAGATTCGTGATCGCGATGGATCGCCGTGTCGGTTGCACACACCCCTCCATCGATGGCCACGGTGGGGAAGTAGTTTATCTTAGTTGTAGTAATACACATGACTTTGATAACTATGGAACTCGGCGGAGGCATCTCGGGGCGTCGATATCTGAGAGGATATCGAGGGCACATAAAGGTTTTGCACGTGTTTTTGCGAGGCGACACACGTGAGGAATTGGTAATGGTATCATATCCCTTTTATGAATTGTTTCACAAGTGCTTATGTGAATAACGTGCTTGGTGGTTTGGATATGATATGATGTTTGTTTTGGTTTCTTACAAATGTTATACTTAATAGATAACATATTGTTTAAGGTTGTTAAGCATGAATGCTATCACATGAAAATTATTTGAATGATGTATTATGCCAAAAGTATGGATCATTATTGTTAAGTTTATATGCCTTGACATGAATTATGGGAAGGCTATGTTATAACAATAACATGAATTACATTAAGCTAATATGCTTTATCATGAATATTATTGGATATGATATTATGCCGAAGCATGAATTATTGTTGTTAAGCTTATATGCCTTGACATGTAAATTATTGGAAGGTTATGTTATACCAATAACATGACTTATGATCGTTAAGCATAAAATGCCTTGACATGGATTTTAGTGAATGTTATACTATAATGATAACATGGTTATTTAATGTTGAGCATGGATGCCATAGCATGACTTTATATAAGGTTATTTCATGACGATAGCATGATGTAATTTATGATTGAGCATTATGCCATGATAGGAAGTTACGGTTAGTAACTTACTAAGTCTTTGTGACTTACTTTTATTTGTTGGTTGTTTCCCTAGATCCGAGCCGAGCGTGGATCAAGTAAATCAAGAAGATTGTGTTGGCAAGTATTATTTTTAGCAAGGTTGCTACTTAGATAGCTTATTTGTTTTGGTGAGGTCGTTGGGAAGGATGAAGTTATATAAACTTCATGTTGGGGTAGCAAACCTAAATGTGAATTGTGGTATTTGTAATTATGTTGTTTTAGTCTATTCTTTTGGTAGCCGACAAGTAGTAGTTGTGACGACCCGACCCGGATCCCAATCACGAAATCCCAGGTCGTGCCGCCCGGAAACAAATAACAACAAC
>CM028383.1:110412898-110454620 GCA_013146195.2 Codonopsis lanceolata | reverse complement strand
CATTGAAACAAACAAGGACACTGTGATTATCTTAAATTCCTTGTTAGTCACACTACAACAAAATTAAGCATTCTACGTTTAAAGACAACGTTTTATGAAGCGTTGTAATAGATCATATTACTGGCGTTTTACGAAAAATGTTGTAGTTGGGTCTATTATACACAACGTTTTAAGAAGAAATGTTGTATATAAGGTGCATTTACACAGCGTTTTGTGAATACGTTGTATTTTAGTCGGTTTAGACAACGTTTAAAAAAAAAAAAATGTTGTCTTAGAAGCATGTTAGAACATGCTTTGTTAAAAATGTTGTAATATTCCTTTACACACATGTTGTGGTACTAAACGCGACATAATTTCCCTGTCTTTGCCTAATTTCTTCCCTAACCGCCAACACTAATACACAAAAACATTCACGATTAACACACCGAGTGAAAGAGAGATTTCTTGAGAAAAACCTAAACATTCTCCACAATGAGCCTCCCTCGTTCTCCTGCACTCTAGCTAATTTCTCTCATTATGCAGTGCTTCTCTACTCTACGTCTCTCAACCCTCAACGCAACTCACCCCTCTCTTTCTCTTAGTATCTCCACGCAATCACCACCTACATATCGGTCACCACTTAACGTATGTAGCCTCAGAAAAGTTTCAAATCTTCTCTCGGTAAGTCGTCCCTCCTTCCTTCTCCTTTCAATATTTTGAATTTTAGTTCAAGTTTTGTAATTTTCTTTGAATAATCGGCGGAGATTTGTTTATAGGTTATCGAAACTATCGGTTCTTGACCTACATGTTTCATTACACTTGAAGGTCCTAATATTCCCAACAACACCTAAAGGTAAAAATCTATTAAAATTTAATTTTTATTGGTTGTAGATTTTTTTGAGTATAATCGATTATGGCTACACATTTGATTTCATGAATTACATACTTCTTATCACCAAATCAGCTAATTTTTTTTGTCATTTGTATGTTAATTTCAGCCTTTAACTTACTAAACATTAAATCTGAAAATTGCACTCAATGTGTTTTGATGAAATGACAAAATAATAATTTGGAGAAATTTTCAAAAATTAAGCGGCTTGAAGCCGGCTGAGTTTTTTGTATTTAATTAGGTGCAGGGGGGTTTGAGATATGGCTAGCTTTGGTTTTGGATTTTTCGTTTATACTTGAAACTTGACTTGTCAAATGAAACATTTTTTGGATCAAAGGGAGTACAATAAATCTCATATCGAGGCGTGTCTCTTTTGAAGCACGCCTTTTTCTCTTTATTTTGATCAAAATTGCATCAAAATGGAACTTTTCTTCATAACCTTTGTTTTAAACTTGGCAAAAAGCGAAAAAGTTGTTTTTGGACTGATTTAACAAATACATTTATACTATGTTTACAAAATGTGCATTCCAAAAGAAAGTATGGTTAGAAAAACTACGCTATGTTTTAAAAAGCATTGACGATCGAGGAGCCATTAATCGAAAGCTCTAGAAAGGGTTCAAAGTTGTACTTTCTAACGGTGATTGATTATGTCAAGTCATACCTTGTCACTTCCACGATAGTTGTTATCGATCTCTTACGAGGAAGTTGTCTAACTATGTCATCGTCTCAATTTGTCAAGATTCACAACAACCTAGCTCTTTCATGCTTGGTCTTCTCTTTGCATTCATTTTTAAGCATCTCTTAGCAAACTTAGCAACAACAAAAATTTCCTCTTCCCGGTGCTCCATTCACAACTAGGGTATCGAGTTTCAAACAAACATTTTTGTTTCATTGAGTATTGAAATGCGAGCAAGACACCGTTAAAACATTATATAGAAGTTGCTTTTCTTCCGTCAAGCACTCAACAAGAACCACGCCAAGGCGAAAACATCACTCTTATCGGTATGTTTCCACGGCGAAAGTATTAGGGTCCAATACCCAAACATGCCTCCCACCATTGTTGTTCGGTGTGTTTTGGTTAGAGAAACCCGGCTTTGAAATCAAAAGTCGGACACCTCATCCCTAGCCACGTAGTTTTCATCCAATAATATGTTGCTAGACTTGACATCTCAATGAAATATGGCGATAGAAGCGTAGGAGGCGCAAATAAGCTAATGCTCCGGCAACAAAGCGGACCATTTGTAGCGTCTTTCCAATGCGTGTTGGTTTGGTGAAGCAACGTACATCTTGAAATGAAAGGGGTTATCTTAGTAGGTTGTTGGATGCACGTGATTGATTAAATCGACCATGAACATGATAGTATTATTTCAAGAACCCTAATAGTTACGAAAGGTACTATTCTCCCTTTGTGATCATTAGTGAAGGGTGTGTGTAGCCGGCATCGGCGGCGATAACATTGTATCGGTTAAAATATTGCGTTCTCGCTTATATTAAATCCTTAATCGGTCATCGTTTTTCACACAAAGAACTATTCACTTGTCTTGACAATAAAAAGACTTTAATGTATTTGTTAAATGTTCTTCTATATTCAATCATATCTAGCCACTTTCTTTAATATTTCATGCTAGAAATACTTTGTCTCTTACACTTTGCAAGATATCAGGGTATTGAATGAAGGTCTTGATCATCATTTCGTCCAAGAAATTCAAGATTCCAACTATAAATGGCTATAATTTTGGATATATCTATAAAGCGATTGAAGCAAGGATTGAAGAAAAACCTTCCACAAATTAGAGTGCTTAATATTCATAAATCTAAAAACCTCAAAGCACACACTAAAAGGACAAAAACATTGGCGCATTCATTCAAACAGAACTTCAATCCTTCTTTGAAGAGCTTCTTCTCTCAAACACCAATTAGATAATTTTTCTCATATTAATCCATTCTATTTCTTGTTTGAACAGTCACCGTCTCGTTTTGTTCCTTTATTTTTTCAAATCTTTAAGGAACCTTTGATTGTTACACGAGTTTGATTATTTATTAATTATACTCCTAAAACACAGGGTTTTGTTGTACACTGATCCGTTAGTGATCACATAGAATTTATATAATCTTAGTACAACTTTGTCCTCGATGGGGATTCGGGGGAAACGGTCTTCAAACATTTGTTGAGACTTGTTTAGCTCTTTGAATTTGGTTTTTGACAATTTTTCTATTAGTTATTTTGGTAATTGCTGGTTGGTTTTTTGACCGCTAATTCGAATTATAAATGCGACAAAAACATGGAAGGAAACATATATAGAAAACTTGGTTTTTGCAAGAGCATGATGAGGAAAACTCGATCAGTTTTCTAGATAACATCTTTCATTCGTCAATATATACTAATACTCCATTAGTAATCTCCCTGTTTAAGTGTCATAAGAGGAGTGGAGGTTATTATAGTTTTATTTCATAAGAATATTCGTGTAATCTGGGACATGTGATAAAGGTCAAATAATTCTTGCAGAAAGTATGTTCGTGCATGATTTTCCAATATATCCAAGTTATATAAGTTCATTTTGTCCTTCTACATTTTTCAAAATTGTTGTAAACCCCTGATTCCAACATATTTTTCATAAACACTATAACACCAATTGTTGTAGGATGTATGCATTTGTAGTGTGGAGTGTTTATGTGAGTGGGATATGTGTGTTAGAGATTTGACTTGGTGATGAAATAACATCAAAATATTTATACATTTATATATATAACTTTATTTTTTTAATAAAAGTATAAAATATAAGTAGTTGCATAAAAGGCTCCCCTCGCTCCACTATGGTCAGTCAGATGCTCCCTCTCAAGTGTGGAACGGTAAGCAAGGAAAGAGCAAAGAAAAGAAACTTAGGAAAGGACGAGAACTCTCTCACCTTTATAGAGAGAACAAAGGTTAAGGCAAGGATGAAAATTGGATTGCGAATCTTCAGCATATATTGAGACTTGGACCTGTTATATGTAGTAGTATTCACATATAATACTTGGTCATCTCCCATATTGAGTTTGTAAAGCAACCGTTTCATTTATGGTATAAAGTCTTGTTCTTCATTTCATGTTGTCTTGTATCTTCTTTATCTCACATGGGATTACTAATAAAACTTGTGGAGCTAAACTTGTTATATAATAGCTAAGTTTGAAGAGTTCCTATAAGCTTGCTTGAGCTTCCCTCTATTATGGGAAAATATCAAGTATGGCTTAAAGTTTTGAGTATTATATTATTATTATATATATATAATATATATAAGAAAGAAAGAAAGAAATGAATTTAAATATTAATTATCCTTAATACCATTATGGTAAGCTCGGTATAAGGGTCAAGTGAGTCCGCCGCTTAGGGTTGTAACTCTTTGAATGGTTATTTACGAGAGGGTATGACTATTCAGAAGGGCACACCCTGACCACTAGGGTTGTAACTCTTTGAATGGTCATTTACGAGAGGGTATGACTGTTCGGAAGGGCACGCCTTGACCACTTCAGGAAAAGTTGTGTCTTTTCAAGACCACAACACAAACTCTATAAATAGAGTTGCCTCCTCCGAAAATGACTAGAGAAAAATACTGATATTATTACTTCCTTGAGTCTATCTTCTTAACAAATCTATTATTCAAGTCAAACAGTTAAAGCTTCGATTATTGTTCCCGAGTTATTCAAAGGAGTGTAGCTTTGAATAAGAGTGCGTAGGTTTTGTATCCTGGAGGTGAAATTCGTTGAGACCATTACACCATAGTGGGACGAATTAAATACCTTAAAGTTAGCATCTTTTGGTGTGCCTAACCTACTGATTCCTTACCCACAATAAGTAATATACAACAGTTTTAAGGTATTTAATTTTATCGTATAGATGGAGTCAGTGTTGATGAAGGGACAATTACCCGAAGCAGATAAGTTAGAGAGGCTAAATGGACTGAACTACAAGCGTTGGAGTTTGAAGATGGAATACCTTCTCACCATTGCAAAGGTATTCTACGTGCTATATGATCCTTGTCCAAAGGAAGATGAAAATGATAAAGCAACCGAGGCCCAGAAAACCGAGGCTGCTGAAAAGTTGAAGAAATGGAAGTCGGATGACTTCATTTGCCGATACACCATTCTGCAAGCATTGAACAACACGTTGTTCAATGTGTTCCAAATACACAAGACCGCCGATGACGTTTGGTCTGCAATCAAACGAAGGTACGTCAATGAAGATGCTGGTAATAAATCTTTTTTGGTCAATAAATTTGTTGAATACAAGATGGTAGACTCGAGGCCTGTCATTGATCAAGTAAATGAACTCAATGACATAGCCATCGAATGTGCCGATGCGGGTGAACCCATTTCTGAGACATTCCAAGTTTCGACCATCATTGGTAAACTTCCACCTTCTTGGAAAGATTACCAAAAGAAATTGAAGCATAAGAAGAAGGCCATCTCTTTAGATGAACTTCTTCAAGGCATCCAAATTGAAACTGAAAGTCTCAAACGTGATGGCTCAATTTCTGAGAAGATTGATGGTGTAAACTATGTGGAAAATAAAAATGTTGCCGGAACTTCCAAGGGAAACCAAGGAAAGTTCAAACGGAAAAACAACTCTAAAAATGATGGAAAGGGTAAAGCCAAGAAAAATAAGAAGAGTGCTTGTTATGTTTGTGGAAAAACAAACCACTTGGCTAAGAACTGCTATTACCGCAAAGGGCAACAGAAAGATGAACAAGCAAATGTAGTTGAGAGCAACTTCATTGGCATGCTTTCCGAAATCTGTCTAGTCAACAATGTCGACTCAGATTGGTGGATTGATTCAGGGGCTACATGTCATGTAACTCCCAATCGAAGCTTGTTCAAAACATATGAAGAAGTAAAAGAGCCAAAAGCAGTTTATATGGGAAATGCTTCTACAAGCGAGGTCTTGGGCATAGGGACCATTATTCTCCCCTCACTTGGGAAAGACTCTTACTTTGAAAAATGTGTACCATATTCCCTCTATGAGGAAGAATCTTGTATCCGTTCCTAAATTGGACGAAAATGGCTTTAAGGTAACCTTTCGCGCCCAACAAGTGAATATCACTAAAAATGGGACGTTTGTTGGAAAGGGCTACATTAAAGACCAAATGTATTTATTGAGCATTGATAATAAAATTACCAGTTCTTCTTACTTTGTTGATTCTAACTTTAATGTTGAAAAGCATGATTTTTGGCATTCTAGATTAGGACATATTGGTATGAATGCAATGAGTCGTATGATTAAATATGAGTATATTCCTAAATCTTCGACTATTTATTCTATGAATAATTGTGAATGTTGCGCTCAATCTAAGTTGACTAAAGCATCTTTTAAAAGTGTAGTAAGATCAACTAGGTTACTTGAGTTAATTCATACCGATATTTGTGACAACAAAGATATTTTGACAAGAGGTGGAAAACGTTATTTTATTACGTTCATTGATGATTTTTCTAAGTTTGCATATGTGTATTTACTTTGAACAAAAGATGAAGCTTTTGACAAGTTTAAAATTTTCAAAGCCGAAGTTGAAAATCAAACCAATCTAAGGATAAAACGATTAAGATCGGATAGAGGTGGTGAATATTTCCCAAAGGAGATGATTCCATTTTGTCAACAAAATGGAATTGTTAGGGAATCTTCAACACCTAATACTCCACCACAAAATGGAGTAGCCGAGAGGAAAAATCGATCCTTAATGGAGATGGTTAGTGCCATGATTATAAATTCAAAATTACCAATGAGCTATTGGGGAGAGGCACTATTAAGTTCTGTTTACATTTGTAACAGAATTGTGAATAAACATATGAAAACTCCATACGAATTATTTAATGGGCGTAAGCCTAATATTTCACATTTAAAGGTATGGGGTTGTGTTGCATATGTTTTAGATGCAAATTTGAAAAGAAATCAACTTGGGAGAAAAGCTGTGAAATCTATATTTATTGGTTATTCTTCAATAAGCAAAGCATATAGATTTATGAGAATTAATGACAATCGTGTGTTTGAAGCTACGCGTGCTATTTTTTATGAACACTTGAACATAAAAAGTGTAGACAAAGTAGATATAAACCATGAATTGTCAAAAGAACTTGAAGTAGAAAATGCATCAAGTTCACATGATAATGGTGATGCCATTGCTAATGATGGAAATTTAGACAACAATGAAAATGATGAAATAGTTGAGTTAAGGAGAAGCAAAAGACAAAGAATTGAAAAGAACCTTGGTCCTGACATGTTTACATATATGTTAGAAGAGGATCCTAAAACTTTTCAAGAAGCAATGTCTATGTCGATTCGGACTTGTGGAAAAGAGCCATGGATGATGAAATCAAATCTATACTTGATAATGAAACATGGACTCTAGTCAATCCTCCTCCTAATACTAAACCTATTGGCTGCAAGTGGGTTTTGAAAAAGAAACTCAAAACTGATGGTACTATTGATAAGTACAAGGCAAGATTAGTAGCCAAAGGTTATAGTCAAAAAGAAGAAATTGACTATTTCGAAACATTTTCACCGGTCACTAAGTTTACATCAATTAGAACTATGTTTGCTATAGCATCCGTCTATGGACTAGAGGTTCATCAAATGGATGTTAAAACATCATTCTTAAATGGAGATTTAGATGAAGAGATTTACATACAACAACCCGAGGGTTATATCTCTAAAGGAGAAGAACATAAAGTATGTAAATTAAAGAAATCTCTATATGGACTTAAACAAGCACCAATTCAATGGTACAAGAAGTTTAAGCAAGAAATTCGAAAGTTTGGTTTTAAGAGTAGTAAAGTAGAAAGTTGTGTTTTTACTAAAGTTACTCTTAATTATAAAGTTGTTATAACTTTATATGTTGATGACTTGCTAATATTTGGTTCTGATATTAATTGTATTAATGAAACAAAGAACTATTTAAAGCAAGTGTTTGACATAAAGGACTTAGGTCCAGTAGATGTCATTTTGGGGGTTAAGGTGATCAAAAAGGACAAAACTTACATATTAACTCAATCACATTACATTGAGGAAATATTAAAGAAGTTTAATTATTTTGATTGCAAAATAAGTAAAAGTCCTATTGACCCTCATGTGAAGTTAGTTCCAAATAAAGGCGAGGCCGTAAATCAAGGAGAATATGCCAAGATAATTGGAAGCATAATGTATGTGGTTAATCATACAAGACCTGATCTTGCATGTGCAATTGGCATACTTAGTAGATTTACAAGTAATCCATGTGAAGAACATTGGACGGAACTAAAAAGAGTACTAAGGTACTTAAAATTCACAATAAACTATGGTTTACATTACAAGTGTAATTCACCTATACTTGAATGTTATAGTGATGCAAATTGGGCATCAGATGTAACCAACTCCAAATCAACGAGTGGTTGGTTATTTACCATTGGAGGAGCCATAGTTGCTTGGTCTTCAAAAGACAAACATGTGTTGCTTTGTCTTCTATGGAATCTGAGTACATAGCCATGTCAATGGCTAGTAAAGATTTAATATGGTTTAGAAGATTTCTAAGAACCATACCATTTATTGATTCTAAGAAAGGAGCCACAACTTTGTATTGTGATAATCAAGCTGCCATATTCAATACAAAGAATGAGAGAATATCAAATCATAGCAAACACATTGCTATGAGATATAATCATATTAGAGATATGGTTAAAAAGGGAAAGATAGCACTTGAGTATCTTCCTACAAATCAGATGTTAGCTGATCCACTAACAAAATCTTTATCAGGGGATAAAATTATAAAGGTCATGAGAGATATGGGACTATTACCGGTCTAAACAATGTCTTAATTGAAACCAACTTTATCTTAAGGTACAAGTCATAGATTTGTCACCTTATGTTTAAAGTTAAAAGGAAATTCAATATTAGACATTGGTGAAATGGAAACTTTGATACATTTCGAGTGCATAACTTAAAAATAGTGGGGGTGTCACTATTTGAAAGTTTCATATCTGACCTATGCACTTTCATTACCACAACAAGATTAGGATGGATTCAAAATCCTTAATAGACTTATAGCTTTCGTAGAATGCGTTGTGGACATTCTCGATAAGTCTACCTATACAAGTAAAGAAGTGAGAGGCCGCTTCTTATGGATTACTCCGGTAAAATTCCTAGAGTACTTGTGAAAACCAGGATTAAGCACAAGGCCCAACTACAAGGTGCTGCCAAGATCAAAAGGAACATGAAATCATACATGATGAGAATATGTCTCCCCAAAGGTTTCACATTCAACCATAAAGTTTAAGGCTCGTCCACTTAATGGGTATTCATTATGTAAAGAAGCTGAAATTGTTTAGTGTCATTATATGTAAATAAGTGGGGGATTGTTATATGTAGTAGTATTTACATATAATACTTGGTCATCTCCCATATTGAGTTTGTAAAGCAACCGTTTCATTTATGGTATAAAGTCTTGTTCTTCATTTCTTGTTGTCTTGTATCTTCTTTATCCCACATGAGATTACTAATAAAACTTGTGGAGCTAAACTTGTTATATAATAGCTAAGTTTGAAGAGTTCCTATAAGCTTGCTTGAGCTTCCCTCTATTATGGGAAAATATCAAGTATGGCTTAAAGTTTTGAGTATTATATTATTATATATATATATATATATATATATATATATATAAGAAAGAAATTAATAAATAAATTTAAATATTAATTATCCTTACTACCGGTTCTGGTATAAGGGGTAAGGGAGTCGATCAGTTCAAGCATTTAGGGTTGTAACTCTTTGAATGGCTATTTACGAGAGGGTATGACTGTTCAGAAGGGCACGCCCTGACCACAAGGGTTGTAACTCTTTGAATGGTCATTTACGAGAGGGTATGACTGTTCGGAAGGGCACGCCTTGACCACTTCAGGAAAAGTTGTGTCTTTTCAAGACCACAACACAAACTCTATAAATAGAGTTGCCTCCTCCGAAAATGACTAGAGAAAAATACTGATATTATTACTTCCTTGAGTCTTTCTTCTTAACAAATCTATTATTCAAGTCAAACAGTTAAAGCTTCGATTATTGTTCCTGAGTTATTCAAAGGAGTGTAGCTTTGAATAAGAGTGCGTAGGTTTTGTATCCTGGAGGTGAAATTCGTTGAGACCATTACACCATAGTGGGATGAATTACATACCTTAAAGTTAGCATCTTTTGGTGTGCCTAACCTACTGATTCCTTACCCACAATTAAGTAATATACAACAGGACCGAGGTGAGTGTTTCTTTTTTCATTTCTAAAAATCTTTCTACGAATTGTAAAAATTTATGTGATCAAAACCCTAGACATGAAATGTTAAGTAGTTTCATGAAAGAACAAGCGAAAAGTCGCAAATTAGATACGAGTATAAAGGGAAAATTATTCAAATAACCATCGTATTAGTCCTACGTAACCAATTTGACCAACCACATTACAATATCCCAAATGTGACCAATGTACTCTGTAATTGAGTGCTATGGGGTCCTTAACGTCAACGCCCTCATCCAATTTTATAACGAACCTATTGATGTGGATTAACAGAGGAATTGTACGAAGGATATTATTTTTTTCTTTTAAATGCACCCAGGAAAGTGGAATTGAAGGATAAGTGCTTGGAAAAGAAAGGGTTGCAATTGAAAGACTAAAAAACCCTTCATATAGTCTCTCCGTTAATCCACGTCAACACGTTCATTACAAAATTAGATGGGGCATTGATGGCAAGGACCACATCGCACCTAATTACTGAGTACATTGGTCATATTTGAGAAATTATAATGTGTTGGTCAATTCGGCTACCTACAAATAATACGATGATTATTTGGATAATTTTCCCGAGTATGAGTTGATGGTTGATTTGTTGGGAAGAGAGAGGAGCATTAATGAATAGATGAGGATGTTGTTAAGGAAGGGGACAAAAAAATTAAAAAGGGAAATATAAAATAATCTTAAGTCCAAACTCACAACATGAAGCTTAATATCATACTTCATTAAACACATAAATCAACCTATTCATGCTTCTAGAAAGTTCACCCATCAAAAATCCGAAAAATCAAAATAAAATCACACCCAACATGCTTGTGTACTCATTGACCTCAAATAGCAATCATCTTTGTTTTTCTTAGGGTCAATGAGCACAAAATCAAGAGAATAAAGATTCTAGTAGCTTACTTGACTTAGATGAAAACTCAAAAGAATCACGATCCCAACGGTGAAGTTGTTCCATTTGACGAGAGCTTCACGAATCCGAAGTTTGGAGATCATCCGACGGTTGGATCTCCTTGGATTTGAAGAGGAAGAAGCTAGGGCTTCAAAGCCCCATGAACTCCCACTCTAACTCTCTCTATACGTATAAGAAAGAGGAAGGAAATGAGAGGATTTTCTGAATTTTTAGAAGGGGAATTGGTATTTATACCTCCACAACTAATGAGGGCACAATAGAGATTTCATGGGTACAATTAGTGAGTGTTAGATGTTATTAACCCTTAATCAAAACTTAATCCACTCCCAAAACATGTTAGGACACTCTTAGGACATAGTTTGAGGGTTAGGAAGAGTTTAGGGTGGGTTTAGTGGGGGTAGAATAGGAAAATTACATCAAAAACACAAAACAGGGAGTAGTCTGCCCGAAGCACCATGCGGTCGCATGGTGCCATAGTGAAGCGACCGCATTGTCCCTTTTCCAGCCCTTGGTGAATTTCTGCAACCTTTGTTCGTGTCCGATCGTTCCCGCATGCAACCGCAACCCTTAAAGCTTCGAAACGACCTATAATTCAACCCTTAAACTCCTCAAACACTTGGCTAAACCATCCATGTCTCAAAACACTTTTAAAGTAGGTCTAAACTCTCATAAACAACACCGAAGCAACCCGGTGCAAAACCGTGAAAGGCGTAACAACTTTCGAAAACGTCGAATGAAACCGTAAATCGACGGGAAAAAACCCAAGGTTATAAACACTTCGAAAGGATTTTAAATAGGCCTGAATACCCCTCAGATGATTAACAACAGATAGGAGAAATCAGCTCCCGAACTACGCGATAAGGAGAATTGCTATCCTCGGAGCGTCGAAACTTCACGAGACTTAAGGAATACCTCCAACTAGGATTCTAACACATATAAACATGTTATTTAATCATCATGTAAAGATCTAGGACCTAATCGGGGTCAGGAACACGAAACCCGAGTAAACTCTCAATCGCGTCGCATTTCGACTATCGTCGGGTTACGACTTGTGACTTTAGCAAGTCAACAACTAAATGGCATCTCTTAAAGGTGTTTTGGTCTTAATGTGATCTCTCATACACATCTAGACTCTCTCAGAAATCAAATAATCCATAAACCAAGGAAGAAATGCGAGCATTGCACGCAATTCGAGCTAACCGGGTATCGGGGTCTTACATCATCTCCCCCTTAAAAAGAATTCGTCCCGAATTCTAAACCATATAACAAACCAACGTTAGGTCATCACCCAACATCAAATACCCAGACACAACTACGGTGTCTCTCAATCCCGAATGAACACTCGATGCTCAAAACCATAAACCTAGACTCAATCTCCGAGTCTACTATCACAATAACCAAACCAAGTAGTCGGAAGTCAAACTACCAAAAATCTCACATTCATAAGTTCAAAAATTGCTAATAACCACAATACCAAACACTTAAAATTGAAAATAACTTGACTCATACTTGAGTCGCAAAAGCACACATAAATTCCATTATTAATTTAATTAACCACGTGAATTCCAAATATGTCACCAAAGCATATTCAAAGACATTATAAACATAAATCTCCCGAAACTATTTGTTTCGGAGCCACAACATGAGATTTAAATGCAAGAATTTCTAAATCATAAATAGTAAAGATTGCCGATAGAGCAAATTCACAATTTTAAAGAAGGGTGTTCCACAACACTCTCCCAAAACAAGTAAACCAATCTTCATGATTATGCCGCCATACTCGCAATTTCCACATCATGGACAAGACACATAAGAGCACATAAGAGTATATGGTAGCATCGAATGAAAATTTATTCCATTTCTTTTCCTTTCCTTTTGGTAAGAGGTTTAGTCAATTTCTAACCTACTTACTACCAATCCTAGTCCACCAACGAACCTCTTTTGATCACCAATTTAGGGTACCAGCTAAATTGAATTTCAAAAGCTTTCGTTGTAAGGATGCGAAGGGTTATGAGAAAATCTTAAGCATCCTTCCCTACAGTCTCACATAATCATGCAACAGTTTAAACATGGCATAATCATTAAGCAATGATAATCATGATCCTATCATGCGATAGACTAAGTAAGTTATTCTTATTAATAATGCACATAAGCATGTTCATACTCAAATACCACCATATCCATTAGGCATATTCACATAAAAGCCATATGTTAATTCCCATCACAAATACAATACATGTGTTAATACTAGTCATGTTTATACTCTACAAACAACATGTAAAATTTTTACTTATAAATTAATCACCAAGCAAATGATAAAATCCCTATCATTAGCTATGCCACATGTATACACGTATATCATACAAATATGACATATAATCCTCAAGTATCGTCATACTTCAACAAATATACTCCATGTAATTCATGTGGCGACCCGACCCGGATCCCAAGACGAAATCCCAAGGTCGTGCCGCCGGGAAGCAAATAACAACAAACAAGTAGCAAATAATGGGTAGGGCCATAACGGCGATACACCGACAACTCAAAACACATGCGGAAGCTAAATGAATTAAAATAGTGGCGCCCGAGCTAACAAGCTCAAACTAAAACAACCAAAGAGATAATAAATCTCTCGGTCCAAAAATTCGATTCGCGTGCCGCAACATTGGGCACGTAGTACAAACTCCCTGTTATGCAATTCGATATGAAGCATAATATAAACCAAGTCATCGGCGAAGCTACGGCCGGAACCCAACATTACACTAAGTCTAAGACTCAAGTCTAACAACTCAACGGCTAAAAACATGCCGGAGTACAAACATAATATTAAACTAGCAAAGAATCCTGCTAAACATATTCACCAATAAACCAAGCGCGACTAACACAAGTCGGCTACCAACAACATAAGTACTAATAATTATAAGTACTAACAACAAGAGAACATATGGAAATATAACCATAAACATACACCAAGCACAACCACCACGGGTCGGCTACCAAAAGAATAGGCTAAACAACAATTACACATATTACAATCACAATAAGGTTTGCTACCCCAACATGAAGTTTACATAACTTCATCTTTCCCAAACTTCCTCACCAAAAAGGAAATAACTATCTAAGTAGCAACCTGCCAAAAGAATCCTTTGTCACGCAACCTTCTTGATTTACTTGGATCCGCTCGTGGACTTCGGATCTAGGAAAACAACCAACACATAAAAGTAAGTCACAAAGACTTAGTAAGTTGCTAACCATAACTTCCTACCATGGCATAATGTTCAATAACAATTTACATCATGCTATCTTCACAAGATATCATTCTATTAAAATCCATGTCATGGCATTCATGCTCAATATCAATAAAACATGTTATCAATGTAGTATAACATTTATCTAAATACATGTCAAGACATATTAGGCTTAACAATAATGATTTATGCTGTGGCGACCCGACCCGGATCCCAAGACGAGACCCCGAGGTCGTGCCGCCGGAAAAGGCACATAACAAAAACAAATAGCAAATAGCGGGTAAGGCCATAACGGCGATACGCCAAAAACTTTAACACATGCGGAAGCGTAATATAATTAAACGGTGGCGCCCGAGCTAACAAGCTCAAACTAATACAACCTTAGAGATAATGAATCTCTTGGTCCAAAAATAAAATCATGTGACGCAACAATAGGCACGTATAACAATTTATAGCAATTATATACCAAGTCATCGGCGACGTCACGGCCGGAACCCAACATTAAACTAAGTCTACAACTCTAGTCTAGCATGCTTAACGACTAAAAACATGCCGGATAATAAACACATTAAACAAACCAATACATGGTTAAAACATCTAAAGCATGATCAACATAAATATACAAGGCACGACTAACACATGTCGGCTCTCAAAAGATTAAGTACTAATTAACAAAAGTTCAAATATCACACAATTAAAGTCTTGCTACCCCACATAAAGTTTATATAACTTTATGTTCCCATCGTCCTTGCCAAAAGAAAAGATACTACAATTACAAGGTAGCAACCTCGTCACAAGCTTCACCAACGTAACTTGACAATCACTTCGAACCACTCGCACGGCTCGGATCTAGGGAAAACAATCAAAACAAATAGGAGTAAGTTATAAAGACTTAGCAAGTTACTAACATAACTTCCTGTCATGGCATCATGCTCAACAATAATAATTCATGCAATTGGCATAATATACATTTCATAAATAATCATGTCAAGGTATTCATACTTAACAATCTTGAATATCATGTTATCAACAAGTATAACATTTCATTATTTCATTCAACCATCATTTCATATTATATCATATTCACGTAGCACATTATTCACATATAGGCACTCGTGAGTCAATTCATATTAAAGGGATATGATACCGTTACCCTTTTTCCGCGCATGTCGCTCCTGCAAAAAACATGTGCCAAACTTTTATGTGTCCTCGATATCCCTTTCATGGATATCGACGTCCCCGAGACATTTGCCCGCTCGAGTTCCGATAGTTATCAAAGTCATGTTTCCATACTAACACTGAGATCAACTACTTCCCTACCGTGGCCATCGATAGAGGGTGTGTGCAATCCGGCGCGGCGATCCATCAAAATCACGGATCTCACAATTCTTGAAGATGATGCATCGTCCCGCCCCAAAGACTCAACAACTGACTCCAGCTGGACTCAAACTTCAAGCACACGTAATACATTATCATATGCTCAAATAAGTAGGCATGTACTCTACAATCATCTAGTCATGCTTTTACTTCACAACTAGCACATAATCACATTAGAGATAAAAATCAAGGCTCTAATCATCAAGTGTTCTTCATACACTTTAAAATTCTTGGAGGCTTAACCTCCATTAATACTACCCCAAAATTTGTAGGACTTAGGCATATTACTCCTTAATGTTATACTAACCCAATGGTCAACTCCGTTGAGTCATAATCAATCTTTCAAAAATTAGGGTATAGAAGCTGTTGGCCTCAATACTCTCCTATGTCCATACTAACATGAATCAATGGGTTACTAAGGTCATTAAACCCATAAGACCCCAAATCACACATTTAAGTAGGCCACATAGAATCATGGTCACAAGTTAGGCATATATACTCATTCACAAGTCATCAAACATGCTTCCAACACTTAAACAAACAAGATAGAATGATTTATCATATATCTCTACCCTTGAATATCATCATCAACATACTTTACAATCTGTTTACTAAGGGTATTAAATCCATAAAACTCCAATCAAACAATTAAGTATGAAACATAGAATCAATGACACAAACTAGGCATATATATTCATTTTGCCATTTCATCAAATATGAGCCTAACCATTTTATCAAATATGCTCTCAACACTTAAACAAACAAGATAGAATAATTCATCATCTATCTCTACACATGAATATCATCATAGTCATACTTTACAATATGTTCATCCAACCAAAATTCTATCATCTAGCATATAGTGAAACATGGCATCTCTACAAGCTTAACAATTTCATCAAACATGCTCCCAACACTTAAACAATAAGATAGGATGATTTATCATACATTACCACACATAAATAACATCATAAACATGGTTTATAATCTGTTTATAATCTGATCATACAACCGAAAATGCAACATTTAGCATATACGAGAACATAGCATCTCTACAAGCCTAACTATTTCATCAAACATGCTCCCAATGCTTAAATAACAAGGTAGGGTGATTTATCATACATTATCACGCATAAATAAAATCATAAACATGGTTTATAATATGTTTATAATCTGATCATACAACCGAAAATGCAACATTTAGCATATACGAGATCATAGCATCTCCACAAGCCTAATTATTTCATCAAACATGCTCCCAATGCTTAAACAACAAGGTAGGGTGATTTATCATACATTATCATGCATAAATAACATCATAAACATGGTTTATAATCTGTTTATAATCTGATCATACAACTAAAAAATGTAGCATTTAGCATGTACATGAACATAGCATCTCAACAAGTCTAACTATTTCATCAAACATGCTCCCAATGCTTAAACAATAAAGTAGGGTGATTTGTCATACATTATCACACATAAATAACATCTTAAACATGGTTTACAACCTGTTTATAACCTGTTTATAATCTGATCATACAATCAAAAATGTAACATCTAGCATATACGTGAACATAGTATCTCTACAAGCCTAGCTATTTCACCAAACATGCTCCTAATGCTTAAACAACAAGATGGAATGATTGATCATTCATTATCACACTTAAATAGCATTAAAATTATGATTTACAAACTGATCATAATCTGTTTACACAACCCAAAAATACATCATTTAGCACATACAAGATCATGGCATCTCTACAAGCCTAACTATCTCATCCAATATGCTCCCAATACTTAAACAACAAAGTAGAATGGTTTGTCATGCATTACCACACTTAAATGACATCAAAATCATGGTTTATAATAGGTCTATAATCTGTTCATACAACCAAAATTCATTATACAACACATTCTAGAACATGGCATCTCTACAAAGTCCTAAGTGCTCTCATTGACCTCATATAGCAAGATTGTTTTCCCTAGGGTCAATGAGGCTAAAAGAAATAAGAAGAGATGTTGTAACTCACCTTGAATCAGTCCTACAATATGTACAAAACGTCCATGCAAAGGTGGGTATGCGATCTCCTTGACCTCCTCTCCTCTTCTATGGTTGGGTTTTGGAAATGGCTTCCTCAAGACTTGGCCACCATTGTTGATCACCCAAGAACCTTCAAGAACTCCTCTATAACCTTAGAGAAATGATCAGCCACGAATTTGGAAGAGGATGGCTGAATAGGATGGGTTTAGTGGAGGTAATTGCCACTCTATGGCTAAAGTGGGGTGGGAGGAAGTGTCCAATGCATGTTGGTGCATGTGGATGTCTTTCTTTGCCAAGTGGTTTGCATGCACCCAAGGATTCTCAAAACTTGTCAAGCATGCAAGAGAGGATGGGTAGGACGAACTAGGGTGGGTTAGGTTGGGTTTGGGTAGGGTTAAGTTGGCCAAATAGAAAGTCTAACACACAATGAGTGGTCAACTATAGTAGACCAGAATTTGGGTCATTTTACAAAATATTCCTGTACCGAAATATACGTCCTAAAATTACACAAAAGGTATGTTTATAAATATCTATGAGTCTAGTTTCTAACACATCAAACGGATCCGAATTCCGAGTTTCGTACACAAAGTTATGGCCAAAATACTACAGACCTATCGCGGCCTTCGAAAATACGCGAATTTCCGAAAATCAAACTCGAGCGTGTGTAAACGTTTACACGACCACTCAAAAATAATTCTAAGTTAATACCCCAAGGTCCCCTAGTCATCTAGGGTCACAATAATACCAACCAAAAAATTCGTACAAAGAAGAAGAACGACAAGAAGTAAAGTAGTAATCAAACCGTCGATTCGACAAACATTTAAACAAGATTTAAATCATGTTAATGATATTATGAATGATATCTAATACTTACATATATGCATCCATCTAGAAGTCTAACACATCTAAAAAATTTATTTAATCATCATGTAAAGATCTAGGACCAAATCGAGGTCAAGAACACAAAAACCCGAGTAAACTCTCAATCGCGTCGCATTTCGATTATCGTCGAGTTACGACTTGTGACTTTAGCAAGTTAACAACTAAATGACATCTCTTAAAAGTATTTTGGTCTTAATGTGATCTCTCATACACTTCTAGACTCTCTCAGAAATCAAATAAGCGATCAACAAGGGAAGAAGTGCGAGCATTGCACGCAATTCAAGCTAACCGGGAATCGGGGTCTTACATATGCCTTTAGCATAATACAACATTTTAAGTAATGTTTATGTGATAGCATACATGCTTAACAACTTTAATCAACATGTTATCTATCAAGTATAACATTTATGAAACCAAACAACCATCATATCATATCCAAATTACCAAGCACATAGTTCACGTAAGCACTTGTGAAACAATTCATATAAAAGGGAAATGATACCATTACCAAATTCCTCCGCGCGTGTCGCTCCTGCAAAAACACGTGCAAAACCCTTATGTGCCCTCGATATCCCTCTCGTGGATATCGACATCCCCGAGACAGTCTCCGCTCGAGTTCCATAGTTATCAAAGTCATGTGTATTACTACAACTAAGATAAACTACTTCCCCACCGTGGCCATCGATGGAGGGGTGTGTGCAAACCCGGCACGGCGATCCATCGCGATCACGAATCCCACAATTCGTGAAGACGATGTATCGTCGCATCAAAGACTCAATAGACCGACGCCAGCTCGACTCAAAACCCAAGCACAAGTAATATATACTCATATGCTCAAAGCAAGTAGGTAAACACTCTACCATCAAACTAGTCATGCAATTCATCCACAACTAGCATAGACATCACAACCGAGAATCATATAAGCTCTCTTAATCAAGTGTGCTTCACACACTTCAAAAATTCTTGGAGGCTTGACCTCCATGAATTCTACCCAAAATTCCGCAGGACTTAAGATTATAGTTCCTAGGATTCATACTAACCCAAAGGTTGACTCCGTTGAGTCCAATCTAAACTTTTCCGAAAATTCAAGGGATAGAAGCATGGCTTCAACATCCCCCTATGTTCATAACTATCGCCAACAATCATGCCCCCAAGTTCACTGAACTCATATAAACCAAATGAAACATCTAACAATGTAACATAGAATAATTTACCATTACATGCATAAATTCTTCCAAGTCCTCTTACCAATCATAATTTCTAAATCATGATTAAATCATACAACATGGTTTAATAAACTCTACTAAACATGTATAACACAATAATTAGGCTTAAAAATCATGTTACAAGCTAAAAACACAATTTGGGGAAAAACCCCTTCCAAGCATCTCAACCAAATCAAGTTCAATACCCATGAACAAATCACATAGAAAAGTTTAATAGACCATTTATAACATGAATTTCACATAATCTAAGGTCTCACATAGGTTTGACCAACTCTACCATCAATTTGAAAACCTAGGGTTCATGCATGTCTACAAACCCTAACCATGGCATCCATTGACCTCACATAGCACCAATGGTTGTTTCCCTAGGGTCAATGGAGCCCAAAAGAAGAAGAAGAAAGGTAGGAACTTACAAGAATTCAGCCCTCACACACAACAATTTTCGGATTCCAAGAGGGGGGTGTCTTCTCCTCAACTCTCTCTTCAATCTTGCAGGTAGAATGGGGAAGAAGAAGGTCCTAGCAATGGACACCAAGCTTAAGACCTTCAAGACCCAAGAAATCACCTTCTCTCCAGCTTCCTCCCAGGTCTTCCTTGAGCGCTCTCATAAATCGTAGGAAGAAGAGTCGTATTCTGTTTTTTGGTCGACTGAATGAAAGAGTGCGTATGTTTTGATTTTAAGTGGGGGATTAAATCTCCTAATTAACTTACTAATCAACCCCTAATATCTCTAATAGGTGTTTAGAACATGTTTAGGCTAAGTAGGAGGGTTTAGGTTAGGTCTAAATTGGGTTTAGGGGAGGGTAAACTTCAGGCTGTGCGAAAAAGGCAGAAATTCCCGTAACCAGCCCCAGTAATTGAGGCGGGCGCCTGGAGAAAGTGAGGCGGGCGCCTCAACTTCTGCAGCCACAATCCAAGTTTCAGTCATTGAGGCGGGCGCCTGGATGAAGTGAGGCGGGCGCCTCAACTTCTGCAGCCACATTCCAAGTTTTTCTTGTTTCCTTGCTCGGTCCCAGACTCTCCCACACGCAACCTTGAGTCCTTCCAAGCCAAAAATGTCTACAATTCAACCTTAATAACCTCCAAACAATAACCAAAACAATTAAGCCTCTAACCTCAATCAAACAAGCCAAGAACTTAGGCAACACTCTCCCGAATGACAACCGAAAAGGTCAAACGAAGAAGGGTTAACGCTAGAATCAAACTAGCAACCAAACCGGCAATGCAACAAGCATCTAACGAACACCCAAGGCATGTAATTGATATTATGAATGCCTTCTAACAATTATCCATGTGATAATCACATACAACACAAACCCGAGACTCAACGCATCTCGCGAAAGAAAAATGCATATAAGCATCTCAAACGACGTAACGAACATGCTATTGACTCCAAACATATACGAGAGTTAAATGAACATATTTATGATGATTATAAATGTATGAATCCATGCAATACACAAGCAAACCATAATTCAGGGTTTTACAATTCATGCAATTCATGCAACTCATATAACCCATATAACTCATAACCATGCATATTGGTTAATCAAACAATTATTATTGCATATGTGATTACCAATCCAATCATATATTCTCATAAAGTTCCATCGTGCTAATTTTCTGTACAATGGTAATTCTAACAAATTACAAGGTTTGTATATCCACTATACTCGCCTAACAACATTTTCATAACGAATCCAAGGAAAAGAGGTAATATTCGCTCTAGCATCCTCAATCATCAAAACTCCGTAAAATCTATCGTTAACTTAACCAAAAATCTCGTCTTTGAACAAACACACACGAAATACCCTCGCGTGGTAACGACACTCTATTAGTCACGATAAACGGTACACCCATTCGTAATAGTCCTAACTCGTCTCATAACCACCAAGTATACACCGCGTGATTCGAGCGTATCCTACTCGCATAAAAATCCCACAATAATATTTAAATATATTATTTATAACATCACACATATCTATATAAAGTATACAAATTTAACGCACCACTAGTAATTACCACTAGTAATATTATCTCATATACATTCTTCATATATGCATAACATAGCCATATATATAGGCATACTAAAATCACATTTTTATACCACAATTGATTTCCTACCGACAAATCAAGATTCAACCCAAAACCATAAATCAATCCCAAACCGGGATATCCCCCTCAATCATATTAATAAACCGGGGAAAGGAAAAAAATCAACAAATCTCAACACACAATGCAATGTATGTATGAATGCATATGAGCTACCAATACAACGTGCACTCACAATAACGGTAATAACAACCATAATATCCGTATAAGGAATTACCTCATATCTCAGGTAGGTCTCAAAACCTCGCAATGGCCAACCGCCACGCGCGCACACAACCTCAAACTCGTTCGTCTGTAACCATCTCACTAAGAGTCATGAATCCTCAACTTAAGGTAATCCTTTCTAATGTGATCACCAGCACAAGCAAAAGCTTAGCCTGTATTGCTCCGACACCTATGCTCGGTGTTTCATTTCCCAAGCATAATTTATACAATGATTCATCATCTCGTCATCCATGACAATGGGTAAAAGCATCACTCCGCTTACTAGACTACGGATTTTCACAATTTTATGAGGTACTAACTGCCCTCTAACTTCATCAAAATCTTAACCATTCCCGAGGTCCTCTCTCGGTGCATTCATTAATATCTAACTCTTTTCTCATAAGCATAGTCCACAGCCCCTCGAAAATCCGCAAGCTGTAATATAATAAATCGCCTATAATATTTTATCCTTAATCCTTAACTCTTTCGCAATTCATGGAGTCTTCCTAGTCTCATTCGGTACTAAGTGTTCCACTCTAATGAGCTAACTCCGGAAGCATCCTTAAATATTGAACCATAATCCCAAAATATTTCTCCGGTGGATTCCCAAACATAATTACTATTAATACTAACTTATACTCATCAACACCGGCTCCTCTACTAGTGCTAATGCCCATGCTAGTTTCAACCATCTTAACATATTATAACTCTTGACGTTAAGATATAACAAATCACACAAAACCAACCCCCAACTAGTCCAAGGAACCTATCCTGGCAGACAGCTAACCAATAGCTCTTATACCAACTGTGACGACCCGACCCGAATCCCAAGACGAGATCCCAAGGTCGTGCGGTCGGGAAACAAACAACAACAAGCAAATAACAAATAATGGGTAAGGCCATAACGGCGATACGCCAATAACTTAAAACACATGCGGAAGCTAAACAAAATATCCTAGTGGCGCCCGAGCTAACAAGCTCAAACTAAAAACAACTAAAGAGATCATAAATCTCTTGGTCCAAAAATTCGACACACGTGCCGCAACATTGGGCACGTAGAACAAAACTCCCTGTCATGCAATACAAATATATAGCACAAATAACCAAGTCATCGGCGACGTTACAGTCGGAACCCAACATTACGCTAAGTCTAATACTCTAGTCTACACACTCAACGGCTAAACATGCCGGAGTACAACATAATACTTTACTATAATTAAAGCATATAAAACATGATCACCAAATTTACCAAGCGCGACTAACACAAGTCGGCTACCAACCACATATGTACTGATAATGATAAGTACTAACAACAAGAAAACATATGAAGGTATAACCATAAATATACATCAAGCACGACTACTACTTGTCGGCTACCAAAAGAATCGGCTAACAACATAACTACAATATTACAAATCACATTTAGGTTTGCTACCCCAACATGAAGTTTACATAACTTCATCTTTCCCAACGACCTCACCAAAAGCAAAACAACTACCTAAGTAGCAACCTTGCCAAAAGAATCATTTGTCAACGTAACCTTCTCGATTTACTTGGATCCGCACGCCCGGCTCGGATCTAGGGAAAACAACCAACAAATAAAAGTAAGTCACAAAGACTTAGTTAGTTACTAATCATAACTTCCTACCATGGCATAATGCTCAATCATAAAATTACATCATGCTATCGTCATGAAATAACCTTATATAAAATCATGTTATGGCGTCCATTCTCAACATTAATAAAACATGTTATCATTGTAGTATAACATCTCACTAAAATCCATGTCAAGGCATTTTTATGCATAACGATCATAATTCTTGTTATTGGTATAACATAGCCTTCCAATGATTTACATGTCAAGGCATATAAGCTTAACAACAATAATTCGTGCTTCTTGGCATAATACCACATTCGAATAATATTCATGGTAAAGCATATTAGCTTAACAACAGTAATTCATGTTATTGTTATAACATAGCCTTCCCATAATATTCATGTCCAGGCATATAAGCTTAACAACAATGATCCATGCTTTTGGCATAATACATCATTCAAATAATTTTCATGTTTAAGCATTCATGCTTAACAACCTTAAACAACATGTTATCTATCAAGTATAACATTTAAGAAACCACAACAACCATCATATCATATCCAAATCACCAAGCACATTATTCACATAAGCGCTTGTGAAACAATTCATATAAAAGGGATATGATATCATTACCAATTCTTCCGCGCGTGTCGCTCCTGCAAAAACACGTGCAAAACCTTTATATGCCCTCGATATCCCTCTCGTAGATATCGACGTCCCCGAGACAGTCTCCGCTCGAGTTCCATAGTTATCAATGTCATGTGTATTACTACAACTAAGATAAACTACTTCCCCACCATGGCCATCGATGGAGGGGTGTGTGCAAACCCGGCACGGCGATCCATCGCGATCACGAATCTCACAATTCGTGAAGACGATGCATCGTCCCACCAAAACTCAACAAACCGACTCCAGCTGGACTCAAAACCCAAGCACAAGTAATATATACTCATATGCTCAAAACAAGTAGGTATATACTCTACCATCAAACTAGTCATGCATTTCATTCACAACTAGCATAGATATCACAATAGAGAATCATATAAGCTCTCATAATCAAGTGTCCTTCATACACTTTAAAACTTCTTGGAGGCTCGACCTCCATGATTTCTACCCAAAATTCCATAGGACTTAAGATTATAGTTCCTAGGATTCATACTAACCCAAAGGTTGACTCCGTTGAGTCCAATCTAGACTTTCCGAAAATTTAGGGAATAGAAGCTTGGGCTTCAACATCCCCCCTATGTTCATGACTATCGCCAATAACCATAATCCCAAGTTCATTGAACTCACATAAACCCAACAAAATACTTATCAATGCATCATAGAATAAATTCACCAATTTGTGCATAAATTCATTTAAGTCACCTTACCAATCATGCTTTCCAAAACTTGAATAAATCATATAACATGGATTAATACACTATACTATACATATATACCAAATTAATCAAGCTTAAAATCATGCTCATTAGCCAATTCATCATTTGGGCAAAATCCACTTCCAAGTATCTTCTCCAATCATGCTCATAAACATGAAATAAATCATATAGCAAGGATTAATACACTATATAATACATATATAACATATTAATCAATATTAAAATTATGCTCATAAGCCAATTCATCATTTGGGCAAAATCCACTTCCAACCATCTTCTCCAATCATGCTCATAAACATGAAATAAATCATATAGCAAGGATTAATACACTATATAATACATATATAACATATTAATCAATATTACAATCATGCCCATTAAGCCAAATCAACATTTGGGCAAAATCTCCTTCCAAGTATCTTCACCAATTTATGTTCAACATACATGAATAAATCACATAACAAGGTTTAATATACTACAATAAACATGAATAACATGATAATTAAGGTCCCAAGTAGGTTCACCCAAGAATCTTCATCAACTAGAAACCTAGGGTTCATGGCATCTCTACAAGCCCTAGAAATTGCACCCATTGACCTCACTTAGCAAGATGATTGTTTTCCCTAGGGTGAATGGGGCCAAAATAAAGAGGAAGAGAGGTAGAAACTTACCTATGTTCAACCCCTTCTAGGTACAATCCCGAAATTCTTGGTGATGGGTGTTGTTCTCTTCAATCCCCACTTCAAAACTATGGTGTAGCTTGAGAAATGAAGATCCCAAGCTATGGCCTCCAAGTTGGAACCCTCAAGAACCCTAGAAATTGACCTCTCAAGCTCTCTAAGGTGTCTCTCACGATTTTGGTGAAGTATGGCTGAATATGAGAGACTTTGGTGAAGTGTTGGAGGCTTATATATGATAGAAAGTAAGTGGGTTTAGGTTTGGTTAATGGGGGTGTTTCTCTTTAATTAACTCCTCTAATCCACCTCCCAAAGTCAATTAGATGGTTAGGACAAGTCTTAAGACACTTAGGAAGGTTTAGGATTAGTTTAGAGGGGGTTTAGTGGGGGTAGAATAGGAAAATCACATCAAAAACCAAAACAGGGACAAGCTGTCCCTTTGCTACGATACTCGCGTAGCTACGGTACTCCCATTGCGCGTCCAACTTGCGATGGCTCCAGTTTGAATACCGTTCGATGAAACGACGCGATTTCTTCTCCTGCCACTCTGTATATGTCCTAAGTAGAAGCCTTAAAAACCCCAAACCAAACAAAAAATTTCTCGAAGGTTTCTCGATTAAACAAATCAGCCGCGTACCAAAAATCGATGCAGAACTATTGTATAACGGATGAAATTATACGAGAATAAACTAACGATCGAAACAACGAATGAACAAGCATAATTACTTGTTTTAAAGAATGTTAAAAGACTAATTAAAGGTCCCAAACACATACCCAATGTTACACCAAAACTAAGTGTAAGGAAAATACAGCGATACGTTAACAAACGCGAATCGCGAAATCAAACATATGACGACGACTATACTTTGAACGTCGTGACCACATGTAAACTTTATAAAAATGATTATAAACACTTCAAAGGGCTATAGAATAGGATTGAATGTCACTCAAATGATGAACAACAGATAGGAGAAAAGAACTCCCTAAAAGACGAGACGCTCACACGGCTCAATCTCAAACTTCTGCGATAAGGAGAATTGTTATCCTCGGGCGTCGAAACATCGTAAGACTTAATAAATACATCCAACTAGAAGTCTTAATACATCTAACCATTTTAATCAATCATCATGTAAAGATCTAGGACCAAATTGAGGTCAGGAACATAAAATCCGAGTAAACTATCAATCGCGTCGCATTTCGACTATCGTCGAGTTACGACTTGTGACTTTAGCAAGTCAACAACTAAATGACATCTCTTAATAGTATTTTGATCATAATGTGATCTCTCATATACATCTAGACTCTCTCAGAAATCAAATAAGCGATCAACAAGGGAAGAAGTGCAAGCATTGCACGCAATTCAAGCTAACCGGGAATCGGGGTCTTACACCGGTAGAGGCACAAATGTTGGTAGAGAGACTAATGAGAACCGCCAGCCAGGGGTTCCTCCACTTCGGACGTCGGAGGAGCAGTTCGAAGCGATGTCTACCATGTATAGGGGAATGCTTGCGATGATGAACGAGATGAATCAGAGGGTCTTTGGTAGGGCCGAACCACCGCCAGGACCACGCCACGGCACGACCGCATTGCGGAGGCTAGGTATCACGGAGATTCGATGTTCGAGAAGTTCGTAAAGCTGAAACCAAGACAGTTCGACGGTGAACCGGATGCTTCGAAGGCCGAGTTGTGGATCGAGCATCTAGAGAAGATATTTGCACCATTGAGGTGTGATGATGAACAGAAGGTGGTACTAGCCGTATTTAAGCTAGAGGGCGCTGCAGAGCACTGGTGGCAGGTGCTTAGAGAGAGTTGGGACATGCTGAGGGTCCCCCACACATGGCCTAACTTTGTTAGGGAATTTAGAGCTTCGTATGTGCCGGAGGTTGTTCGGGAGAGAAGGGAAAAGGAGTTCCTTGACCTCGTGCAGGGAGGTATGTCTATATCGCAGTATTCAGCAAGGTTCACGGAGCTAGCACGCTATTGCAGTCATTTGATTCCGGATGAGGCGAAGAGAACACAAAAGTTTGTGAAGGGCTTGAAGACGGAGTACAGGAGACAGCTGTTGTCTCACCAGTTCGTGGAATATAGGAAGGCAGTGGATAGAGCCTATGTTATTGAAAGGGACATCGAAGAGCACCGTGTCATGGGTAATTCGGGTTTTTCTTCACAGCCTAGGCAGTCTTCGGGACGAGGAAATGGATCAGGTAATCGAGGGAATTATCATGGGCACAATGATCGTAGGAAAGGGAATGGCAAATTTAAGACGAGAAATCAGTCAGGTGGTAGAGGAGCTGCTTCTACACCGAGTCAAGGAGATCGTAGCATGATAGTGGTATGTTCCTATTGTTCGAAGACGGGGCACACAGAGGACAAATGTTGGAAGAAGAGTGGGGCACCGGTGGAGTGCTACTACTGTGGAGTTGCGGGGCACGTGAAGAGGAATTGCCCTAAGTTGAAGGGTAATCAGCCAGGAGGATCGAGCCAGCCTACTATTGGGGCTAAGAGAGATAGTGATGGGAATGCAAAGGTGCAGGGACGTGTATTTGCTTTAGATCAGAGGGGAGTACCTGAGTCGACCGCAGTTATTGGAGGTACCATTTCTATCTTAGATAGTGAAGCACGAGTACTTATAGATCCAGGGTCATCACATTCGTATGTTGCATCACATTTTGTTGACCGTTTGCGTGCATTGCCTCAGTCTTTGCCTTACGTGCTTGAAGTTTCTACCCCGCTTGGGGAATGTTTATTGGCTTCAGAATTTATAAAGCATGCGATGTACTTGTGGATGAACATGTTTTGCATGCGGATCTGGTAGTGTTGCCACTTAGTGATTTTGATGTGATACTCGGTATGGGCTGGTTGTGTGCTTATCATGCTTTGGTAGATTGCTTTAGTAAGAGGGTTACATTGGATATGCCGGGTGTTCCTAAATTTATGTTCGTGGGTGATAACACGTCTAGTGGGTTGCGCGTCATTTTGGCTCTAAAGGCTAGGAAACTATTGTCACGTGGTTGCACGGGGTACCTAGCTTGTGTGGTTGATAAACGGGTTTCTACTTCCGATCTTGAAGATGTGCCGGTTGTGAATGAGTTTCCGGATGTCTTTTCTAAAGATTTTGGGATGCCACCGGATAGGAAGATCGAGTTTTGTATCGAGTTGTTGCCGGGGATGACACCGATATCGAAGGCGCCGTATAGAATGGCACCTATGGAGTTGAAGGAGTTGAAGGTACAGTTGCAGGAGCTTCTTGATATTGGCTTTATCAAGCCAAGTGTATCGCCTTGGGGTGCGCCGGTATTATTTGTCAGGAAGAAGGATGGAAGCCTAAGGTTGTGCATTGATTACCGGGAGTTGAACAAAGCGACGATCAAGAACAAGTATCCGTTGCCGCATATAGATGACTTGTTTGATCAGTTGCAAGGATCGGTGGTGTATTCTAAGCTTGATTTGAGGTTCGGGTATCATCAGTTGAAGGTGAGAGCCGAGGATGTTCCGAAAACCGCTTTTCGTACGAGGTACGGGCATTATGAGTTCATGGTGATGCCATTTGGGTTGACTAATGCACCGACAGTATTTATGGACTTGATGAATCGGGTGTTCCATAATTTTCTTGATTGTTTTGTGGTGGTTTTCATAGATGACATTCTTGTGTATTCTAAGTCTCGGGATGAGCATGCACAACATTTGAGAATGGTGTTGTCGGTTCTTCGGGAGAGGCAACTCTATGCTAAGTTTAGCAAGTGTGCTTTTTGGCTAGAGGAGGTCTCATTCTTGAGACATGTTGTTTCTAGTACCGGGATAGTGGTAGATCCTTCTAAGGTTGAAGCGGTGATGAATTGGAGGAGACCGACTACAGTTACGGAGGTTAGGAGTTTCTTGGGGTTAGCTGGGTATTATCGGAGGTTCATAGAGGGACTTTCAAAGATTGCTAGACCGATGACGAATTTGACCCAAAAGAAGACACCGTTTGTTTGGAGCGATAAGTGTGATGCATGTTTTCCATAATTGAAGAAGAGGTTGACTACGACACCAGTTTTAGCGTTGCCTAGCGGAGATGAGAACTTTGTGGTTTATAGCGATGCATCAAAAGAGGGATTGGGTTGTGTCCTTATGCAGAATGGTAAGGTGATCACTTATGCTTCGAGGAAGTTGTCTCCGTATGAACAGAATTATCCCACGCATGACCTTGAGTTGGCAGCGATCATATTTGCTTTGCACAAATGGAAGCATTATTTTTATGGGTCGAAGTTTGAAATTTTCACGGATCACAAGAGTTTGAAGTACTTGTTCTCACAGAAGGAGTTGAATATGAGACAAAGGAGGTGGATGGAGAAGTTGAAAGATCATGATTGTACGATACTTTATCATCCGGGGAAGGCGAACGTGGTTGCCGACGCCTTGAGTAGGAAAGTTCATTTGTCGTGTTTGATGATTCGGAAATGGAAGATGTTAGAGGATATCCGTGAGTGGAGTCCTAGTGAGGTTAATCATAGAGTGTTGTTTGCTAATGTCCGGGCTATTCCAGTTTTGTTGGAAAAGATTAAGGAGACTAAAGGTAAGGATCCGGGATTAGTAAAGATCATTGATGGGTTGAGTAAGAATGAGACGCCAGAGTTTGCAATGAATCAAGAAGGGATTTTGACTTTCAAGGGGAGAGTCTGTGTTCCTTCAGTTGAGGATGTGAAATGACTTGTGTTGGATGAAGCTCACAAGGCAAGATATACTATCCATCTGGGGAGTACGAAGATGTATAGGGATTTGAAGAAGCAACTTTTGTCGAATGGCATGAAGCGCCAAATTGCGGATTATGTGTCGAGGTGTTTGACTTGTCAACAGGTGAAGGCGGAACATCAAAGGCCCGCGGGATTGTTGCAGCCGTTAGATATTCCGGAGTGGAAGTGGGAGCACGTTACGATGGATTTTGTTTCGGGGTTTCCACGTACGCATAAAGGGTTTGATGCCGTTTGGGTTGTTGTAGATCGGTTAACGAAGTAGGCTCATTTTATACCGATTGCGATGACTTATTCCTTGAGTCAGTTGGCGGCATTGTATGTGCAGGAGATTGTGAGACTGCATGGGGTTCCAGTTAGCATTGTTTCGCATGTGGATCCGAGATTTACTTGAGGTTTTAGCAGGCTTTGCAGGAAGCCATGGGGACTAAGTTGAATTTCAGTACAGCTTTTCACCCTCAGACAGACGGACAGTCCGAGAGAACGATACAGACACTTGAGGATATGTTACGGGCTTGTACGGTGGACTTTAAGGGAAGTTGGGATTCACACCTTCCATTGGCGGAGTTTGCATACAACAACAGTTACCAATCGAGCATTGGGATGGCACCGTATGAGGCACTTTACGGACGGAAGTGTAGATCTTCTATTTGTTGGGATGAAGTTGGAGAAGCAAAGCTATGGGGTTTGGAGATTGTGTAGCAGTCGGCCGAGAGCGTGAAGGTGATTCGGGATAGATTGCTTACGGCTCAGAGTCGACAGAAGAGTTATGCAGATAATCGGAGGAGAGATTTGGAGTTCCAAGTTGGAGATTATGTGTTTCTTAAAGTATCGTCGAGAAGGGTGCTAAGAGATTTGGGAAGAAAGGGAAATTATCACCGAGGTTCGTTGGACCTTTCGAGATTCTTGAGCGAGTTGGGAGTTTGGCTTATAGGGTGGCTTTACCGCCGTCACTATCAGACATTCATAATGTGTTTCACGTATCTATGCTTCAGAAGTACCTTAAGGATGATTCGCATGTTCTTGGGTATGAGGAGATTTCGTTTCAGCCTGATTTGTCGTATGTTGAGAAACCGGTGAAGATTCTCGACACCAAGGAGCAAGTATTGAGGAACAAGACAATTCCACTGGTTAAAGTTCTTTAGAAGAATCATGAGATCGAGGAAGCGACTTGGGAGACCGAGTTGGAGATGTGCGAGAAGTACCCTCATTTGTTTGAAGATCACGGTAAGAATTTAGGGACTAAATTCCTTTTAGTAGGAGAGAATGTAAAACCCTAGTTTATTGCTTGCTTGCTTATTGCATGAGTTCATACTTTCCTAATCATCATTAGTATGTTAACTTAGCTCACTTATATGTTTAAAGTCGATAGCATGTTCATTGACGTCGTTTGGGATGCTCGTTTGCACCTTTCTTTCACGAGTTGCTTTGAAACTCGGGTTTGTGTTTTATGTTGTAAACACTTGGATAAATGTTAGAGACCACTCATAACATCATTAACACGCTTTAGATGTTGGTTGAATGCTAGTTGCATCGTCGGTTTGATGAAAGACCAGTGAGGATTCTTGATACTAAGGAGAAAATCTTGAGGACGAAACGGATCCCGTTAGTCAAAGTCTTGTGGAAGAACCATGACATTGAGGAAGCTACTTGGGAAACCGAGCTCGATATGAGAGAAAGATACCCTTTCCTATTTGATGATTCAGGTATGAATTTAGGGACTAAATTCCTTTAAGTGGGGGAGGATGTGAGAACCCGAAACCTACTTGTATTACTTGTCTTCCATACTTGTTTAACATGATTAGAATATGTTTTTAACATGCTAATAGTATCCCTAACATGATTGACTCGATTGCATTCCTTGATCGAACCGTAATTGCCGTATCGAACGCCTATTGCCTTGTATGCTCTAGATTGACTTGTTCTTGCTCGGGCTTTGATATGTGGACTTATCCAAGACCTCGAGAGAGATTTATAATTGTTTTTAGGACCCTTGATACTCATTTTAATACTTCTTGGAGTTGTACATGCCTTATACGCGTTATACGTGCAAATCTGGACCTGTTTGACCTAAAGTATGGCCTGAGGAATCGTTCTACCCTGCCAACCGAACATTTTGGGCTTTGTTTGGCCACCATAACCGAACATTATGAAGGATGTTCGGCCTCCACAACCGAACAGTGAAGAAATCCAGCAAAACGGGATTTTTCTGCAACATTGGCTGATTACGATTGTGCCCTTACTAAACCTCTACCATTAGTGACTTAAACCACTTGTATTAGAGTCTAATTAGCCTAATCTAATCCTAATTAAGATTAATAAACCTATTTCTACCATTCATCATTTGACAAGTGTTCCTCATTAACACTTAAACAAGCTGATTTCTCTACATCAGCTCTACTCTTCATTTCACGATCATTTCTTCTGCTTCGTCTTCTCCAGCCTAGGGCGAGCTTGTGCGTGAGAGTCTTGGTGAGATGAGTGCGTGAGGGGTTGGCTTCCAAGAGATTCAAGACCCGCTTGCGATTCCGAGACCGCCGTTGCGTAGCCGCCGTCGAGAGGAGCGTTCGACACCGACAGTTTTTCTTGCTTCGTCTTTTGCTTGGCTTGAGGTAAGCTATCAATTTCCCTTAGGTCCATGCTAGAGATAACATTCTACCTCTTCTTGCTCCCCTTCTCTCATGTCTAATTCATTTCTCTCCTTGATTTCTACCATGATATAGGAGTATTGTTTGAGAGTATGAAAATCTGCAAGTATAAACTACGAATGCAAATGCTTTGATTTGGACACTAAGCCTAGAAGTAAAAGTGTTCTACTCTATATTAGGAATAATTATTATTCTTGGGTCAGAGACTTTCGACCTTTATTTGGGGAAAACGTGATCTAGGGTTCCATAATTTAGGAACTTGAGTTTATTGTTAGCTATGGTTATAAATTGGATTAATGACTTAGATTAATCAATGCGATAACTTAGAAAAGGGTTGGAAATGCAAATAGTGTTTAACTCTATTTGGTTTGAATTATAGAAATGACACAACGGAGTCGACATTAGTGAGTTATTGAACAATACCGGCTCAATGATCGATCCCTACGACGTTATTATATGCGTTACACTAGAAAACTAATTCTAGACTATTGAAACGGATTGAATGTCATGATCGTATCTTTATGACATAATAAATGCATACTTGATAATTGATATATTGAGTTCGCTCTTGTCGAGCTCAATCTTGATTGCTTATTGATGAGATTATGTACTAATCTTGAACGAGCACGCTCTTGTCGGACTCGTTCCATATTGATTGATTGTTGAGTAAATACTACTTGGCATTGCATAAGTCCAGCTGGCATACTTGTTACCACACACACGCCTCCACGGCGGGCCACCGTGGGGAAGAGCTCTCCTTGGCCAACCAATACGCGTCCATTGAGAATGACTATTGTTTTCCCGAGCATCTCTCGGAGATCGATGTATTATCACAACCATCGATTATCGCACGTTATCGAAAGTGTCTGTTTTGCAGGTCTACGTAGCGGCCCAGTTCTATATCCTCATATTATGTGAACTATGTGCAATAATGTGCATCTTAAATAATTGATATACATGATTGAAATATTGTCTTGCCTAACGTGTTGCATAATGCCATGTCATGCATGATTGATAGCTTACGAGTCATTATGACTTATCCGTTCCCCTGTACTTTTTTTTAGATCCTAGCAGGACAGGACCTTCTTGTTGAAGCTCGCAGTGCTCGTACACCTTAGTTCTCTTTTGATCTGACTTTTGCGGTTGAAGAGGTGGTTTTAGAGGTCCTCTTGTCTTCTTTTGTATTTTGCAAGGACGATGGGTATAAGCTAGTCATCTAGACTATGCTTGGGATTGTATAGACTTGAACTCGTGTATTCATGTTAGCTACTTGTAGTATTAACTCTTGTAGTACTTACTTATCTTTTGATGCCGACAATTATGCTAGCCGTGCCTTGTATATCTTGTTAGTGTTCACTACGTATAGACTTCCGCTGAGCATCCCATTAGCTCTTATTTATTTCCTTGTCGTATTAACTGCTTAGCTTGGGTTCCGGCTGTAGTGTCGCCGAAGACTTTGAATTATTGCTTAAAGCTTTATCGTGAAATGATTTTGAAAATGCCGACCTTTTGTGTCGAGTTCTCTTGCGATCGAAATGTTAAGGCGTCACGCCGGCTTTTAAAATATCTAGTCCTTACATGTTCTTCCCTTCTTGTATTGTCTTGTTTGGCGCTCCGGTCCGCGGTTCCATCTCGGGTCCGGGGTCAGGGTCGCCACAGTTGGTATCAGAGCTCTCGTTAGCTCTCGTTATTGGTTAGCTCTCGTTAGCTATTGGTCAGGATAGGTTCCATGGCCTAGGTGGGTTATTTCTTGTGTGATATTCTAACGTCGAGTGAATTCTTATAGGTGCTTGATGGTGAATCCTAGAGCAGATCGTGTAGGCCGAGGTAGAGGTAGACCCAGGAGAGTTCCTGATGAACCTGAGGAGGAGTTGCCACCTCCACCACCGAATCCAGTGGGCATGAATGCTCAGATGGCAGATTTGTATCGCCGCATGACAGAGTTTATGACTGAGATGGCTCAGATAGGTCAAGGTCAGAATGTTCCTCCACCACCACCGCCAGAACCGAATGCTAGAGTATCGCCGCCAAGGAATGAAGTTATACCTGAAGCAAGGTTGCGAAATAATACTATCTTGGAGAGGTTCTTGAAAATGAAGCCTGCGTCATTTGAAGGAGAATCGGATGCTAGTATGGCCGAGTTATGGCTAGAGGACATGAAGAAGATCTTTGCAGTTATGGACTGCACGGATGAGGAGAAAGTTGTGTTAGCTGTGTATAAGCTTAGAGGAGCCGCCAATCATTGGTGGGAGGTTCTACGTGATAGTTGGGAGTTGAACCGAGTGGCTCAAGTATGGCCTAACTTTGAGATGGAGTTTAGGGCTTCTTACGTGCCTGTTGTGGTTAGACGACGACGAGAGAAAGAGTTCCAAGATCTGGAGCAGGGAACTATGTCTGTAGCCCAGTATTCTGCTAAGTTCACTGAATTATCCCGTTATTGTGCACATCTGGTGCCAGATGAGAGACACAGGACTCATAAGTTTCTGAAGGGGTTGAAGACTGAGTTTAGGAGGCAGTTGTTATCTCTTCAGTTGGAGGATTATCGGAGCGCAGTAGATCGTGCATATGAGATAGAGCGAGACATTGAGGAGCACGCATGTAAGTCTTCTCGCCAGCTAGCCTCGCAGTGACCTCACAAAGATTCGGGGAGAGGTCGGTTCTTACGAAATCGATCCGGCCAGGGGGCAATCGTCCTTTTCATTATCGAATAGACGATGCAGTGTGGACGCGATTTAGACGATCGGAGAGTCGTGTAGTAGTGCTTTTACTCCTCAGGAGCAGCCGACTCAGAGTAGTGGACCTTTGACTTGTTCTCATTGCAATAAGATTGGGCATTCGAGCAAAGGCGTGTATAGGCTTGGCACTTGTCTTGGTTGGGGGACTCCGTCATTAGCTCGAGATCGCCCTAAGAATAGAGTACGCAATTGATCCATAGGTTCTATTCAAAGAATCCGGATCCAAGAGAGATAATGATGGGCGTCCTAAGGCGCAGGCTCGTGTTTTTGCACTTGATCAGCAAGGTGTTCCCGAGTCTACACATGTGATCAGAGGTATTCTCTCTGTCTTCGGTCATAGAGCTCGAGTTCTTATTGATCCCGGTTCTACTCATTCTTATGTTGCATCGCATTTCATAGAGCATTTATGTGTATTGCCTGCTCAGTTGCCTTACGTGCTTGAGGTGTCTACACCGTTGGGTGAATGCTTATTGGCGTCTGAGGTATATAGAGATTGTGACGTGCTTGTTAATGATCGAGTCTTGCATGCTGATTTGGTAGTATTGCCTATTCGAGACTTTGATGTGATTCTTGGTATGGACTGGCTTTGTGCGAATCATGCTTTAGTAGATTGCCGTCGTAAGAGAGTCACTTTTGCCATGCCTGGTATTCCAGAGTTCGTGTTTGTGGGTGATCATGCTATGAAAGGTATACATGTTATTTCTGCTTAACGTGCTAGACAACTCTTATCTCGGGGTTGTACGGGGTATTTAGCTTGCGTGCTTGATACTAGTGTCTCGACTGCTAAACTAGAAGATGTTCCGGTAGTTAGTGAATTTCCAGATGTCTTTTCTACCGATTATGCTTTGCCTCCCGACCGAGAGTTAGAGTTTTGCATTGAGCTTTTGCCAGGAACTTCGCCTATATCTAGAGCGCCTTACAGAATGGCTCCAGCGGAGTTGAGAGAATTGAAAGAGCAGTTGCAAGAACTTCTAGATAGAGAGTTCATTAAACCGAGTGTGTCACCGTGGGGTGCACCGGTGTTATTCGTGAGAAAGAAAGATGGTAGTTTACGACTTTGCATAGATTATCGACAGTTGAACTAGGTTACTATCAAGAATCGGTATCCTTTGCCACATATTGATGATCTCTTTGATCAACTTCGAGGCTCAGTTGTTTATTCCAAGTTTGACTTGAGGAGTGGCTATTATCAGTTGAGAGTTCGAGAGGAGGATGTTCCTAAGACAGCCTTTCGTACACGTTATGGCCATTATGAAATCGTGGTTATGCCTTTTGGGTTGACGAATGCACCTGCAGTTTTTATGGATTTAATGAATAGGGTGTTTCATGAATATCTTGATTGCTTTGTGGTTGTGTTTATTGATGATATCCTCGTGTACTCGAAGTCACGAGAGGAGCATGAGATTCACTTGAGAGAGGTTCTTTCAATCTTGCGTGAGAAGAAGCTTTACGCGAAAGTAAGTGTGCTTTCTGGTTGGAACAAGTTGCTTTTCTAGGACACGTGGTGTCTAGTGAAGGTATAGCTGTGGATCCATCTAAGGTTGAGGCGATTACTAAGTGGAAGACTCCTAGTACGGTGACCGAAGTCCGTAGTTTCTTGGGCTTCGCAGGTTATTACCGTAGGTTTATCGAGGGGTTTTCGAAGATCGCTACTCCAATGACTAAATTAACACAGAAGAATTCTTCTTTTATATGGAGTGATAAGTGCGAGGCTAGTTTTCGTGGAATTGAAGAGAAGGTTGACTACAGACTCCTATCTTAGCATTGCCTAATGGTTCGGAGAACTTTGTTATTTATAGCGACGCTTCACTAGAAGGTTTGGGTTGCGTGCTTATGCAGAATGGGAGAGTCATTGCTTATGCTTTGAGGAAGCTATCACCTCATGAGCAGAATTATCCGACACATGATCTCGAATTAGCCGCCATCATATTTGCACTTCATAAGTGGAAGCATTATCTTTATGGAGCTAAGTTTGAGATATATACCGATCACAAGAGTTTAAAGTATCTCTTTTCGCGAGAAGGAGTAAGGAGTTGAACATGCGACGTAGACGATGGATGGAGAAGCTTAAGGATCATGACTGCATTATCTTGTATCATCCGTGGAAGGCTAATGTTGTTGTCCTTGAGTAGGAAAGTGTACATGTCTTGCTTGATGATGAGAAGAATGGAAGATGCTCGAGGATGTCCGCGAATGGAGTCGGTTATTGAGAAAGCATAGTGTTATCTTTGCTAGTGTTCGTGCTACGCCTCGCTTTGTTTGGGTTGATTAAGGAAGCTCAAAGCTACCGATCCGAGTTGAGGAAAATTATTGATGGTTTGGGTGATGGTAAGACACCGGAGTTTGATATGAACACCGATGGGATTTTGACTTTTCGAGGTAGAGTTTATGCTCCCTTCCACCGATGGGTTAAGCGTATGGTTCTTGATGAGGCTCACAGTAGGCCAAATACACTATACATCCAAGGAGTACTAAAATGTATAGGGACTTGAAGAGGCAATTTTGGTGGAATGGAATGAAGAGAGAGATCGCAGAGTATGTATCTAGATGCTTGACATGTCAACAGGTGAAAGCTGAACACCAGAGACCTGTCGGTTTATTACAACCACTTGAGATACCTGAGTGGAAATGGGAGCATATCACCATGGATTTCGTGACGGGATTGCCACGCACTGCCGAGGTTTTGATGCAATGTGGGTTGTTGTGGATAGATTGACTAAATCATCACACTTTATTCCTATTGCGATGACTTATAGTTTGAGTCGATTAGCGGCAAAAGATTGTATGTTCGTGATATCGTGAGACTACATGGTGTTCCTAAGTGAGCATTGTATCGGATAGAGATCCCGTGATTTACTTCTCGATTTTTGGCATTTTACAAGAGGCTTTGGGGACGTTGAATTTCGGTATGGCTTTTCACCCCACCGATGGTCATTGAGAGATTGATCCAAGTATTTGAGGATTTGCTACGTGCTTGTGCCTTAGATTTCAAAGGTAGTTGGGATTCTCATTTGCCATTAGTCGAATTTGCTTATAATAACAAGCTACTTCCAAGATTGAAATGGCGCCATATGAAGCTTTATATGGGCGTAAGTGTCGCTCACCGATTTGTCGATGAAGTTGGTGAAGCTAAGCTATGGGGTTCAAAGATGGTACAAATACCGAAGTGCTAAAACGATTAGAGACGATTTTACAAATTAAAGTAGGCGCACAACCTGAGACGGACTTAGAGTTTCAGTGTTGGTGATCATGTATTCTTGAAAGTATCGCTCGACGCGTACTAATCGATTTGGGAAGAAAGGTAAACTTTCACCTAGATTTATCGGCCATTTGAGATCTTAGAAAGGATTGATCTTTGGCGATCGGTTAGCATTGCCACCTTCATTATCGGATCATGATGTATTCCATGTCTCGATGCTATGCAAATACTTGAAAGATGAATCGCATGTCCTTGTTTACGATGAGATTACATTCGAACCTGATCTTTCTTAAGATGAGAGACTGGTGAGGATACTTGATACTAAGGAGCAAATCTTGAGGACGAAAAGGATTCCGTTAGTCAAAGTCTTATGGAAGAACCATGACATTGAGGAAGCTACTTGGGAAGCCTAGCTCGATATGAGAAAAAGATATCCTTTCTTATTTGATGATTCTGGTATGAATTTAGGGACTAAATTCCTTTATGTGGGGGAGGATGTGAGAACCCGAAACCTACTTGTATAACTTGTCTTCTATACTTGTTTAACATGATTAGAAGGTGTATTTAACATGCTAGTAGTATCCCTAACATGTTTGACTTGATGCATTCCTTGATCGAGCCGTAATTGTCGATCGAACGCTTATTGCCTTGCATGCTCTAGATTGGCTTGTTCTTGCTCGGGCTTTGATCTTTTGGACTTAGCCAAGACCTTGAGAGACTTTTATCATTGTTTTAAGGCCTTGATACTCATTCTAATGCTTCTTTGAGTTGTATATGCCTTATATGTTATACGTGCAAATCGACCTGTTGACCTAACGATGGCTCCGAGGAATTGTTCCACCATGCCAACCGAACATCTTGGACATTGTTCAGCCCCAAGAGCCGAACATTATGAAGGAGAGTCGGCCTCCACAACCGAACAGAGGTGATTTCCAGCAAAACGAGGATTTTCTGCATTGTTGGTTGATTACGATTGTACCCTTACTAAACCACTATCATTAGTGACTTTAACCACCTGTATTAGAGTCTTATTAGCCTAATATAATCCTAATCAAGATTGATAAACATCTTTCCATCATTCATCATGTGACAAGTGTACTCCATTAACACCTTAATTGAGCCGATCTCACTACATCGCCTAGAGACTTCACTTTACGATTCATTTTCTTCTCTTCTTCTTCCTTGGTCCGGAGAACTTGTGCGTGAGAGTCTCGATGAGATTAGTGCATGAGGGTTTGACTCAAGTGATCTCAAGACCTGCTTGCGATTCCGAGACCATTGCTATACTGGCCAGAAGTAGATCGATCGACACCGAATAGTTTTTCTTTCTTCGTCTTTTGCTTGGCTTGAGGTAAGCTATCAATTTCCCTTAGGTCCATGTTAGAGATAACATGCTACCTCCTCTTACTTCCCTTCTCTCATGTCTAAATCATGCTCTCCTTGATTTCTACCATGATAATGAGATGTTTTAGAGAGTATGAAAATCTGGGAATTATAGACCATGAATGTAAATGTTTTGATTTGGACACTAAGCCTAGAAGTAAAAGTGTTCTATGCTACGTTAGAAATAATTATTATTCTTGGGTCTTATACTTTCGACCATTATTTGGAAAACGTGATTCTAGGGTTCCATGATTTGGGAACTTGAGATTATTCTTGGCTATGATTGTTATGCGGATTAATGACCTAGATTAATCGATGCGATAACATAGAAAAGAGTTTGAAATGAAAATAGTGTTTTAACTCTATTTGGTTTGATTTATAGAAATGACTCAACGGAGTCGACATTAGTGATCTATTGAATAATACCGGCTCAATGATCAATCCCTATGACGTTATTACATACGTTCCACTAGAAAACTAATTCTAGACTCTTGAAATGGATTGACTGTCATGCTTGTATCTTTATGACATAATAAATGCATACTTGATATATCGAGTTCGCTTCCTGTCGAGCTCAATCTTGCTTGTTTATTGATGAGATTATATACTAATCTTGAACGAGGGACGCCTTGTCGGACTCGCTCCATACCGATTGATTGTTGAGTAAATACTACTTGGCATTGCATAAGTCCAATTGACATACTTGTTACCGCACAACCTTCCACTGTCGGCCATGGGGAAGAGCTCTCCGCCAACCACGTGCCTATTGAGTTGACTCATTGTTATCCCGAAAGATATCCTCGGAGATCGATGTATTATCACACCCATCGACATCGCACGCAATGAAGTGTCTGTTTTGTAGGTTCACGTAGTGCCCACTTTATATCCTCACATTATGTGAACTATATGCAATAATGTGCATCTTAAATAATTGATCTACATGTTTGTAATATTGTCTTGTCTAACGTGTTGCATGTTTCCATGTCATGCATGATTGATAGCTTACGAGTCATTATGACTTACCCGCCTCTCGTATTTTTTTTAGATCCTAGCAGACAGACCTTCTGCTGAGGCTCGCAAAGCTTTTACCTTTTAGTTCTCTTTTGATCCGACTTTTGCGGTTGAAGAGGTGGTTTTAGAAGTCTCTTCTTCTTTTTTTGTATTTTGCAAGGACGATGGGTATAAGCTAGTCATCTAGACTATGCTTGGGATTGTATAGACTTGAACTC
>CM028383.1:110368131-110412798 GCA_013146195.2 Codonopsis lanceolata | reverse complement strand
AATCCCAATACGATCCCAAGGTCGCGCCGAAGACAAATAACAACAACAAGTAGCAAATAATGGGTAGGGCCATAACGGCGATACACCGACAACTCAAAACACATGCGGAAGCTAAATGAAATAAAAACAAGGGCGCCCGAGCTAACAAGCTCAAACTAAAGACAACCAAAGAGATGATTAATCTCTCGGTCCAAAAATTCGACTCGCGTCGCAACATTGGGCACGTAGGACAAACTCCCTGTTAAGCAATTCAAATATATAGCATATAATAAACCAAGTCATCGGCGAAGCTACGGCCGGAACCCAACATTACACTAAGTCTAAGACTCTAGTCTAACAACTCAACGGCTAAACACATGCCGGAGTACCAACATAATACTTTACTATCATTAAAGCATATAAAACATGATCACCAAATTTACCAAGCGACTAACACAAGTCGGCTACCAACCACATATGTACCGATAATGATAAGTACTAACAACAAGAAAACATATGAAGGTATAACCATAAATATACATCAAGCACGACTACTACTTGTCGGCTACCAAAAGAATAGGCTAACAACATAACACAATATTACAAATCACATTTAGGTTTGCTACCCCAACATGAAGTTTACATAACTTCATCTTTCCCAACGACCTCACCAAAAGCAAAACAACTACAAGTAGCAACCTTGCCAAAAGAATCATTTGTCAAGCGTAACCTTCGATTTACTTGGATCCGCACGCCCGACTCGGATCTAGGGAAAACAACCAACAAATAAAAGTAAGTCACAAAGACTTAGTAAGTTACTAACCATAACTTCCTACCATGGCATAATGCTCAATCATAAAATTACATCATGCTATCGTCATGAAATAACCTTATATAAAATCATGTCATGGCATCCATGCTCAACATTAATAAAACATGTTATCATTGTAGTATAACATCTCACTAAAATCCATGTCAAGGCATTTTATGCTTAACGATCATAATTCTTGTTATTGGTATAACATAGCCTTCCAATGATTTACATGTCAAGGCATATAAGCTTAACAACAATAATTCGTGCTTCTTGGCATAATACCACATTCGAATAATATTCATGGTAAAGCATATTAGCTTAACAACAGTAATTCATGTTATTGTTATAACATAGCCTTCCCATAATATTCATGTCCAGGCATATAAGCTTAACAACAATGATCCATGCTTTTGGCATAATACATCATTCAAATAATTTTCATGTTTAAGCATTCATGCTTAACAACCTTAAACAACATGTTATCTATCAAGTATAACATTTAAGAAACCACAACAACCATCATATCATATCCAAATCACCAAGCACATTATTCACTTAAGCGCTTGTGAAACAATTCATATAAAAGGGATATGATACCATTACCAATTCTTCCGCGTGTCGCTCCCGCAAAAACACGTGCAAAACCTTTATGTGCCCTCGATATCCTCTCGTAGATATCGACGCGCCCCGAGACAGCCTCCGCCGAGTTCCATAGTTATCAAAGTCATGTGTATTACTACAACTAAGATAAACTACTTCCCCACCGTGGCCATCGATGGAGGGTGTGTGCAAACCCGACGGCGATCCATCGCGATCACGAATCTCACAATTCGTGAAGACGATGCATCGTCCCACCAAAACTCAACAAACCGACTCCAGCTGGACTCAAAACCCAAGCACAAGTAATATATACTCATATGCTCAAAACAAGTAGGTATATACTCTACCATCAAACTAGTCATGCATTTCATTCACAACTAGCATAGATATCACAATAGAGAATCATATAAGCTCTCATAATCAAGTGTCCTTCATACACTTTAAAACTTCTTGGAGGCTCGACCTCCATGATTTCTACCCAAAATTCCATAGGACTTAAGATTATAGTTCCTAGGATTCATACTAACCCAAAGGTTGACTCCGTTGAGTCCAATCTAGACTTTCCGAAAATTTAGGGAATAGAAGCTTGGGCTTCAACATCCCCCTATGTTCATGACTATCGCCAATAACCATAATCCCAAGTTCATTGAACTCACATAAACCCAACAAAATACTTATCAATGCATCATAGAATAAATTCACCAATTTGTGCATAAATTCATTTAAGTCACCTTACCAATCATGCTTTCCAAAACTTGAATAAATCATATAACATGGATTAATACACTATACTATACATATATAGCACATTAATCAAGCTTAAAATCATGCTCATTAGCCAATTCATCATTTGGGCAAAATCCACTTCCAAGTATCTTCTCCAATCATGCTCATAAACATGAAATAAATCATATAGCAAGGATTAATACACTATATAATACATATATAACATATTAATCAATATTAAAATTATGCTCATAAGCCAATTCATCATTTGGGCAAAATCCACTTCCAAGCATCTTCTCCAATCATGCTCATAAACATGAAATAAATCATATAGCAAGGATTAATACACTATATAATACATATATAACATATTAATCAATATTACAATCATGCCCATTAAGCCAAATCAACATTTGGGCAAAATCTCCTTCCAAGTATCTTCACCAAATTATGTTCAACATACATGAATAAATCACATAACAAGGTTTAATATACTACAATAAACATGAATAACATGATAATTAAGGTCCCAAGTAGGTTCACCCAAGAATCTTCATCAACTAGAAACCTAGGGTTCATGGCATCTCTACAAGCCCTAGAAATTGCACCCATTGACCTCACTTAGCAAGATGATTGTTTTCCCTAGGGTCAATGGGGCCAAAATAAAGAGGAAGAGAGGTAGAAACTTACCTATGTTCAGCCCCTTCTAGGTACAATCCCGAAATTCTTGGTGATGGGTGTTGTTCTCTTCAATCCCCACTTCAAAACTATGGTGTAGCTTGAGAAATGAAGATCCCAAGCTATGGCCTCCAAGTTGGAACCCTCAAGAACCCTAGAAATTGACCTCTCAAGCTCTCTAAGGTGTCTCTCACGTTTTTGGTGAAGTATGGCTGAATATGAGAGGCTTTGGTGAAGTGTTGGAGGCTTATATATGATAGAAAGTAAGTGGGTTTAGGTTAGGTTAATGGGGTGTTTCTCTTTAATTAACTCCTCTAATCCACCTCCCAAACTCAATTAGATGGTTAGGACAAGTCTTAAGACACTTAGGAAGGTTTAGGATTAGTTTAGAGGGGGTTTAGTGGGGGTAGAATAGGAAATCACATCAAAAACCAAAACAGGGACAAGCTGTCCACTGCTACAGCTGCGTAGCTACAAGATTCCCATTGCGCCAAGGCCCAACTTGCGATGGCTCCAGTTTGAATACCGCTCGACTTAAACGACGCGATTTCTTCTCCTGCCACTCTGTAAATGTCCTAAGTAGAAGCCTTAAAAACCCCAAACCAAACAAAAATTTTCTCGAAGGTTTCTCGATCAAACAAATCAGCCACCAAAAATCAGTCCAGTAACTATTGTATAACGGATGAAATTATACGTAATAAACTAACGATCGAAACAACGAATGAACAAGCATAATTACTTGTTTTAAAGCATGTTAAAAGACTAATTAAAGGTCCCAAACACATACCCAATGTTACACCAAAACTAAGTGTAAGGAAAATACAAAAAGCGATACGTTAACAATCGCGAAATCAAACATATGACGACGACTATACTTTGAACGTCGTGACCACATGTAAACTTTATAAAAATGATTATAAACACTTCAAAGTGCTATAGAATAGGATTGAATGTCACTCAAATGATGAACAATGATAGGAGAAAAGAACTCCCCAAAAGACGAGACGCCACACGGCCAATCTCAAACTACGCGATAAGGAGAATTGTTATCCTCTGAGCGTCGAAACATCGTAAGACTTAATAAATACATCCAACTAGAAGTCTTAATACATCTAAACATTTTAATCAATCATCATGTAAAGATCTAGGACCAAATCGAGGTCGTGAACATAAAATCCGAGTAAACTATCAATCGCGCCGCATTTCGACTATCGCCGAAGTTACGACTTGTGACTTTAGCAAGTCAACAACTAAATGACATCTCTTAATAGTATTTTGATCATAATGTGATCTCTCATACACATCTAGACTCTCTCGAAATCAAATAAGCGATCAACAAGGGAAGAAGTGCGAGCATTGCACGCAATTCAAGCTAACCGAATCGGGTCTTACATCCTCTCCCTTAAAAAGAATTCGTCCCGAATTCTAAACCTTATAACAAACCAACGTTAGGTCATCACCCAACAACAAATACCCAAACACAACTACGGTGTCTCTCAATCCCGAGTGAACACTCGATGCTCAAAACCATAAACCTAGACTCAATCTCCGAGTCTATCATAACAATAACCAAACCAAGTATTCAAAAATCAAACTATCAAAAATCTCACATTCACAAGTTCAAAAATTGCTAATAACCCAACTACCAAACACTTAAGATTGAAAATAATTTGACTCATCCTTGAGTTGCAAAAGTACACTCAAATCCCATTATTAATTAATTAACCATATGAATTGCAAATATGTCACCAAAGCATATTCAAGGGCATTATAATCACCGAGCTCTCGAAACTATTTGCTTCGAGTCACAACATGAAATATAAATACAAGGAACTCTAAATCATAAGAAGTAAAGATTGCCGATAGAGCAATTCACAAACTTAAGGAAGTGTGTTCCACAACATGCTCCTAAAACAAGTAAGTTGACATTCATAATCATGCAAGCCGTACTCGCAATTTCCAAATCATGGACAAGGCACATAAGAGCACATAGTAGCATCAAATGAAAATTTATTCCATTTCTTTTCCTTTCCCTTTGGTAAAAGGTTTAGTCGGCTTTCTAACCTACTCGCTACCAATCCTAGTCCACCAACGAACCTTTTGATCACCAATTTAGGGTACCGGCTAAATTGGATTTCAAAAGCTGCAAGGATGCGAAGGGTCATGAGAAAATCTTAAGCATCCTTCCCTATCGCCTCACATAATCATGCAACAGCTTTAAACATGGCATAATCATTAAGCAATGATAATCATGATCCTATCATGCAATAGACTAAGTAAGTTATTCTTATTCATAATGCAAATAAGCATGCTCATACTCAAATACAACTATTTCCGTTAATTACATTTATTACTTTTGTAAACCACATCTTTAATTTTAACAAAGTGCATTTATTATGCATACTTATATAAAAGTCGATATTAATCCCTGTTTTAAAAACAACACATGGACCGACACTAGTCATGTCTATACTCGTAATAACCAAGTACATTTTTCCCGTAATTTAACCATCAACCAAATAATAAAATTCCTATCATTAGCAATGCCACATATATGCACATATATCGCAAATGCAATACACAATCACCAAGTATCATTATACTTCAACTCAAATACTCCATGTAATTCATGCAGCTTCATGCAACTTATATAATCCATATATTTCGTGTAACTCATAACCATTCATATTGGTTAATCAAACAATTATTATAGCACAAGTGATTACCAATCCAATCGTGCACATTCATAACACAAAACCAACAAAACATACTCATAAATTTCCACCGTGATAATTCACTAAGCAATGGAAGTTCTATCAATTACCAAGGTCCGTATATCGAGTACATTCGCCTAATAATATTTTCATAACGAATCCAAGGAAAAGAGGTAATATTCGCTCTAGCATCCTCAATCATTAAAACTCCGAAAATCTACCGTTAACTTAACCAAAAATCTCGCTTCGAACAAGCACACACGAAATACCCTCGCGTGGTAACGACACTCTATTAGTCGCAATGAACGGCACACCCGTCCGTAATAGTCCTAACTCGCCTCATAACCACCAAGTATACACCGCGTGATTCGAGCGTATCCTACTCGCATAAAAATCACACAATAACGTATAATTATTTTACTTACAAAATTACACATATCTCTATAGAGCATATACAATTTAGCACACCACTAGTAATCACCACTAGTAATATTATCACATATACATTCTTCATATATGCATAACATAGCCATATATATAGGCATACTAAAATCACATTTTTATACCATGATTGATTGCCTACCGACAAATCAAGATTCAACCAAAACAATAAACCAATCCCAAACCGGGATATCCTCCTCAATAATATCAATAAATCGAGGAAAGCAAAAATCAATAAATCTCAACACACAATGCAATGTATGTATGAATGCATATGAGCTACCGATACAACGTGCACTCATAATAGCAATAATAGCAACCATAATATCCGTAAATGAATTACCTCCTATCCAAGGTAGGTCTCAAAACTCCGCAATGGCCAACCGCCACGCACGCATACAACCTCAAACTCTAGCTCGTCTATAACCATTTCACTAAGGGTCACTAGACTGCTTATTAGCGCTCTTAGAGTCATTAATCCTCAATTTAAGGCAATCCTTTCTAATGTGATCACCACCACAAACTAAACACTTGTCTATATTGCTCCAACACCTACACTTGGTGTCTCATTTCCCAAACGAAATTTATACAACAATTTATCACCTCTTCATCTATGACTTTAGGTAAAAGCATCACTCTGCTTACTAGTCTACGGATTTGCCTACACAACTTTATGAGGTGCTAACTGGCCTCTAAACACATCATCATCCTTAACATTCCCGAGGTTCTCTCGGGTGCATTCCTTAATATCTAACCCTTTTCTCCTAAATATAGTCCACAGCCCCTCGATAATCCGTAAGCTGATGATAGAATAAATTACCCTTAATATTTTATCCTTAATCCCTAACTCTTTGACAATTCATGGAGACTTCCTAGTCTCATCCGGTACTAAGTACCCTACTCTAATGAGCTAACTCCGTGATCATCACCACATATTGAACCATAATCTCATATTATTTGCCACCAATACTCCGGTGGATTCCCAATCATCGATATTACAAATACTACCTTATACTCATCAACACCGGCACCTCGAGTGCTAAGGCCCATGCTAGTTTCAGCCATCTTAACATACTATAACTCTCGACGTTAAGATATAACAAATCACACAAAACCAACCCCCAACTAGGCCAAGGAACCTATCCTGGCAGACAGCTAACCAATAGCTCTGATACCAACTGTGACAACCCGACCCGGATCCCAATACGAGATCCCAAGGTCGTGCCGCCGGAAGACAAATAACAACAACAAGTAGCAAATAATGGGTAGGGCCATAACGGCGATACACCGACAACTCAAAACACATGCGGAAGCTAAATGAAATAAAACAGTGGCGCCCGAGCTAACAAGCTCAAACTAAAGACAACCAAAGAGATGATTAATCTCTCGGTCCAAAAATTCGACTCGCGTGCCGCAACATTGGGCACGTAGGACAAACTCCCTGTTAAGCAATTCAAATATATAGCATATAATAAACCAAGTCATCGGCGGCTACGCGGAACCCAACATTACACTAAGTCTAAGACTCTAGTCTAACAACTCAACGGCTAAACACATGCCTGAGTACCAACATAATACTTTACTATCATTAAAGCATATAAAACATGATCACCAAATTTACCAAGCGCGACTAACACAAGTCGGCTACCAACCACATATGTACTGATAATGATAAGTACTAACAACAAGAAAACATATGAAGGTATAACCATAAATATACATCAAGCACGACTACTACTTGTCGGCTACCAAAAGAATCGGCTAACAACATAACTACAATATTACAAATCACATTTAGGTTTGCTACCCCAACATGAAGTTTACATAACTTCATCTTTCCCAACGACCTCACCAAAAGCAAAACAACTACCTAAGTAGCAACCTTGCCAAAAGAATCATTTGTCAACGTAACCTTCTCGATTTACTTGGATCCGCACGCCCGGCTCGGATCTAGGGAAAACAACCAACAAATAAAAGTAAGTCACAAAGACTTAGTAAGTTACTAACCATAACTTCCTACCATGGCATAATGCTCAATCATAAAATTACATCATGCTATCGTCATGAAATAACCTTATATAAAATCATGTTATGGCGTCCATGCTCAACATTAATAAAACATGTTATCATTGTAGTATAACATCTCACTAAAATCCATGTCAAGGCATTTTTATGCTTAACGATCATAATTCTTGTTATTGGTATAACATAGCCTTCCAATGATTTACATGTCAAGGCATATAAGCTTAACAACAATAATTCGTTCTTCTTGGCATAATACCACATTCGAATAATATTCATGGTAAAGCATATTAGCTTACCAACAGTAATTCATGTTATTGTTATAACATAGCCTTCCCATAATATTCATGTCCAGGCATATAAGCTTAACAACAATGATCCATGCTTTTGGCATAATACATCATTCAAATAATTTTCATGTTTAAGCATTCATGCTTAACAACCTTAAACAACATGTTATCTATCAAGTATAACATTTAAGAAACCACAACAACCATCATATCATATCCAAATCACCAAGCACATTATTCACATAAGCGCTTGTGAAACAATTCATATAAAAGGGATATGATACCATTACCAATTCTTCCGCGCGTGTCGCTCCTGCAAAAACACGTGCAAAACCTACGGCTCAATCTCAAACTACGCGATAAGGAGAATTGTTATCCTCGGAGCGTCGAAACATCGTAAGACTTAATAAATACATCCAACTAGAAGTCTTAATACATCTAAACATTTTAATCAATCATCATGTAAAGATCTAGGACCAAATCGAGGTCAGGAACATAAAATCCGAGTAAACTATCAATCGCGTCGCATTTCGACTATCGTCGAGTTACGACTTGTGACTTTAGCAAGTCAACAACTAAATGACATCTCTTAATAGTATTTTGATCATAATGTGATCTCTCATACACATCTAGACTCTCTCAGAAATCAAATAAGCGATCAACAAGGGAAGAAGTGCGAGCATTGCACGCAATTCAAGCTAACCGGGAATCGGGGTCTTACAATCAGAGCATTCGTATTTGCACACTAGTCTATATCTGTGTGTTTATCTTCAGTCTTCAATGGCAGTATTTATATCGGAGCATTCTTGAGACCGTTAGAGAAGATGAAGTGAGTAACAACTCTATTAGGTTGGGAGCATTAAATGTCGGGAGCTGTTTTGTTGACTTCATCTCTATTTGGAACTGATCAAGGTAAAGTGAGGAGCACGTCTTTGGATTTAGCGTGGGCGACAAAGCGAGTTCTGGAACTGCGGTAGTTAGGTACAGTTTGTTTGTGTCGGGCGTAAACTTTTGCTTTCACGCCATGTACGGGGAGGCGGAAAGTCTTCATTCTTTGGAAAAGCTGGAATGGCGTGTCTTAGAAGTCAGAAGTTGATGATGATGGATTTAATTCAAATTCAAACCATAGATAGCTGAATTTAAATAATCCACTAGAGTTGGACATCCTGATAAACTTGACACGTCATGCTGTTCGAGTGCAGACTAGGTCTGTTGGTGAAGACTGCTGGAAGTCTGCTGGTGAAGCCTTCACTCGAAGTCTTCTGCTGAAAACCTGTGAAGTCTAAAACTATTCTAAAGGCAAAATTCTATGCATAGTTGTCACGCTAACTGGTACGCAGCCCATTTAGCCAATAAGTATAGAACATAATGTAATGAATGAGTAAATACAAATCAAGATACAATAAGAAACAACAATGGCGCCACGCCACCACTCACCATGGGCAGCGCCCAACAGTGCCAAGTCTCCTGTAGCAGTTTGCTTTTGGTGCAATCCTCTCAACGCATGGTACAAGCCGATGAAGCTCAAAAGGAAAAACTTAATCACGAAGGAAGCCTCCTCCCAGCCTATAAATAGTGGCATCCGATTTTTAGAATTCACGGACAGAGAGAAAACACACAGTCACACATAGTGGTAGAGTGAAGTTATGTAGTGAGTTCACCGCGCAGTTGAGAGAACGCCGAAGCGGTAGTCTTGTGACGACCCAACCCGGATCCCAATACGAGACCCCAAGGTCGCGCTGCCAAAACACACAAAACAACAAGCAATGGGTAAGGCCATAACAGCAATACGCGAAAAACTTAGAACACATGCGGACGCGAAACATAATAACATAGTGGCGCCCGAGCTAACAAGCTCAAACTAAACACAACCAAAGAGATAATTAATCTCTCGGTCCAAAAATTCGACGCACGTTCCGCAACATTGGGCACGTAGAGCAAAACTCCCTGTCATGCAATATAATTATATAGCAACAAATAAACCAAGTCATCGAGGACGTTACAGCCGGAACCCAACATTTCACTAAGTCTAAGACTCTAGTCTACACATTCAACGGCTAAACATGCCAGAGTACAACAACCAACAATAATATTAATAACTTGAGGTGAATGAAATATGTAATTAAATAACATGGCTCGACTAACATTTGTCGGCTCACAAAAACCAAGTACTAATTAAACAATACAAGTACATGAACGAAATAAAACACAACTTTACTACCCATAGTGAAGTCTATATAACTTCGCTTCCCAAACGTCCTTTCCAATAATTAAGGCTACAAAAATAAATCAAAAGTAGCAACCTTCACAAAAAATCTCACTTCTACCGTAGACTCGGTGGATTGCTTCGAATTACTAGCTCGGCTCGAATCTAAGGAAAACAAAGCAAACAAGTAAGTCATAATGACTTAGTAAGCTACTAAAGATGCAATGTCATGGCATGGCATAATGCTCAAAATAAAACATATACATCTCATGTCATACTTATGATATAACATTTCATGATATAATTCTCATCATAAACTCAATCTCATACATAAACACATAGAACATAGTTCTACTTAATTCATCATAAAGTCATCCATATCATATAGAATATGCATCTAAACTCCAATAACATGTAGCATGTTATTTCCATATTTCAACTTATTACCAACCCACATAAACCAATTACACCATGAGTTTCATAATTCTTCACTTATCACAACTCATATAAGAATTCTTGAATGGGAGACTATTGTTTCCATTCTAATCACAAATAGCATGTTATATTTTTAGTACAACATAAATCATAAAAATCATCATTTCATTAGCATGTTATATTTTTACTATAACATTTCATCAAGTAATCATCATATCATTGTAAATCATATCATAACCACGTAGCACAACAATTCATATACGTGCTCGTAAAATAAATTGCATAAGAGTGAGAAGATGATTTTCCTTTCCGTTTCCAGCGTGTAACTCCTGCGAAAACAAACGTGTCCTCGATAACCCTTTCGTGGCATCGACGTCCCCGAAACAATCCCCGTTCGGGTTCCATAGCTATCAAAGTCATGTGTATTACTCTAACTAAGATCAGCTACTTCCCAACCATGGCCATCGATGGAGGGGAGTGTGCAAACCCGGCGCGATGATCCATTGCGATCACGAATCCCACAATTCGTGAAGACAATGCATCATCCCGCCAAAGACTCAAACCAAAAACCGCTAGCTGGACTCAAACTCAAGCACATGTAATATATACTCGCATGCTCAAATAAAGGGAAAAGTACAACACACCGTACTAATCCATTCAATTAGATATTTACTTATTAATCACATAGTTATGCATTTCTATGCTAACTAACACATAAACATCTTAGAGCGATAATATCAAGTCTCTAATACCCAAGTGTCCTTCATACACTTGAAAACGCTCGAAGGCTTGACCTCCATCAAAACTACCCCAAATTGCGTAGGATCTTAATATGTGATTCACTATATTCATACTAGTCCCATAATCGACTTCGTTGAGTCATTTCTACTCTTTTCAAATTTGAAGGCATAGAAGCTATTTGCATCATAGCCCTCCTATTATTCATTAGCTATTATTCATGGCTAAGTTCTTAAGGTTAGCAACATTGTGCCACCCAACAATCCATATCTTCCCAACAAAATCCCCAAAACATAGTTCATAGGTCAACACTTAACATTTAAAGTCAACCATTACATTTCAAGCATTCATCTCAATATAGCATTTAATCAAGCATGTTTTCATCCAAAATAACCATTAATCTAAACAAGATGTAATTTCATCTAGCGCTCATCACCAAGATATAAATAAATCTAGCATGCTCATAACCTTCAATTCATGAATTAGTGTTGACCAACATACTCTTATATGCATAATAGTCAACTCAACCCAATAAAGTCAAACATTACATTTTATTCATGTAACCCATAATGATAATTCATTATACATGCTCACAACCAAAAATTCATGAATTAGATAGCATCATACTCTCATATGCATGATAGTCAACTCTTATTCTTAAAACTCAAATGAAACATTCAAACATGTAGTCCATTGTGAAAATTCATCTTTCCTGCTCACAACTAAAATTAGAGGTTCAACAAGTATACTTCCAAACTCCCAAACATATATCCATGTATGATTCTAACAATTCATAATATCCAATAAAATCCTCCAAAAACATTCATATAATCAAGAACCCATTTACTACATATTCAACATATCAAACCCTAGGTTTCTAGAGGATTATATACTCATCAATCTCAAGTCCAAAATCACAAATGAAGCTTAACAACATACTTCATTAAACCTAGAAAGCATTCTATTTATGCTTCTAACAAGTTCACCCAACAAAAGTCCAAAAATCAAAATAAAACCACACACAACATGCTTGTGTACTCATTGACCTCAAATAGCAATCCTCTTTGTTTTCCTTAGGGCAATGAGCACAAAATCAAGAGAAGAAGGAGTCCAATAGCTTACTTGACTTGAATAAAAACTCGAAGAAATGGAAATCCGATCGGTGAAGTTGTTCCACTCGTCGAATACGTCAAGAATCCGAAGTTTGGCGGCAATCGGACGGTTGGATCGTCGTAGATCGAAGGAGGAAGAGCTAAGGCTCAAAACCCCATGGAACCCCTCTTTCTATCTCTCTATACGTATGAATGAAGGATGAAACAAATGAGGGATTTCTGAATTTTACAAAGGGATTAGTGTATATATACTTCCCAAACAAGTGAGGGCACAAATGGGAATTCATGGGTACAATTAGTGATGTTTGGGTGTAATCTATCCTTAATCAAACCTTAATTAACTCCCCAAACATGTTAGGACATCATTAGGACTAAGTATGGGTGTTAGGAAGGGTTTAGAGGAGGTTTAGAAGGGGAAGGATAGGAAATACACTTCAAAAATCAAAACAGGGAGAGGCTGATCTCGTAACCCATGCACTCGCATGGCTCATAGTGAAGCGACCGCTTCACTTGTTTCTCCTCCCTTGGTGACTTTTGTGCAACCTTGTTCGTGTCCGGTCTTTCCCGCATGCAACCGCAAGCCTTAAAGCTCCAAAATGGCCTATAATTCAACCCTAAAACACCTCAAACACTTAGCTAAACCAAAAAAGTCTCAAACCACCCTCAAAGTAGGTCTAAATTCCCATAAACAACACCTGAAACAACCCAGTGCGAAACCGGCGGAAGGCGCAACAACTCGCTAACGAAACGTCGAATGAAACCACAAACCGACGGGCAACAACCCAAGGTTATAAACACTTCAAAAGGATATTAAATAGGCCGGAATGCTCCTTAGATGATTAACAACAGATAGGAGAAATGAGCTCCCGAAAGACGAGACGATCACCCGGCTCAATCTCAAACTACGTAAAGATCTAGGACCAAATCGAGGTCAGGAACACAAAACCCGAGTAAACTCTCAATCACTTCGCATTTCGACTATCGTCGAGTTACGACTTGTGACTTTAGCTAGTCAACAACTAAATGACATCTCTTAAAAGTATTTTGATCTTAATGTGATCTTTCATACACATCTAAACTCTCTCACAAACCAAACAAGCGATCAACCAAGGAAGAAATGCGAGCATTGCACGCAATTCAAGCTAACCGGGAATCGGGATCTTACAAGTCTTAACGTGCCAAAGACTACCTAGAGAGCCTAGAAATCTCATAATCATTTATTTCTTGCCATAAATTTTACCAAGATAAAAGCAGTTATTTATTACCTCACTGAAATGATTGTATACTTGTCTTAAGGTTTGATCGATGTTTTATTTATTCTTTTTCCTTGCAAGTGGACAAGACTATTATAGAATAGTATTGGAAGCAAGGGTCGAACCCACAGAGACAAGTGATTACAAACAGTGCAATTTATTGATAGCAAATTATTAATCTAAAGGGGGTTTTTATTATTATTTTATTCTAACTACTATTTAATATTTAGATGTTTAACTAATTAGCAGTAATTACAGATATGAAGATCTTATGGTAGGTGGCAATCTAGGATTCTGGGTTTCACTTGTATCTCCTTTATGTTCAATTCATAATAATTATCATTCAATTTCTTGGGTTCGTTCACTAAAGATAGATATAGTCTGTTGAACTATTGGTTCAGCCTCCATCCCCGCAACATTCATCCATTCTATATCCTAAGCACAGGAACTTTCAATCCAGCTGTCACCTAGATTTATGATCTATCTGTCACCTAGATCATGTATGAACCTGGTCCTAACTTATCACTCTCGTGCATCGATAGGTCCAATTTATTGTGATGGTGAGCCGATTAATGCGACATATGCACATTGGTCATGCAGTTATCCGCACCTCTAGGCCTTTATTATTTGCGATTACATTCATTTGTTCAAAGCAAAATAATATAGGGATTGATAAACACCACAATCAACAAGAATTGAATGAACATATATATGAATCAAAACATAAATTCGATACAAGTTACCTCCCACCTCCTAGATAATGGATTGTTTAGTTCATCATAGACAATGAACAGTACATGGAGATGAACGGAAACATGATTTGATCTTCAATACTTGTAATTACACAATCTAACTATGTTATACAATCTAAAAACTATCTAAAATCTACCTAAAACTGTTCCGAGCCGTTTTTTTTATCTTCCAAACTCTTGGCATCCGACTTCAATATATACTCGGGAGTTGTAATCCAATCGAATCTTTGTGTGAAAATACGAAAAAGTCGCATTCTGACCACCTTGCGGTCGCAAGGTGTTGAGTACCTTGCGTCCGCAAGGTCTCCAGTTCTTCTGGCCTTGGGTTTCTGACTTTGTGAAACGTACTGTACTACCTACCTTGCGGTCGCAAGGTCTTAGGTACCTTGCGTCCGCAAGGTCTCCAGATTTGGCTTCCTTCGTTTTTCTTCATTTTTCATCTTTGGCCCTTCTTGGAATTTGCACATAAAACCCTGGAGTTTTGCATATTTTCACTAAAAACCATGAAACTTACAAAACTCACCAAAAACATATATCAGTAGCCAAAAGCCTCGTGAAATAGCATAATTTAAGTCATAGAAGCATATAAAATCGACGTATAAAATACATCGATCAAATACCCCCAAACTTAAACTTTGCTCGTCCACGAGTAAATAATACTTATAAATACGAAACATATAAATAACAATACTAACAAAAGTGAAAATCTTTTTGGAGGGTGACACTATTTACACTCCTCTATAAACCCACAAACTCAAGGAGACTCTTTCGAGTGACTCGACTAAGCAGATAAATACAAAAACAGATAAATACAAAAGCGATAAAAACTAATTTACAATTAAACAAAAAAAATCTTTTTGGCTTCAACCTCAAGTTATGAAAGTTTGGCATGCAAAACAGTCTCAGTTCGATACTCACCACATATATGCAAGCTTAGTCACATAAAACCAACTGATCTTTTCTTAAAACTGCTACTACTTCTAATTTCTCCGTGTGTGTGTGCTCACCAGTCTTAGAGAATATCTTAACTAAAACAGTTTTATTAAGCTAAACACCACATTCATATGACAATCAAAGTTTAATAGAAAATCATGCATTAAGAATTATGAGATCTACCATCCAAACCCGGTCAGTTACAGACAGAAAGGTCCCAAGGATTTCAAAAACTTATACATCCATCACATGCACTTCTATGTATGACATACAATGCTCTCCTATCCCAATGACTTGTAATAGCTAAGATTATGCTAACACAGTGAGCTTTAGGGCGAATAATAATGAACATGAAGTGTTTGATCAATTCCATATGACTCACTTGACAGTTAAAACAACATAAGCATTGGCAAGAAGATCATTAGGTCTTTATTTAGCTTGTAATGTAAGGCCAAGGTGATGGGGGATTTGATGGAAAGGGATTGGAATTCAAAGTGAGAGAGTAAGACTACCCTTTATCCCTCATACTTCCAAGCAAAAAGGAAGTGTTCCCTATTTAGGCTAGGACCTGCAAAGACTACAAGTGGAGGGGTACTTTTCGTTACTTTTCACTTTTCTTCTTCCCCCCCCCCCCTAAACTTGTTTTGGGCAATATATACTTCTAAAAATATCACATCATTCTTATCAGCATGATTTTTCTAACATATTTTCTCTTGAAAGCTATGCTTTCATTTGAATCTTTGTTACACTCTTCTTCTTCCGTTTCATTTTTCGTCGACACATAATTTTTCTTTTCTTTTCTTTTTCTATATTCTTTTTTTTTTCGACGACGGAAAGAAGAAGTCTTCCGAAAAATAGCCTAACTGAAAAGAACTGGTCCTCAAAAATCAATTTCCCCACCCACATCCTACTCTCTCAAAGGGTAGGCTAAAAGTGTATAGGATTTTAGGGTTAAGTTAATGTGTGTAATAGAAACGATGGCGAATGGGGGTTTAAATAGTGTGCTTAGCACACTCCATTCTTTTTCATTAGGCTCAACGGGGACACTAGGGATATTTTTAGTATAGGTCAGGGAATATTTAGGCTCTAACGATCCAAAGATGGCCTAAGTCATTTCTTAATGCCAAATGCTCATGTAGTTTTTAAAGCAAGTAACACACACACAAAATATCATATCAACTATGGGAATTGTGGGGTTGAATGTTTAGCATCACTGGATTTCACATAAGCATTCGCTAAGACAGATGGTAGGGACAATTGAGACTAACATGCAGACACGGTTCGAAAGTGTGCTTGAGATATATAAATGAGAAAAATCCAAGGGATCTAACTAACATGCAATTGACCCTAAGTCACAATTTAATGCAACAGTATGTTCGAATGGCTATGCATCATATTCTTGTGCATATCTAGTTGTAATGAAGTAGGTGCTATAGACTTTATAAAATCATTATAATCAATCCATAATTATGACTGGTGTGGGTGCATGAAGAATTTGGAGAAAAGTAAAAGTTTCGCAAAATCAAGTAAATTCCAGAGGGATCTACGGACTAGCTATGCGGTTCATTGCATTAACTCCTCATTGACTACGACTAGCATTACCACACCTAAACTTGAGGATGAAAATTTTGAAATATTTTATTTTTTTGATTTTGAAAAAAAAATTTTAAGAAAATTGGAGATGATGACGATGACTCAATTGATGATGGGTCCCCACAAGAGGAACCCACGAGCATCCAATGTGAGTGTATTCTAGTCAAGGCAACACCTCCGAAAATAAGAAAAAATTAAAAATAAGAAAAAATTAAAAACAGGAAAATTGGGTGAAGAGTTAAATGGTCATCAAGAAAAGAAAATTTTCTTCACCCTAGAAACATAGCCCAACTCCATTCCTCCATAGGCTAGGACCTGCTAAGACTCTATAAGGGGGGGTTGAATAGCTTAGTTAACACTTAAAACTTTTCGTAATAGTTCCTATAACAAGTACTTGCAACCTATTAAAAAGGTTGAAGTAACGAAAGACTTGCAAGGAAGACAGACTAAGCCTGCTGGTGAAACACTACCAGTAGACTTGGATGATTACTAAAGTTTACTGCTCAAAGGAATAGGCTAAAACGAAGAATAGTATAAAACAGTAAACAACAGAATGTAAAGAACGCAGGTATTTTGAGATGGTTCGCACTATAAAGAGTTCTACGTCCACCATCAAGGCAGTCAACCTTGGATTTGAATGTACACTATATTTTCCACTAGTTCTATTACAGAAATATCCAATGGATCGTGTACAAAATATTTGACTTGTGTTTGGGGGTGGGGGAATTGAATATCTGGAAAAACAGAGTATTCAATGTGCAGAAGAATAGTAAAGACTACAACAATAAGAAATAAATTATTAACCATTGATGCAGATCTTCTTGTTGTTGTTGAGGACTTCGTTGATCAGTTAATGATCTCTTGAATGCACTGAGTATGATGACTTGATGTTGTTGAATAGATTCAAAGCATTATTTTCTTCAGTCTTCAATGGCAGTATTGATATCGGAGCATCCTTGAGACCGTTGTAGAAGATGAAGTGAGTAACAGCTCTATTAGGTTGTGAGCTTTAAATGTAGGGAGCTGCTTTATTGATTTCATCTCTGATTGGAACTGATTAGGGTATGGAGAGGAGCAGTTGCTGGAACTAGCAGGTGGGCGACAAATAGATTTACAGACCTGTAGTAGTTGGTACAGTATGTTTGTGTCAGACTATGAACATGCTCTCCCATGTATAGGAGGCGAAAGTCTTCATTTGTTCGGAAAAGCTGGAAAGGCGTGTCTTGGAAGTCAGGAGTTTATGATGATGGATTAATTCAAATTCGAACAATGGCTAGGGGAATTAAATAATCCACTTGAGCTTGATATTCGGATAATATTGACATGTCATGCTGTCCAAGTGCAGACAAGGTCTGCTGGTGAAGGCTGCTGGAAGTCAACTGGTGAAGCCTTCTGCTAAAGTCTTCTGCCAAAACTTGTGATGTCTAAAAACTATTCTAAAGGCAAAGTTTTATTCACAGTTGCCACGGTAACTAGTACACAGCCCATTTGACCACTAAGTATAGAACCTAATGTAATACATGAGCAAACGCAAATTAAGATACATTGAGAAACAACAATGCTGCTATGCGATTAAAATTAACCCTCCCCTCAAAGTTTGCAACTTTTTTACAAATTAACCCTCTGAATGTCTCTTCTACAAATTGGCCCCTACAAACAAAATTGAACTTAACAGAAGTTGATGATCATCAAGAAAGTTAACGTTGATTGATCCTCACCTAACAATGCAACACCCTACCTTGTGCAAACATCAAATAATAACAATAAAAGAATACATGCATTGCATTTACATGCAATTAATATCCCACACATAATTTTCACATGTCAAATCACGATATACATGCATACTTTCTCATAAATGATATATACTTTTATACGTACATGTTGTTCATATGCATATTTTTTCATATGCAAATACATGTTTCTCATATTAAATGTTTACATGCTTTTATAAATCACATGATTTTTCATTATCATCCTCGTTTTGCTCGAGCAATTCCGAACTACGTTTGGTCTGATTCCCGATAGGGATACGTACGCAGCCTATTTTGGTAGGTACGACCACCACATCACAAATATCTATATGCTTACTTAGAGAAAATGCTTACATGCTTCTATGTTTTCATCATCATGCTTTGCTAGGGTTTTGCCTTAGGAATACAATCTGTGTCATGTATTCTGCCATCATGTTTTGATAGGATTTTACCTTGGAAATATGATCTTTTATCTTGTGTCCCACCTTCATTTTTATGTAAGGGCCTAACCCTAAAGATACGATCCTTACCATATATCCCCAGCAGAACCAACAATCTTGACTCCTGAAGCGTAGGCTCTCACAGAAGGTTCATCAATGCACATCCCAGGATGATACATAGATGGAGGCAAGTTGGGAATGGTGGAGTTTGAGCTTGGAGCCTGTTCACGAATAGCAGCAGATGAAGAGGTTCCAGCCTATCTACTTCCAATTCTTTGGTGAAGATATCTGCTAGTTGGTGTTGTGACAACCCGACCCGGATCCCAATACGAGACCCCAAGGTCGTGCCGTCAAAACACACAAAATGAAAAACAAAGGGTAAGGCTATAACAGCGATATGCCAACGACTCAACAAATGCGGAATCGAATAACTTAAATGGACTCGAGCTAACAAGCTCCGAAATACAAAGCAACCAAAGAGATAGTAAATCTCTCGGCCCAAAAATTCGACGCACGTGACGCAACATTAGGCACGTACTACAAACTCCATGTTACAATTTTATAAACAATATTATAACCAAGTCATCAGCGACGTTATAGCCGGAACCCAACATTAATCTAAGTCTACAACTCTAGTCTACACACTCAACGGCTAAACATGTCGGAGTACAACATAACCAACAATATAAATAACTTGAGATGAATAAAATATGTAATTAAATAACAAGGCTCGACTAACATTTGTCGGCTCACAAAAACCAAGTACTAATTAAACAATACAAGTACCAAATCCATAACACAAATCTTACTACCCAAAGTGAAGTTTATATAACTTCACTTCCCAAACGTCCTTTCCAAAAAAAACCAAGGCTACAAAATAAATCAATAGTTGCAACCTTCATAAAAATCACCCTTCTATCGTAGACTCGGCGGATTCCTTCGAATTACTAGTTCGGCTCGAATCTAAGGAAAACAAAGCAAACGAGTAAGTCATAATGACTTAGTAAGCTACTAAAGATGCAATGTCATGGCATGGCATTATGCTCAAATAAAACATGTACATCTCATGTCATACTTATGATATAACATTTCATGGTATAATCTTTAACATAAATCAAATTTCATCCATAGGCACATAGAACATAGTTCTTCAAAATTTATCATGAAGTAATCCATATCATATATAATATGCATCTCAATTCCAAAAATGTGTAGCATGTTATTTCCACACTTTTACTTATCATTAAACCATTATTCACATAACCCAATTATACCATGAGTCTCATAGATCTTCATTTAACACAACTCATATAATAATTCATATATGGGAGACTACTGTTTCCATTCTAATCATGAATAACATGTTATATTTTTAGTATAACATCATATCATAAAAATCATCATTTCATTAGCATGTTATATTTTTACTATAACATTTCGTCAAGTAGTCATTATCGCTTGTAAATCATATCATTAACCACGTAGCACATCAATTCATATACGTGCTCGTAAAATAAACCACATAAGGGAGAGATGATGATTTTCCTTTCCGTTTCCGTCGTGCAACTCCTGCCGAAAAAAATGTGTCCTCGATATCCCTTTCGTCGATATCGACGTCCCCGAAAACAGTCCCAGCTTCGGGTTCCATAGCTATCAGAGGTAGGTGTATTACTCTAGCAATGATCAGCTACATCCCCACCGTGGCCATCGATGGAGGGGTGTGTGCAAACCTGGCGTGACGATCCATTGCGATCACGAATCCCACAATTCGTGAAGACAATATATCGTCCCGCCAAAACTCAAACCAAAAACCGCCAGCTGGACTCAAACTCAAGCATAGGTAATATATACTCGCATGCTCAAACAAATGAAGAGTACAACACACCGTACTAATCCAATCAAGTTGATATTTACTTTTACATCACATAGTTATGCATTTCTATGCTAACTAACTCATAAGCACATTAGAGCATTAATATCAAGTCTCTATTACCCAAGTGTTCTTCATACACTTGAAAACGCTCGGAGGCTTAACCTCCATCAAAACTACCCCAAATTCCGCAGGATCTTAATATGTGATTCACTATATTCAGATTAGTCCCATAATCGACTCCGTTGAGTCATTTCTACTCTTTTCAAATTTGAAGGCATATAAGCTATTTGCATCATAGCCCTCCTATTATTCATTAGCTAATGTCCATGGCTAAGTTCTCAAGGTTATCAACATTGTGCAACCCAACAATCCATACTTTCCCAACAAAAACCCCAAAACATGGTTCATAGGTCAACACTTAACATTTAAAGTCAACCATCACATTTCAAGCATGCATCTCAAGTTAGCATTTAATCAAGCATGCTTTCATTCAAAATAACCATTTATCTAAACAAGATGTAAATTCATCTAGCATGTTCATAACCAACATGTAAATTCATCTAACATGCTCACAACCTCAAATTCATGAATTAGAGTTAAACAACATACTCTTCTATACATGAAAGTCAACATATTCCATGAAAGTCAAACGTTACATTTTTATCATGTAATCCATAGTGATAATTCATTATTCATACTCACAACCAAAAAATTCATGAATTAGATAACAACATACTCTTATATGCATGAAAGTCAACTCCATTCATAAAAGTCAAACGAAACATTCAAACAAGTAATCCATTGTGAAAATTCATCTATCATGCTCACAACCAAAATTAACGGTTCAACAAGTATACTTCCAAACTCTCAAACATATATCCATGTATGATTCCAACGATTCATAATATCCAATAAAACCCCAAAAATCATACATATCATCAATAACCTATTTACTTCATCAACATATAATCAAACCCTAGGTTTTTAGGAAATCATATACTCATCATACCCAGGTCCAAAATTTACCAAATGAAGCTTAATAACATACTTCATTAGACATAGAAATCAACCTACTCATGCTTCTAGCAAGTTCACGCACCAAAAATCAAAAATAAAATCACACAAAGCATACATGTGTACTCATTGACCTCAAATAGAAAGCCCTTTGTTTTCCTTAGGGTCAATGAGTACAAAATCCATAGAAGGAGGATAGTAGTAGCTTACCTAGCTTGAGTGAAAACTCAAGAGAATCGAAATCCGATCGGTAAAGTTGTTCTACTCGTCGAGGGCTTCGAGAATCTCATGTTTGAAGGTCATCCAACGGTTGGATCTCCATGGATTTGAGGAAGAAGAAGCTAGGGCTCCAAGCTTCCAAGTCTCCCACACTCACTCACTCAATACATATTAGAAAGAAGGGGAAGAAATGAGAGAATGGCTGAAGTCTCAAAGGGATTAGTGTATATATACCTCCACAATAAGAGAGGGCACAATTGGGATATCATTGGTACAATTAGTGAATGTTAGGAGTAATAAACCCTTAATTCAAACTTAATTAACTCCCCAAGAGTGTTAGGATATCATTAGGACTAAGTATGGGTGTTAGGAAGAGTTTAGAAGAAGTTTAAAGAGGGTAGGATAGGAATTACACTTCAAAAATCAAAACAGGGACAAGCTGCCTTCGAAGCCCATGTGTTCCCATGGCCACAAAGTGAAGCGAGTGCTTCACACTATTCCCAAGCCTTGGTGAGTTTTGTGCAATCTTGTTCGCGTCCGGTCCTTCCCGTATGCAACCGCAAGCCTTAAAGCTTCGAAACGACCTATAATTGACCCCTTAAAGTCCTTAAACACTTAGCTAAACCAAAAAAGTCTCAAACCACTTTTAAATTAGGTCTAAACTCCCATAAACAACACCCAAAACAACTCGGAGCGAAACCGAAGCAAGGCGTAACAACTTTCTAACGAAACGTCGAATGAAACCACAAACTGACGGGCAACAACCCATGATTATAAACACTTAAAAAGGCTATAGAATAGGCCCGAATGCCTCTCAGATGATAAACAACAGATAGGAGAAAAGGACTCCCGAAAGACGAGACGATCACACGGCTCAATCTCAAACTACGCGATAAGGAGAATTGATATCCTCGAAGCGTCAAAACCTCACAAGACTTAGGGAATGCATACAACTAGAAATCTAATACATCTAAACATGTTAATCAATCATCACGTAAAGATCTAGGACCAAATCGAGGTCAGGAACACAAAACGCAAGTGAACTCTCAATCGCGTCGCTTTTCGACTATCGTCGAGTTACGGCTTGTGACTTTAGCAGGTCGACAACTATATGACATCTCTTAATAGTATTTTGGTCTTAATGTGATCTCTCATACATATCTAGACTCTCTCACAAACCAAACAAGAATCAACCAAGGAAGAAATGCGAGCTTTTCACGCAATTCAAGCTAACCGGGAATCGGGGTATTACATCCTCTCCCCCTTAAAAAGAATTTGTCCCGAATTATAAACCGTATCACAAACTAACGTTAGGTCATCACCCAATAACAAATGCTATTGATTCTTATTGTATTAAATTTATATCTGCTCACACATTACACTAGTTTTATACTTCAGTGGCTAATCAAGCTGCGTATCGATTAGCGTGGCAACTGTGTATAGAACTTTGCCCTAGTATAGTTTTTATAGGACTTCAACAGGTTTACCGGAAGACCTCTTCAAGGCTTCACCGGAAGACCTGCTCAAGCTTACAAACGGCAGACCTTGTGTAAACATGGTCAATCATGATGTGTCCAGTCAAGCAATTCTGGATGAATCAATTTATATTTATCCTTGTCAGTTTGAATTTAAATTGAGACATTCCCTGACACCTCAAACCCGCTGAAAGCAGCTTTCCAAAAAGCAGGAAGACTTTTCACAGCCTGAACAGTGAAAGCAGGAAAGCAGACTGTCACCTACTGTCTGCAACAACTCTCTCATATCTGACATCCAGATTGCCCAACTTCCAGAAGATCTCAGTACTCATTCCCTGCTCGATATCTGTGAAGACGAAATTCCTGATTGACAGCCCCATGCATTTAATGCATTTTACCTAATAGAGCTGTTAAAGTCTTCGTCTTCTCCAACGGATTTTTTTAGTGCACCTGCTATAAATACTGCCATTAAAGACTGAAGAAAAAGATATATCGAACACTTGAAGAATTGCTCTGAAACTCTACAACTCTAAGTCTTATTACTCAGTGCATTCAAGAGATCCTCAACAGATCCAGAAGTCCTCGTCAACAACAAGAAGTCGTGCATCAACATTTATTGTTTCTCTTCTTGTTGCTATTTATTCAATAAGCTATACTTCTGCACGAATTAAATATCTTGTTTTCACAGATATTTAATTCCTTAACCCCCAAACACAAGTCAATATTTTGTACACGATCCATTGAGAATATTCTTTGTAATAGATCTAGTGGAAAACATAGTGCACTATTTAAATCCAAGGTTGACTGCCTTGGTGGTGGACTTAGCACTCTTTATAGTGTGAACCATCCCAAAATACTTGTGTTAATTTCTTTACTGGTTGTCTAATCATTGTTCCGCTTTATATTTTATTTATCTTTACCCCTTTACAACAAATTTAGGTAATCTGTTAAGGTCTACCGGTAGTCCTTATCTGTGAGAACCGAAACCCCATTTCATGTTTGTCATCATTATAATATGTTTACAATAGATCTTGACATGTTAGAGACTTCATTTCATTCATATCTTGTTGGCATTGAGTTGGTTGAGATCATAAAAGAATAATGGTCTTCCATGCGTTGCATGCCTTGTGATGATGTTTCGAGTGTTCATCGTATCATGATAGCACCTAAATAAGTCTCATGAGAGTCTTACTACTTTGCATCTAGGGTTTATAATGTTCATCTTAGTTGTTGTGTGCTTGGTTGGGAGTTTAGAAGCTTCGTTGCTTCGTTTGTGTTTTGAGGTTGTTCATCATTGCTTGTATTGCCTTCATTTCGTCTCGAGAGAAGTTCGGTTGAGTTCTAGGCCTTGAATACAAGCCATAACCATGTCTAAACAAGCCTAATACTTGTTCATTCTATCCTAGATTGAGTTAGGATTGAATCGTGTTTGATTCGTTGGCCAATTGTCGAGTGTTTCCAGCCATGTTCTAACATGTTTCGGAAGTGTTTCGGGTGTGTTTCCAACTTGTTTTGAGTTGGGTTACACCTTAGGATTGTTGCCAATGAGTTTGAGATCATTTAGGACAAGTTTAGATGAAGTTTAAGTGTTGAACCTCGCGACCGCATGGCTCTTGGATCAGTGGCTCACATTGAGATGCTGAGAGCAAGTGAAAATGTTCAGATTCTGTGTGTAGAGACCATGCGCTCGCATGCTGATATTTGGATGCGATCGCATCTTCCTGTTTTCTGCATTTGTGAGTTTTTGAGTGGGTTTTGGTTGAAGACCCTTGTGCCCTTGCCCTTGGCCGACCTTGGTGACTTGAAGCCCTCTTTGTTGACTCTCCTAAGACCCTTAGATCATTCCTTATCAAAGGCTCACATGCCTTGGCCAATGAGAAGCCTTTTAACACCCTTCAGTTGGATTGGGGTTTTGTGGGCAAGTATGTAAACCACTTGCAACCAATTCAGCCATTGTTGATCAACAACAACCTGATATTCAGAGACATAAACTCCATTTTCGTCCATGGAGGTCACCCCAACTTGAGAGGACATTTCCCGGAGTTCTGGTGGTCCGATCGGCGATCTGAGACCGCCAAATCGAAGCCCTTGATCTTCTCTACAACAATCCTTGCTTTGATCATCCATTCATCCATTAATCTTAGGACTAAGGTGAGTGACAATTCCCTGAGATTTTCATGTTCAATAAAATAACATGACCCCTTCATTATAGTTGTTCTATTAATGATTGTGAACACATTTTGTGAAGACAAAACCTCCAATTCAACCTATAAAATATGTGTAGGATTTTATGAATTCTCATTGAAGTTGTGATTTTGGCATTTTGTAAAACATGAATGTTGTTTATAATGAGCTTAGGAATAACTCTTGTGAAAGAATTTGGTTCAATTCAAGGTTTAACAAAATCTCTGATTCTAGGGTTTGAAACTCGGGATTGTGTTTAACGCTAGTTTAAGATCATGAACGGCCTAGTTATCGAGTTCTAAATGAAAGGAGAACTTAGGAAGGGGCAATGTGATGCATATAGTATCAATGCTCAACTTGGTTGAATTTTAGTAAAACTCACCGGAGTTGAAATTAGGGAGTTATTGAACAATACCGACTCCACAATCAATCCCTACGGCGAATGTAGTTTGTTAGACTAATGAATTAGCTTACGATACTTTGAGATGGATTGATGTTTATGCCTTAATGTTTGTGTGCTTGTAAGACTCGATTGAGTTCTTATGCGGTTTGTGTGATCGTGTGAAGTAAATGCATGATTGAGAGCATGTTGTAGAATAATGTATCTATTTGACATGTTGAATTCACCCTTGTCGAATTCTTATTTGATTCCTTAAATGAGTAAACAACTACTTGTTGAATAAGTTCGCTCTTGTCGAACTTGTTCCTTATTTGAGATTATATGATGAGTAAACATCTACTTGGCATTGCATTAGTCCAGCTGGCATATTTGGTTGAGTCGTTGGTGTGACAATGCATCGCCGTCATGAGTTATGGGACTCGTGATAGTGATGGGTTGTTATACCGGGTTTTTATCACACACCCCTCCACTGTTGGCCACAGTGGGGAAGTAGCCCCTTTGCTGTAACCAAGAGAGCACATTGGCAAGTCTAAGTACCAAGGAGAGAGCTTGGTACCCGAGTAGAGAACTCGGTACTTTGATACACTAATCACGGGTATCATTGGCACGAAATGTTAACGCTGTGTATTGCAGGAGCTACGTAGCGGCACCGGTTCCATAACATATCCTCCTATTATGTGGTTTACTTTATAGCACTTATGTGAAACAATGTGCTACCATGGATATGTGATTTAAGTGTTTATTAAATGAATACTTTGATTGACATGATATTAAAAATGATATCTTGCTATGTGTGTTGCATAATGCCATGACATGCATAATTGTTAACTCACAAAGTCTTTATGACTTACCCCCTCCCTTTAACTGCTTTAGATCCGAGCCGCTCTGTACCGCCGCTGAGGCATGCAGGGTTCGTGCTTGTCCGTGATCGCACGCGACGAGGTTGTGGTTTTTAGATGTCCTTCTTTTGTTCTATTTTGTAAGGACGTTGGGATTAGCAAGTCATTTAGACTTCGCTTGGGAACTTTGTTTATTAGGATTTATGTCTCTACTTGTAGTTCATGTATCCTATTTTTGAGTGCCGGCGCATGTACGCCGAGCCTTGTATAGTTGTAGTATGGTTCACCTGTTTTAAATCTTCCGCTGGGCATTACTTTAGCTCTTATTTATTTATGTTGTTTCTCCGGCATGTTGTAGCCATCGAGGTATATTTGCATAAACTGTATAGTATTGGGTTCCGGTAGTAAAGTCGCCGATGAATTGATATACTTGTCTTTAATTGCTATATCAGTTTAAAAGTTTTAAAATTTCCGCCTTTGTGCCGAGTCGCGCTTCATCTCGAAATGTTGGCCACGTCGTTTTCTATATTTGAGTCTTTGCATGTATTGTTGTCCTATTTGGACGACTTGACTTGTGATTCCACCTCCTGGTCCCGGCGGGTCGTCACAGCTTGGTATCGTGAGCTTTATAGGTTAGCTATCGGCCGTGATAGGTTCCATGGCCTAGGTGGGTTGGTTCTTTGTGTGATTTCTAACGTCGAGTGATTTCTTATAGGTTCACGATGGTGGAGGCTAGACACGGTACGAATACCGGGGGTACTGGTCCTAGCCAGGGAGGCGGTGTTGCCGAGGTGATGGAGAGAATAGACAGGGTGATAGACCTCCACAGCAGGAGCAGGTAGACCCTAATGCGCACATGGCGGACATGTATCGCCGTATGCTCGCCTTTATGACTGAGATGGCCCAGGGAGGTTAGCCAGAGGAGTACCACTTGCACCACCACCACCACCGTAACTGAGGTGAGGCGCCCGTATTGATGTGCCTGTTGATCCTAGAGGAGGAACAACGTTATTTTGGAGAGATTCTTGAAGATGAAACCTCCATCTTTTGAGGGTGAGTCTGATGCTAGTATTGCTGAGTTGTGGCCGAGGACTTAGAGAAGATCTTTGCAACCGGACCGCACTCAGAAGAGAAGGTTGTACTAGCGCTTATAAGCCGAGGGAGCCGCCAACCATTGGTGGAAAGTCTTGCTTGCTAGCCGAATCGAATGGGGTCCCTGTGAGTGTGGCCTAACTTCGAGAGGGAGTTTAGGGCTTCATATGTACCGATGGTAGTGAGACAGAGGAGAGAGAAGGAGTTCCAAGACTTGGAGCAGGGTTCTATGTCCGTGGCTCAGTATTCATCTAAGTTCACTGAGTTGTCGCGATATTGTGCGCATCTTGTACCGCATGAGCCTCGAGGGTACTTAAGTTTGTGAAGGGCGGTTCAAGACGTAGCTTAGAGGCAGCTTTTGTCTCTTCGCTGACAGATTATCGGGCGCGGTAGATCGTGCCTATGAGATAGAGAGAGATATTGAGGAGCCTGCAGAAGCCTTCTCGTGCGCCTTCACATCAACATCGGTCATCAGTCGGGGGCTGCCCGGGGGCAATCCCTCGGGAGAGGTGGCCATGGTAGACAGCAACGCCTCGGTGGATGGGGCCAGCCTCGGGGACACTGTACAGCCTCTGAGAGTTGGGATAGTCGCGCCCATCTTCTCAAAGGGACAGAGGAACAGCTTCGTAGTATGTTCTTATTGTCGGCCAAGACGGACACGCAGCTGAGCAAGTTGTTGCCGACTAAGACCGCTAAGTGTCACGGTACGGTGAGACGGGTCACTTGAGGAGAGATTGCCCTAAGGCCGGTGTTAGTCACCGGGTTCTGCTTTCACGCCTCGGGAATAAGAGGGATAGTGATGGGCGTCCGGCGCAGCACGCAGCTATTTGCGCCGATTAGCGTGGTGTCCTGCAGTCTACTTCAGTGATTGGAGGTACACTGCTTTCGGTCATAGAGCTCGAGTTCTTATAGATCCGGGTCTACTCATTCATATGTCGCATCACATTTTATAGATCATTTATGTGTATTGCCTCGCGCGGTTGCCTTATGTTCTTGAAGTGGCTACACCGTTGGGTGATTGTATCTTAGCATCAGAGGTCTATAGGGGTTGCGATGTACTTGTTTGTGATCGGGTTTTGCATGCGGATTTGGTAGTATTGCCTATCCGGGATTTTGATGTGATTTTGGGTATGGATTGGCTATGTGTTTACCATGCTTTAGTAGATTGTCGTCGCAAGAGGATTACTTTTGCCATGCCCGGTATTCCGGAGTTTGTATTTACTGGTGATCATGTTATGAGTGGTATACATGTTATTTCTGCCAAGGGCTAGAAACTTCTATCTTAGGGTGTACGGGTATATTGCTTGTGTGCTTGATACTAGCATGTCTATGTTAGTATAGAAGATGTACCGGTAGTTAATGAATTTCCGGATGTCTTTTTCGATCGACATGCTTTTACCTCCCGAACGAGAGCTAGAGTTTTGCATTGAGGTTTTGCCTGGTACTTCACCTATCTCTAGAGCACCGTATAGGATGGCTCTAGCTGAGTTGAGAGAGTTGAAGGAGCTTGCGGAGCTATGGCTGGATAGGGAGTTTATTAAACCGAGTGTGTCTCCATTAGAGGTGCAATGCAGGTTTTGTTTGTGAAGAAGAAGGATGGTAGTTTGCGGTTATGCATTGACTATCGTTAGTTGAACCAAAGTTACTATAAAGAATAAGTATCCATTACCTCACATTGATGATCTCTTTGATCGGCCGAGTTCTGTTGTATTCCAAGTTAAACTTGAGGAGTGGTTACCACCGCTTGAGGGTTCGGCGGAGGATGTCCCGAAGACGCCTTTAAATGCACGCTGCTCGCCATTATGAGTTTGTTGTGATGCCGTTTGGATTGACAAACGCGCCTGCCGTTTTCATGGACTTGATGAATAGGGTGTTTCATGAGTACCTTGATTGCTTCGTAGTGGTGTTCATTGATGATATCCTCGTGTACTCGAAGTCATGAGAGGAGCATGAGCATCATTTGAGAGAGGTTCTTACTGTGTTGCGTAAGAAACAGCTTTTTCCTAAATTTAGCAAGTGTGCATTTTAGCTAGAACAAGTTGCTTTTCTTGGGCATGTTGTGTCTAGTGATGGTATCGCGGTGGATCCATCAAAAGTTGAGGTTGTTACCAAGTGGAAGACTCCTAGTACGGTGACCGAAGTCCGTAGTTTCTTGGGCTTGGCGGGTTATTACCGTAGGTTCATTGAGGGATTTTCCAAGATTGCCACTCCTATGACCAATCTTACTCAGAAGAAGTCTGCGTTTGTCTGGAGTGACAAGTGCGAGGCTAGCTTTCAGGAGTTGAAGAGGAGGTTGACTACAACTCCGGTTTTAGCTTTGCCTAGTGGTTGTGAGAACTTCGTGGTTTATTGTGACACTTCTTTGGAAGGCTTGGGTTGTGTGCTTATGCAGAACGGGAAGGTTATTGCCTATGCTTCTAGGAAGTTGTCACCGTATGAGCAGAATTATCCGACTCATGATCTTGAGTTGGCAGCCATTATCTTTGCGCTTCACAAGTGGAAGCACTATCTTTATGGAGCTAAGTTCGAGGTGTATACGGATCATAAGAGTCTGAAATACCTTTTCTCACAAAAGGAGTTGAATATGAGACAGAGGCGATGGATGGAGAAGCTTAAGGATCACGATTGTACTATCTTGTACCATCCGGGGAAAGCGAATGTAGTTGCGGATGCGTTGAGTAGGAGATCCTACATGTCCTGTTTGATGATGAGGGAATGGAAGATGCTCGAGGATGTCCGTGAGTGGAGTCCTGTTGTGAGTGAGCATAGTGTTCTCTTTGCTAGTGTTCGTGCTACACCAGTGTTGTTTGGGTTGATCAAGGAAGCTCAAGCTACTGATCCGGATTTGATGAGGATTATCGATGGATTGGGTGAAATAATACACCCGAAGTTCGGATAAGCAAGTGATGGGATCTTGACATTCCGGAGTAGGATTTGCGTTCCTTCTTCCGATGAAGTGAAACGTATGGTTCTTGATGAGGCTCACAAGGCCAAGTATACGATACATCCGGGTAGTACTAAGATGTACCGTGACTTGAAGAGGCAGTTTTGGTGGAATGGGATGAAGAGGGAGATAGCTGAGTATGTTTCGAGATGTTTGACGTGCCAGCAGGTTAAGACTGAGCACCAGAGACCTGCCGGTTTGCTTCAGCCACTTGAGATTCCGGAGTGGAAGTGGGAGCATATCACCATGGATTTGGTTACTGTATGGTTGCCAATGCACGTAGAGGATTTGATGCAGTTTGGGTTATCGTTGATAGGTTGACTAAGTCTTCTCATTTTATTCCTATTGCGATTTCTTACAGTTTGAGTCAGTTGGCAGCGTTGTACATTCAGGAGATTGTGAGATTACATGGTGTACCGGTTAGCATTGTGTTAGATAGAGACCCCAGATTTACTTCTAGGTTCAGGCATTCTTTGCAAGAGGCTTTGGGTACGAAGCTGAATTTTAGTACTGCGTTTCATCCACAATCTGATGGTCAGTCGGAGCGATTGATACAAATTTTGGAGGATATGTTATGTGCATGTGCTATGGATTTCAAGGGTAGTTGGGATTCACATCTACCGTTGGCTGAGTTCGCGTATAATAACAGCTATTAGTCGAGCATTGAGATGGCGCCGTACGAGGCATTGTATGGCGTAAGTGTCGGTCACTGATTTGTTGGGATGAGGTCGGTGAGGCTAAGTTATGGGGTTCGGAGATGGTACAACAGTCAGCTGAGAGTGTGAAGCTGATTAGAGACAGATTGCTTACGGCTCAGAGTAGACAGAAAAGCTATGCAGACAACCGGAGACGAGATCTTGAGTTTCAGGTTGGTGACTATGTGTTCTTGAAGGTATCGCCCCGGCACGGTACTAAGCGGTTTGGGAAGAAAGGGAAACATTCTCCTAGGTTTATTGGTCCGTTCGAGATCTTAGAGCGCATTGGTTCTTTGGCTTATCGACTTGCGTTACCACCGTCTATATCGGGTGTTCATGATGTGTTTCATGTTTCCATGCTTCGTAAGTACTTGAAGGATGTAAGACCCCGAACCTTCGTGTATTTGACTTTCTCGTGTTGCATGCTTTGTTGTTAATGCGTTGAGTGTTCGTCTTAGCATGTTAGCACTTAATTGGGTCTCATTGGAGTCTTAGTACCTTGTATATATGACTTACAATGTTCATAGATTTGTTACATTTGGAAATAAGATGACCAACATATCACTTCACAGATTCAGTCCTGTTTTTGGGCGAACTTCGGGAAAATTCTGGTACCAATCTACTAAAGAGAATTTTCTAAAACTTTAGTATGTTTTACCTACATATGTTAGGATACTCCCTGTAAAATATGGTATTTTTCCAAGGTGTATAAGTACCTCATTTAGGTCTTGACTTACGGCTGTGCCAGAATTATGTTTTCAGGAAATCAGCTTCTGTACTTGAAGTTGTATTAGCCATATTTTGATGCATATAAGTCCAAATTGAGTAATTTAAAATGCTAAAATATAGTTTAAATAGTCTAGTTTCATTAAAATCAATAATCACCTCATTTGGACGTGTGAGATATTTATGGTCGATTTTACAAGATTGACAGTCTGTTTTCCAGATTTTGGGTTTTTGACTTGTTTTGGTGTAAGACCCCCTTGCCCCTTGCCCCTTGTCCAAAGTCCGACCATTTCAGACTAGAACACCATTTTTGACTTTAGTCAAACCCTTCTAAGCCCTTGGATCAACCCTTATCAAAGGCCATCCTCCCTTAGCCAATAGAAAGGCTTATAACCCCCTTCACTTGGATTAGGGTCTAAATGGTAAGTATATAAACCATTTTCAGCCAAATTCAGCCATTGTTGATCAACAACAACCAGAGATTCAGAGCTTCAAGCTCCATTTTCGTCCATGGAGGAAACCCTAGCTTGAGAGACCATTTCCCGGAGTTCCGGTGGTCCAATCGGCGATCCGAGACCGCCAAATCGAAGGCCTCGATCTTCTCTACAACAATCCTTGCTTTGATCATCCATTCATCCATTAATCTTAGGACTAAGGTACGTTGACAAATCCCTGAGATTTTCATGTTCAATAAAATAGCATGACCCCTTTATTATAGTTGTTCTATTAATGATTGTGAACACTTTTTGTGAAGAGAAATCCTCCAATTCAACCTTTGATATATGTGTAGGATTTTATGAATTCTTATTGAAGTTGTGATTTTGACTTTATGCAAAGCATGAATGTTGTTTATAATGAGCTTAGGAACAACTCTTGTGAAAGATTATGTTTCAATTCAAGGTTTAACAAAATCTCTGATTCTAGGGTTTGAAACTCGGGATTGTGTTTAAGGCTAGTTTAAGATCATGAACGGCCTAGTTATCGAGTTCTAAATGAAAGGAGAACTTAGGAAAGGGCAATGTGATGCATAGAGTATCAATGCTCTATTTGGTTGAATTTTAGTAAAACTCACCGGAGTTGAGATTAGGGAGTTATTGAACAATACCGACTCCACATTCAATCCCTACGACGTTTGTAGTGCGTTAGACTAATATATTAGCTTACGTGACTTTGGGATGGATTGAAGGGCATGTTTGATATGAGTGATTATAAGACTCAATCGAGTTCTTATGTGGTTTATGTGATTGTGTGAAGCAAATGCACAATTGAGAGCATGCTGTAGAATGATGTATCTACTTAACGGGTTGAATTCGCTCCTGTCGAATTCCTACTTGATTCTTTAATGAGTAAAAACACCTACTTGTTGAATAATGAATTTGAGGACTATTCTATGAGAAGATTTGGATTGGGGCTTTCTTAGTACTCTATACATGGAGTCTACTTGTATAAGTCGCTAGGATGACCATGTTGTTATCTAAGACTCACCGATATGGTTTGACCTTACGGGTTACTACCGCTCTAGTGTTGCATAAGTCTTTGACTACCATCGACTTTTGTGCTATTGAATGAGTTACTACTCTAGGAAGAGTTTAGTAAATGGCTTCATGATCCGAGACTAACGGAGTAGCCTTGGATAGTACTTAATGGACTGATGGTTAAGTTGTGACTCTGTTGAATTTCATAGGTGAATGTGGAATACTGTGTATATTTTATATTATGACTAAATGCATGATTTCCTACCTTGTCAAGAATTGATTCTTCTATGTGTTTCTATGATATGACTTATGAGCATATTGAATGTATTTGCCTTCGTGCCTGATCTGTTCTACATTTAATGAATTGTGGTGAACTTGGATTCTACTATTAAGTGGAATTATGAATCAAAATTGAAATAAGCTTGATTTCACAATAATCAACTTGGCCTTCCATTATATAATTGACTTGGGACTTGAACTAAGATTCCTAAATGGAATGAGAACCTTGCTATGCCTCAAACGAGAACATAGAAAAGAGTCTTGGGACACATATAGTGTTCAAACTCTATTTGGTTGGAATTGTAGTAAAGACTCAATGGAGTCGAGTTAAGGAACAATTGAACCTTACGAGGATCGTGGTGAGATCCTATGACAATTATATTCCAGTTGACTAGATTACTAGCTTTTGGGACTTGAATTGAATAGAGTGAACAAACTTGGCACTTATGATTTAGAGACTCAAATGAGTTCCTATTGTGGTTTTGTGATTTATGTAACAATGTGCATAATCGTATGAGTTTAGTAGGTCATTATATCTACTTGAGAATTAGCAAGTAAACATCTACTTGTGCATTGCATATAAGTCCAGCTGGCATTACTTAAGTTTTCATGATGATGGTGGGACGATGCATTGTCTTCACGAATTATGGGATTCGTGATTGTAATGTATCGCCGCATCGATTCGGTTTCACACACACCTCCACCGCTAGCTACATGGGGAAGTAGCCCCTTTTGTCGTAACCAATTGAGCACATTGGCTAGTGCTATTTTCCTGAGTAGAGAACTCAAACCCGAGAAGAGAGCTCGGTACTTTGATACCTGAACACGGGTATCACTGGCACGATATGATTAACAGTTTTGATTACAGGAGCAATACGACGAAAGTGATTTGGTATCTTCTCTATCATTTATGTGGCTTACTATGGGCACTTATGTGATAACAAAGTGTTAGTTGAACATGAGATCTTATTGACCATGTTTGTATTGGCTGATGATAAATGAGAGATTTGATATGTATATATAGAGATATGCATACTTGTATTTGAGATATATATGAAAGACTTGATGTGTGTGTGTGTATATATATATATATATATATATATATATATATATGCACACTTATGCATGATGATTTTATGGGAGATTTGATATGTATATTTAGAGATATACATACTGATATAGGTGTATATATATAAACATGCACCCTTACACGTGGTAACAAGGTGAATAGCTTGATTCGTATATATAATGATATGTATACTTGCATATGATGTTTTGTGGGAACTACCTTCTAATTCATTTGATTTGTGTGTGAACAGGGAATTACACCCTGGTTCATTTGGACGGTTTAGTAAGTAAGAAGGAGTGGATATCTTGTGGAGTATCGAAACGATACGACGCTTCACGGGTTTTTCTCGTCATATATAAAATGACACCGGTTATGTTTATGTTACATAATTATATGTTGCATATATATTGTAGTAGCGCATCGGGTCATTATGACTCATCTCGCACTTGTTTTTAGTTGCAGAATCGATACCGCACCGAGGTCGAGTAGATCGTGATCAGTAGTGGCAAATGGTCGATAGATCGAGGTTAGATCGTGTGGTTAGTGTTTGTAGCAAAATTCTACTTTCCCGAGTAGCAGCTTGTGGAGTCTTGTTCCTTTTTAGCATTGTCATTGATTTCATGTACTTTGCTATTCTTGTGAGATCGACATTTTGTAAAGTTACTTAGACTTTACAGTCGGGTAGAATACTTGGGTATTTGTATTGGTTATTTCTTGGGCCGACGTGCTGTGTCGTGCCTTGTTTGTGGTTTTAGTATTTATTTCAGTTGTCTCCCGAGCACGCAGTAGCTTTGGGGGAATTTCCTTATTCTAATTTTTATAGTTGTTGGTTGACCCCGGTATGCTTTAGCCGTTGGGTATTTGTTATATCGTTGGTTCTTTGTTGAAACGCCACCGAGTGCCGATGGTTTGATTAGCTGCCTCGCAAAGTTATGCACGCGAGTTTTGTTTTTCCTCCTTTGAGAGATAATGTCTCTCTTGGTTTCATTGTCGTTGGTTTCGAGCTTCATAGCTTGGGACTTCTTTCTTATATTGCTTCCGTTGATTCGATTTTTGAAATACCGTATTTTAGTGCGGCGTTATGTTCATGTTTAGAGCGAGTTTGCTCGACTGTTTGACTAGCACTACTATTTATCAATTGCTTGTCCTCTTATTAAGTTAGTTCCAACGGCACGACCTGGGGATTTCGTGTTGGAATCCGGGTCGGGTCGTTACACAGGCAAGGCTCCTGTACTTGTTGAAAGTAAACTTAAAGGTATCCTACCGAATCCTCCTAAAAGGGTAATCAACAAACAAGCTAAATCTAAGTCTGATGATAACCTACCTAGGAAGATTCAAAAGAAACCAATTAAGTCTACCGTCAACAAGCAAGCTGAACCAAGAATGAATGTCAAGAAAAAGGATAATCATAATCACTCTTCAGCTAAAGCCACCGACGCTTCTCTATGGAATTTCCATTTATGTCATTCTTGCAATTGTCAGGCCATCCGACCCTCGTAATGCCCGCTAAGGTTCACTCAAGATCCGAGAGAACTAGTTCTCTCAAGGTTAGGCAGGTATGGGTTCCAAAAGGTTGCTAATCCTTAGGACCCAAAAGAAAATAAAGGGACCTTGTTGCTTTAAATCTTTTTCAGAATGCTTCATGGCTATAGAATCGAAAACAAAGACATCGGTACCGGACAAGGGTCGCCAAGACACATGACAGAAACGTAAGTCTACTTACGATATAGTCAAGCCAAAGGACCCACCGTTATTTTGGAGACAATGCAAGAGGAAAGACAATGGATATGGCTCAATCACTAGAGGAAGTCTCTCCATCAACAAAGTCTCTAGTGAGTGGCCTAAAGCACAATCTTTTGAGCATATCTCACCTCGCGACAAAGGATTACTATGCCAATTCAACTCCAACTGCCTCATCAAAGACAAGTGAATCCTCGCTCTACAATTTGACCGACCGGCAATAGACAAGGAAACGCCTATGTCGTGGACTTAAATCTTCTAGGAGATTCTCAAGCCTTTGCCTAGTAGCTAACAACGTCAGAATAACAGCTTGGCTATGGCACAAGCGCCTCGCCCACCTCAACTTCAAGCACCTCTCCAAGCTCTCAAAAGATGGGCTTGTCAAAGGTCTACCTACTGTTTGCCGACAAATGACGTAAGTTGTAAAGCTTGCCAACTAGGAAAACTTTCCAAGTCTTCCTTCAAAAGAAAGTATGTCTTGTCAACAAATCGACCTCTTCAACTTCTACATATGGATCTCTTTGGACCAATCACTACAAATAAGATTTCTCAAGACAAGTATACACTTGTAGTAGTTGACGACTACTACTCTAGATTCACCTCGGATTGAAACAATGACATCAAAAGATGAGACGTATGATTTAGTCACACGCTTTTTTCGTAAGACTTCAAACTCAAAAGCTTGAAGACATCGTGACATAAGATCGACAATGGCATCAATTCAAGAACAATGGTGTAGAAAGATACCGTGATGACCACGGATCGCCACAACTTCCCCGCCGGCATTCTCAACAAAATGGTGTAGCCGAACCGAAGAACGTAACATCGATTGAAGCAAAGAACAATGCCGCGTAAGCTAAACTTCCGGTACTTCGGGCGTGTTGTCAACTCGCATGTTTTACCCGCAACGCATCCCCTGTAAACAAGTTTCATAACAAAACTCCATATGAAATATGGAGAGGAAGAACCCCAATATAGGATTTCTTAAAATCTTCTATCAAATGTTTTATTCTTCATAATGGAAAAGAATATAGAGGAAAATTTGATGCAAAATTAGACGAAGGAATTTTTCTGGGGTATTCCAAACATTCAAAAGCATTTCGCATTTTCAGTACAACTCATTTGAAAATTTTAGAATCTGTGCATGTATCTTTTGATGAATATGACTTGTTAGAGCCTAGAAAGGCTCCGAATGTTGCTAATGATTCTCGATAATGATGAGACAGTACAAATAAAGCATCTACTTCCACTCCTCATCGAAAACGGCAATCCAGACACTACCAAGCATCGCTAACCCTTCACCTAGACTTGAACTCGCCGATACCGGTTCCAACTCTTCATGACCTGTAACCCATCTCTTCTATTTTACCCCAAACACCTTGCAGAGATCACTCATCCTTCTTGTTCACTAGAAAATGAAGGTTTTGAAGATCCTATCTCTTCTCGAACTGCATTTTGGTGAATCTCCTTCTCAACCTACTCCGAATTCTTAAGGGAAGAACCCACCGGAAGTGATCTTCCTCCAACCATTATTGAAACAAAAGATCATCCTATTTCTCAAATAATTGGTGATCTCAACACAGGAGTTCGTACGAGGAATAAAGTTCGAGAAGAGACTATGTTTGCCTATGCATTCGTATCTGAACTCGAGCCAAAGAAGATTGATGAAGCTATCGAAGATCATAACTGGATTGAAGCTATGCAAGAAGAGCTGAACCAGTTTGAAAGATGCAAGGTGTGGAGCTTAATTCAAAGGCCGATCGATCATCCAGCTTATCCGCACCAAATGGGTTTTCGTAAATAAAAGAGATGAAGATGGAAATGTCACCGTAAACAAAGCTAGAATGGTTGCTCAAGGCTACCGACAGAAGAAGGAATTGACTTCGATGAAACATTTGCTCCTCGTTGCTAGATTAGAGGCACCGACCTCTTTCTAGCCTATGCCTCGCTCATGGATTTCAAAGTGTATCGATGGATGTAAAGAGTGCCTTTCTCGAATGGTGATCTTCAAGAAATAGTATACGTTGAACAACCTCCAGGATTTGTCATTTCAGACAACCGATCATGTCTACCGACTCAAGAAAGCTCTCTATGGAATAAAGCAAGCTCCTAGAGCTTGGTATGAAACTCTTTCCAAGTTCTTAATAGAACAAGGATTCGTGAGAGGAAGGATAGACACTACCTTATTCATCCTCAAGCACAAAGGTCATTCTCTTCTGGTACAAATCTATGTGGACGATATCATCTTTGGATCAACTAACCAAAGCCTGTGCAAGAGATTCGAGAAGCTGATGAAAAGCAAGTTCGAGATGAGCATGATGGGTGAACTTACCTACTTTCTAGGACTGCAGATTCAACAGACTTCCGACGGAATCTTCATCAGCCAAACCAAATATGCAAAGGATATAATCAAGAAATTTGGTCTTGATTCAGCTAAAGGATTTGAGACTCCAATGTCTACCGACTGCCATCTTGACAAAGATGAAAAGGGAAAGCAAGAGAACATGACCAAGTACCGAGGAATCATAGGTTCACTTCTTTACCTTACCGCCAAGAGACCCGACATTATGTTTGTCGCTTGTGTTTGTGCAAGATTTCAGGCAGATCCAAAGGAATCACACTTGCTTGCTGCCAAACGTATCATCAGATATGTCTCAACAACAACAAATCTAGGCATCTGGTATTCCAAACACAACAATTTCGATCTAGTTGGATACTCAGATGCAGATTATGCAGCCTGCAAAGTGAGCAGAAGAAGCACCAGTGGGACTTGTCAATTCCTTGGAAATAGACTTGTCTCATGGTCTTGCAAGAAACAAGGTTCAATTGCTAACTCAACTACAGAGGCAGAATACATTGCTGCCAGCAGCTATTGCTCTCAACTCCTATGGATGAAGCAACAACTAGTGGACTACAACATCAAGACTGGAAATTGTCCAATTATGTGTGACAACACATCAAGCAATTTCGCCTCCAAAAATCCAGTTGATGCACTCAAGACAAAGCACATTGATATCCGTTATCACTTCCTCAAAGATCATGTGGAGAAAGGTAACATCGCCCGAATATATTCCAACCGAGCATCAATTAGCCGACATTCTCACAAAGCCACCGGATGCCACCAGTTTGCTTATTTAAGGAGAAATCTTGGTATGATTGATCCTACTGCTTAATTTCAAAGTTTTATTGTTTTTTCTTTCATACCGGTAGACTTAGTTTTAGACTGACCGAAAGACGTAAGTTTCCCTTTAGCAGAAGACTTAAAGGTTAGTATTTTTACTTAGTCTATTTTTATTAAAGAGGTTTCTAAAGCAATAAAGGGGGTCAAGGATAAAATTTGGTACTTAGAAAATATCTTAAGTTTCAAAATTTTTTCTTTAAATAGACCTTGAACCGCTTTTTCAAAAACTTTACGAAACCCCTTTGTCTAAAATATTTCTCTCTCTATTCAAACTCTCTATCTCAGGTAACCGCTTCTTCATTCCCAAAATCTTCTTGTTTCTTCTTCTCATCAACTTCAATGTTATGTTCTTCTCTACTCTACTACTTGAAACTTATCGTTTACTGTTTCGCATTTCATTTTATAACCTAAACTGTTTTGGAATTCAAACAATCACTTTCGAGTTTCTAACAATATTTGCCATTGTCGGTCTTAAAAACCTAGAAACTAACAGTCGTTTATATGCTTTCAATGTTTACTCTCTTGAAAAACTTATGTTATACATTTCTATAGATTGCTTACTCTAAACATTCTAGGGTTTCAAGTTCTCATTTCGAAAATTTTCAATAATCTCAGAAAACCTTGAAATCTCTGCTTGTTTAGTTCTTGAGGTAAAAAACTCTAATTTTTTATTGCACTTCTTTCAGGCTAAATCATCAAAATCAAAGCGTGACAGCAGGAAGAAGCTAGACCCAGAAACTGACATTCCTCCAAGTTTGGATGCCAACCTTCCAGGATACCCTACCTTTCCCGCTGTTCATGACGTCATCGTAGCCCTGGACCCTAAACTCTACATACCTGGAATGTGCATCGACCTTCAATCTGTCTGCACAATTGCCGCCGGAGTCAAGGCCTGCGACGACATGAATGCATCTGGAATTCTTCCACTCTTCTGCCTCAACGACAAAGACTACATCATTTTCTTGGCAGAAGAGTTCTACCAAAGGATGGAGCTTATGAACAAAAACTCTCTGCGTGGATAGATTAGAGGTCGTCCTATCTCTATCACAGCCAAGACCATCTCCACCATCATTGGTGTGCACTTCGGTGGTGCTCTTGAGGCGACCATTGCTGAGGCTATTCATGCCTGGGAAGCAATGAGAGGAGTTGACACCCCAAGGGAATCGCAAGGGAAGATGCTGAGGAATCTCTTCCCGCTAGATGTCTACTGCACAAGCCACCTTATTGACAAGGGATTGATGTTCAAAAGTGGTGCTCATGACATGTTTACGGCATAGCAACTTAACCTTACATGTGTTGTCTTTCTTCAAACCCGTCTCAACTACGGTGCCATCATCTTCAACGAACTGAAGCAGTGGGTGGAAAAAGTAAAGAACAACCCCACCTGCAAACGCCCATTCGTCAGGCTGATCAATGTTCTTCTCCGAGACAATGAGGAAGTCAACTCTTCCTTAAAAGAGGATGAGCTTATAGTGGTGGCCAAGGAGAAGCAGCTAACCACCTCGTTCTTCAACAAATACACTGAGTATGAGAACAAGCAAAGGCTGCAGAAAGGTCTTCCGCCCGTCTCCATCGACAAAGTTGCTAAACCACTACCAATCATAGTGACTCGCTTCAATATGGAAGCTTATGACGCGGCTAGCCAAACTCTCAAAAAGGCTTCTGCTAAATTCAACGAACAAGTTGCCCAGTCTCTTCACCAAAAAGCTAAAGATCCGCTAATGAGGCATCTGGCCAAGCGTAAAGCCCAAGGCAAGAAGACCAGCCTAAGAAGTAGTACCAACCGAAGAGGAGCAGCAAAATGGATTCGAAGGAGATGAAGGAAGGCCAAAAGGACAAGACTCCAAACCAACTCCATCACCTTCCCCACCTTCAACCTTCACCAATTATCCTCCTCTCAAACTCATCCAACCTCTTCTCCAACCTTCTTCTAAAACCAAACGACCACCCTCACCTTCTCCCCGCACCTACTCCTAAACCAAAACGTAGGAGACTACGAAAACCTTGAGGACCAGCCCCGCACATTCCCGCCTCTACCGATGAAGCACCGAGTCTCCTATTCACTGCTAAGGAAGAAAAAGAGGTCTGCCGGTACCAAGCCCTCTACCGCCGCAACAACTACTACCGCCTAACCTCTACCGATAACCAACCATCTACCGACCCTCCAAGCCAACCTATTCCTCCCGAGTCATCTACTCAGAGGAATTCACCACCTCCTGAGGAGTCTATCCTCAGAGGAGCTCAAAGACAGAGGAGCCTACACGAACCCCAACTCCTCCTCCTCCTTCACCCTTCAACTACTCTCCTAACCCATCTACCCCTATCTCACCTCACCAAACCCAACCAACTTCATCAACAACACCACAACCAACTCAAAACCCTCCTACCAAGACAATAGACTCGCCACGCCGCCAAATTTCTTTTGAGCTTTCCTCGCTGGCGCATCTATTCTCTTCGATCAACCACAACCTTCACCTCTCTTCAAAACCCAAATCCTCTTCTATCCTCGCCCCATCTTTCTCGGTTCTCCACCGACCCCTTACCCGAATCCTCCTTGTCGCTGAAAATTTCGACACCGATATGGAGCTTGATTCCCCACCAACCCTCATCCCCTCCACCTCAAACCATCTCCTTATCTACCGACACCATACCAACCCAAGACTCTTCCTCTTCCGACTCTATCACTCCTCCTCTCCAACAGCAAATTCTTCCCGCCAATGTCTCCTCGGCCACTACCTACCTCCCGGTACCGCTCCTATTCACATTGGCTAGGCAACATCTTCTTCTCACCGCCAATGCCGAAATTTTGTCAAGGCCGACGCCATCTATGAACGACTCAGCGCCGCCACTAGCATTACTACCGCTATCGCCGAGATCGCCACCGCCAAGGCCCAAAGCCAACGATCGAACCGCAGCTCTCTTCTACGACAATTTCAAGAAGATGTATGGACTCGCTTTTGGACGATGAGACACGATTTCACGACGCCAAAATCAATATTGAAGCTCAACGCGACGAATGTGTCAGATCTCGCTTCCTCCCTCTTCTACGAGCTATTCGATGCCATCACTCTACATCTCTGCAAGAATGGCCGCCTCCCGACTCACTCGAACTCAACAACTTAGCTCGAGACTCCGCTCACAATATCATGAACGCCATCGTGATCGTGATCTAGCCATCACGAGGATAAGCAAATGAGATCTATCAACCGAATGCCGATGGAAGAGAACATTCTGCCTTCGTGAAGAACTCGACTACCGCCTGCTCCACCGCACTCCCACCGATGCCGATGACGAGTACGCACTAAGAATGGAAGAGCTAGAGAGACAAAGATAGGAGAAAGAAGCTGCAGACAAAGGAAAAGGGATTATGTATCTGCTTTTCCCTTAACCTTTGTATCTATTTTATCTTTTGAAAACTCAGAACATTAAACATCTTGTTTATAATACGTAAGATTATCTCTTTTCAAAATTGTCTTATGTTTAAATTCTTGTTCTTTCATTTTCTATATTCGCTTAGAATTTAAACACTCGCTTTAAATTTATTTGAACTGCTTTTGCTACTAACTGTGCCGTTCTATGATTTTTATCTTTGTGTGCACATAGAATAGTCTTTACACTTGAGGTGCTCTTCTGTTTGATAGAGGCATGTCTTCCGCTATTAAATGAATAAATCTCTTAGACATGCTATTATCTATCACATAGTTGTTATAGCCCCTTTGTAGTAATGATGACCGATATAAATAGGAGGAGATTGTTGATTCTTATTGTATTAGATTTATATTGCTCATACATTACACTAGTTTTATACTTCAAAGGCTAATCGGGCCGCGATCGATTAGCGTGGCAACCGTATAGAACTTTGCCAAGTATAGTTTTTATAGGACTTCACAAAGTTCAACGAAGACCTCTTCAAAGCTTCACCTAAGACCTCGTCAGCTACATGTAAACGCGCATCTTTGTGTAAACATGGTCAATCATGACG
>CM028383.1:110302788-110368031 GCA_013146195.2 Codonopsis lanceolata | reverse complement strand
GGTTGTAATGGGACCAAATAAATCCATATGAAGAAGTTCAAGAATTCGTTTTGGTTGAAAGACATGGTTTGGGTTTGAAAGAAGCTTTTTGTTATTTTCTAAAATACAAGCATCACATTTTTTGTCGGAAGGAAAATTTATGTATGGCAAACCTTTCACCAAATCTCCTTTTGAATGTTTTGAAAGATATTTAAAGTTTAAATGTGAAAGTCTTACATGCCAAAGCCATGAAGTTTTTAAGTATTATTTGCTACTAAACAAATTTGAGTCTGGTTATTTAAAGAAAGTAAATCAATAGCAAAAACATTTCTTTTCTAGAATCGTGAGTAAAACTTCATTTGTGATGCGGTTTTTGATATAAAAAATATGTAGAAGAGAAAGAGCGGCTCATACCTTTATCACAAAATTGTGAGATACTTAAAAGATTATGTTTCAAACCTTGTACTAGTGAGACATTTTCAATTCTTACAGATCCTCTGATAATGGATCCATAACCTATAGTCTTTCCTTTTGAATTGTCTCCAAAGATGATAGAAGGTCCTTTGGCTGTAATAATGTCAGTAAGAAGTTCAGCTGACCCAGTCATGTGTCTGGAGCATCCACTGTCTAATATCCATATGTCAGTTGATTGATCATATGCCATTAAGTATACGAAATATGAATATTTAAATCATGGTACCCTTTATACTTTTGGGTCCAAGGGTTATTTTTCTTTGGTAGCCAAACTTGCTTGAAATTAGGCATCTTGACTCACTCGATGAGGTTTAAATCTAAGAGGCATTCATGAGGCCGATGACCAAAAGTAGAACAAATATTACACTTGTGATAACCAGGTTTATCAGTCATTTGAGGTGAATTCTTTGATTCCTTTTGACTCAGCTTAGAGGTTTTAGCAGCAACAAAATTTATTGGCTTGAACTTGTCAGTTGTCTTTCTTCCGAAAACTCCTCTTTTTGTCACTAGCGACATTTGTCAATTCTTAGTGACATTTGTCATTGTTGCATGGTGATAGATTTTGAGGTTTGTAACGGAAACTGAGGCCGACAAGCTGTCATTGTTCGACTTATCCCTTTGTTAATGGACTTCTTTAGTTGATTCATGTTTTTGGGATATTTGAAAGGTACATCATTATAGACTAATCCCTTATCCTTTTTGAGCGAAACCTTAGGTCCACCATTTGGTATGTCGATCTCACGGTTCCCATCATCCTTTGAATATCCAAGACCATGTTGATCTTCATGATTTTTCCGTTGATTGATGATGGTCTCTCAACGACTTTTGACTTTGAGTAAGTATCAACAACATTGGTCGGTCGAAGATTTCTTTCTACAAGGTCGACAATACAGGCATCAGAGATTTTTGCTTGAATCTCATGTTTTTCATTGATGCTTTTAAGTTGCAGCAATTCTCTTTGCTAAAATTTGTAAAGCTCATTGATCTTTTGAAGCTCACAGTTTTTATTAGAAATTCTTTTAAAATCACTAGATAAAGAAACATGGATTCTTTTAAGTGTTTCAAACTTGGAATACATTTCTTGCATATGTTCCAGTAAATCATCAACACTTGAGTCAGTAACCTTCTCCTCACGCCTTTTGACGTATTGCTTACTTTGATGTCAATAGTCCTTGGAGAAGTTGACTTGACTTTTCTATCTGATGACCGACTTATGATTCCTTGTCCATAAAAACCATTTCCTATTTTCTTAACCACAGCGATCGGGTTTGATGACCTTTGTCGACTGAGGTTTTTAATAGGTGAGCTTCTCGGCTCATTATCGGACTCATTTGAATATTTTGGACTAGGAAACTCATTCTACGAATCATATATATATAGCTACGCAAAGAAGACACAGATTTGCTTCTTGCTCAAAATCAGCAGATTCATCTTCAGAATCTGTCTCAATCCATCTTGCAAGATTTTGATCTTCAGCAACCAAACCCTTTTATTTTTCAAAATTTCTAGGAGCTCTATTATAATACTCATTTTTGGTAAAAGGACATTTTGAAGCATAGTGACGGGTTTTACGCAATTAAAGCACAACAATTTTTCTTTCTCATCCTTGTCTTCATTTGTTTTGAAGTGAGGCTTTTGAAAGTTTGAAGTAAAGGTCTTTGAAAGCTTGAGGAAGGTTTTTGAGGATTTGAGGAAGATTTTTGAAAATTTGAAGAAGGTGAGAAGGTTTTGGAAGTTCTTTTTAAAAGATTTATACTTTCTAAACTGTCTAGGAAGCGACAAATTCATCTTCATCAAAGTCATCATCGGACGGAGATGTAGAAGTTTTGGGTGTCTCTTCTTCAGCTTGAAGAGAGATACCTTTAAAATTTTATCAATTTCTTGAGTTTTGAGAACTTCCTTTTAATAAATTTTTAGACTTGCAACAAGACTACGTATATGAGTTTTGTTCAAGTCTCTTTTGCTTCCTTTATGGCATTGACCTTAACATGCCATCTACTTTCCAAGTTACTAAGAAAACGCATATTCAAATCTTTCATGCTATAGACTTTACCAAGGGAGGAACATCTATTACTTACCTCGAGAAATCTGTCGTAGGCACTCTTTAATGATTCTTTTGGGTCCTTCTTGAAGGCATCAAACTCTTGTATACAGTCATAGAGTTTGTTGTCCTTGGTGTTTTGATCTCCTTCCACATATTCAAGGAGAGCATCCTAAATTTCTTTAGCGTACGATCATATATTTGTTTGTAGTTTTCATCAGGAACAACGCTTGATAGAATGTGTATAGCTCTAGCATCCAGTCCATCAGTAATTTTATCTTCTTAAGTCCATTCTGATTGGGGCTTGAGAGCATATTCATCGTCCTCGGGAGCAAGAGGATTTATGGTGTCATCATCTGCAATAGAAGATTTACCAACTTTAGTATTAATTTACATTGGTTGCATGGGACCACCTCTTACACATTCCATTAATCGTTTATCTATATTGTTCATATATCTTGTAATTATTTCCTTTCAAATATCAAAGTGATCTTCATAAAAAATAGGTACTTGAGTAACATTGTTTGATTGAAAAGCTTTTAAAGTTGCCATGATCGAGCTTTCAAGCTGTTAGGCTTGGAAAAATAATTTTTCAAAAAGTTAGCTCGAAAAATATACCAAAAAGTTTGTAAGTCCAGTCGGTTGGCAACTAACAAGGCTAGAGGAGGGGGGGCGGTGAATAGCCTTTTAAAAACTTTGAGGGTTGACTTTGTAAAACTTTAAAAATTGGCAGCGGAAAATTGAGTTTGTCAGTCAACTGATAATGGTCGGCTGACTGATGATTTTCAAGTAACACAAGCTGATGAAGTTTGGTCAGCTAGCTGACACAAAGGTTTTTAGAAAACGATTTTTAAATTGATCACTGATTAAAATGAAAGAACTAAAGAACAATTTATTAAAACAACTAAATAAACAATTATTAAAGTGACTGACTGACACTTAAGTAGATTAAGACTTCTTAAGTGTGAGATCAGTTTGCAAGAGCTGATAAAAATAAATGATGCGAGAATTGAAGTAGTTCACAGTATAACTGCTACGTCCACTACCAAGTTGGTCAGACTTGGATTTTTGAAGTGCACTAATTTTATTAAAAATCTAAGTGATCTCTAATGGATCAGTGTACAACAAAAATACCAGTGTTTATGGAGAATGATTGAGTAACAATTAAACTCGTGACACAAACTGACTGATATCTAAAAGATATGAAATAGATAACTCAGTGTTTGCCTAAACAATAACTAGAAAGAAATATTCAAAGAAGAGTATCTAGCTAAAGTTCTTTAAGAAGACTAAGGCACATAGAGAGTTTCTTTTGAGAGTATATAGCTTCAGACTTCTATATCTTCAAAATGATTCCTGTGGGTATTTATAGATGAACTTGAAGATTAACCCGTTAAAAACACATTTGAATTTGAAAATGTGTTTGGCGAGGTATATGTATCTTCACAAGATCACGAGATCCTGAAGAAAAGATTTTTTACAGAATATCTACCAAAGACATAAAAAGAGAAGGTGTCAGTACAAGTAAATGTTCAAGTAAATGAGGAAAACTAGCTGACACTTAAAAACATTATAGTCAGTTGAAATAAGTAACTGACAAAGAGTTTAGATAACAAGCTGACCAAAACAATAACTTAAGGTTTTTGGTTGACAACAAGTGGAATGATTTTAACCAAATTTTAATTTAATGCAAGATTCAACACAATCCTTCCACAAATGCGAGATTCTCAACACAAATCCATGATATCGACTTCTCGGTTGAAATTGAGCCCCCAAGAACAAGAAGAAGGTTTCGATGAAGAAGATGATGAGCAAATCTGTAGTTTTCTGCTCATCTATGCCTTTCTTCTCATCTCGTCCTAATCAAGATCCATCAATGGAAATTACCTCAAGAATCCAAGAAAGAGAAAACACATCTCTCACAAACTCCCAAACAGTTATGGAAGCAACAACCACAACAGCAGCAGCAACAGTTTAGGCTTGCAGAGATGGCGCCTTATCATCCGCTACTGTTTCGGTTTCGCGGGAAAGACCACCGCCTCAAGCCGGTTCTTAAGCATCGGTACGTAATACATTTTCCCTCAATTTCCCTCTCAACCCATTAGTAAGTTTATGCCGTCAAAATACCCAACGATGCAGGCTTCATCTCTCTCTCATCGGCGAGAACAAAGCGAAGCACAAACCGAAGCCTCAAAGCAACAATCATCAACAACAATATTCACAACCCTCAAATTCGTTCAAAATTCTTCTTCTACTTCTGCCCGATTACTTTCTGATTGACTTTGTATGCAAGACAAGGTATAAAGCTCATCAACGGTTTAGCCTTCATCATTTGTTGACTCGGTGGTGTCCCTAATAAATGATCTCACTTGTTTTGCAAATTAGCCCAAGAGCCCGGCCAAAGGGCACATTCAATTTTAAGCCTAGAGTGAGACATTTGATTCAGGACCAAAGTGGCAATTCAGGCCCAAAGAGGCAATTCAGGCCAAAGTGACACATTTGATTCAAGCCCAAAGAGGCAATTCAGCCTAATCGAGGCACATTTTTGTTAAACATCTAATAGTGACACATTTGCCGAAAAGGCTCATTAGTTTGTATCTCTCCAACTTGCACACTTCACAAAGTGCGTAATGCGAGTTGTGGGAGAGTGTAAAAAAATAGATCCAACTCTAATAAGCTCAATCGGGCCCATTCACATTGTTAACCCAATAGATCCTTTTACTTTAAGTATAAATAACTCTTGTAATAGTTTTTAGAAATCAATTCAATAACAATTTAAGTATAAATATCTCTTGTAATAGTTTTTAGAAATCAATTCAATAACAATTATCAGTTTCTATTTCTCTCTCTCCTTGATTGCATGAGAACGTCTCTCTCTTCTCTCACCTCCGGCCACCGCCGTCAATGGTGGTGGTCCGGCAACCTTCATTCTTCAACCCTCATCCTCTACCAAACTTGGCAGTCAGTCTTTGAAAAAGTATAGTGGCTAGTTCTCTTCTCTAGTAAATGAACAATTAAGTCTCGATATTTTACTAAATTGGTGTTTATTCTTGTTTAATTGTAAGTATTTTTTTGTTCTCTACTTTTCACGTTGTATGAATATTGTGACCAGTTAATGTTCATGGCCAAAATTTTAATTAGTTCAATAGTCTATTGCTAGTTGAAATCGTCAATCCGTAATTGTCTTCACATTTTGAAGTTGTAGAGAGTAACACACCTTTTAGGCATAACAAACATAATCAAATTGTCTTACGGGAACAAATTATCTAATTTAAATGCTCTTGCATCGGTATTCATTGATCAAAATCGGGTCTCTCTTTCCTTCTTGCAATCGGGTCTCTCTTTCCTTCTTGTAATCATAATTTCTAAACCGTATGATCATCTCGAAGGTTGTATTCCGGTTAGATGGTAGTTAACAAGCTTCTCTTAACTGCCAACTTTAGGAGAAATTGATTGTTAGGCATTTATCAACAACTATAACTTGTTTATTAGTAGCTAAACAATATATTTTTCCATCTATGATCCATAGTAAAATGTGAGATGAAAAGGTAGTTCGTTGACAGATTTTTGCTTATTAAAATCTTGCAAACATAATTTCTGCTGTGTTTACATAAATTCTTTTAAATTCAGTTTTAACTAAATCGTTTGTTAACTATTAGCTTAGATAAAACCTCAAATCAAAATTTATATTTTTGCTTTGTATCATTTTTTAAGGAAATAAATTCAACGTTCCCTATGAATACGATCGTGACTTACCACATACTCGTTATTGTGAAGTGAGTAAAATTAACTTTGACGATTTAACAAATATATTTCGTGGCCTTAAATGAGATACATGATATTTTACCAAGAAAACGATCACAATGTAGCAAAACTTCACCTTGCTGAATACCCAAATTCGTGACTAAGACCCTAAGCCATAGGGTTCCTTTGCAGCTTTAACGACTATCAAGTATTCTTCCCCCCAGTTGTAGACAACCATAAATATCCAATATATGTCTTCCCACAAGAGTAAATGCATAACATGTAGTCTACCTTCTACGATCCAAACAACCGCATCATCTGAACCAATTTATTATGTTAAGAAATATCTAGTATTTTTTAAAAGTTTTTGCAATTAATCAAAGTAATTTTTTGGTTTGCAAAAAAGGCTTAATTGGCTTGAATAAAGCTCGCTTGAGCTCAGTCATTAAGTAAATGAGCCAAAGTCAAACTTTTTATTTTCTTGGTAAAAAAGGTGAACATGTTTTGTATGATATTGTTATGTTCATTCATTATGTACTAGTACATACATATAAAAGGAATGATAATTTGCAATAAACTAAGAATAACGTTGCATTGATAAATTTCAAATTAGAAATCTAAAACCCCAATTTGATTATGTGTAATTGGGTTGATGAAACATTGCAATGCGAGCAATAAGGGGTCAAGTATATTATTGAAATATTGGAAGAAACTAATCTCAACACATGAGCATATATACGAACGTCCGTACGTTCCCTAGTATTGGAAACTATGCTACTCTAAGTTTAAAATGCTAGCAGTTGTTGAGCCTCGTGCTAATGCCGCTGATGTAATAATTGGAAACTATGCCGCTGATGTTACTAAAGACTTCAATTTGGAATGTAGGTGTTCCATACCTGGCTCCAATGGATGGTTTTGCAGATGCAAAAGCGTGAGCTTGATATGGCTGATGAGACAAAGAAGGCTGATCCCCTTAATCTGGGTTACCAAATGCAACTAATTATTGTAATCATGTCTGCGGGAGGAGTCCATATCTTGTTCACTAAAGATTCACCCAACATCTCATCCATTCTATGGGCTGGATACCCCGATGAAGAGGATGGTCACTCCATTGTAGATGTGGTTCGAGAATGAATACGCTTATATGTTGCCTATGACATCCCATTCGGCCTAACTATAGCCTAGGCTACCTGGGCCCAACTTATAAGTATTCAACGGCTACACGGTCTATCTTGATACTATGTTACACCAACTTTCAAGTTGCTTTCCGCCTAGAGGTCATACGTCATACATTTCAACAAGTTTGAACATTGTAGAGACTTGAACGACACCGATGGTGCTCACAAGCCGCCTATTGTTGTGGTTCGTCTCGATGATTTGAAATGCGACGAAGAGTTTGACTTAAATATCGAGTTCAAGAATATCGAAGAAAAAGTGGGAAGCGAAGTCAACATGGTTTATGTCGTCCTTCCAAAAGGAGTAAAGGTGGCACCGGGTTGTCTTCCTGAAAGTTTAGTTTGTGATGAATACATAAAAGGTTTAGCTAGCCAATGAGATCCAAATAATCAAAATCTAATGCTATTTGAAAATATAAACTTGGAAGCATTGATTGTTTTAATATATATCACATGCACTTTTCCTTTTCTCCAAAGAATCGTGTCGACATCACATGAATGTGTGTGGCACATGGAAAACCTACATTTAGCTTAAGATTCTAAAATTTTGACTTGTGGGACACTCAGATGTGTACCGCGTACCTAATACTAGTACCAAGTCCACATAACATAGGTTTTAATGCCCCTTAACTCTAGTCGTTCGGATTTATTTGCAAAGAACCCCTTTTAATAATAATCGGGTGACCCTAAGGGTGATTAAGTGGTAGAGTTGGAGTTTTCTAAAATGTGAGATCTCATACTCTGGCTTTCCTGTGCATTTCAGCTGCTAAATTGCAATCTTTTGTATGGCAACACATCGTTCCTTGTAGGCTCCAAACGACAAGTGACTATGATGCTTGTTCCAGATTGAATTTATGCCACTGCCTTATATCTTGCAAGCATCATACTTGCCCTGTTTTGTGCTCTCTTTGTTTACTATTCTCCAATTGCTTTTGTGAACTTTTAGCTAGGACCAGATGTTTTCTTTTTCTTTTTTTTACTTAGAAACCAGGATAGAATTCGGTTATAATAGGACTTTAATGAAATCTATCATTTGTCTCTCAGAATTGGACCATAGAGTGTGGTGGGCTGAGGGCTCCAACTTTGAAACCAAAATTGTAGGCAACGTCGAACCCAGAATTTAAATTTTGTTTCCAGGTGCAGGTGGTATGAAATTGTGCAAACATCCAATTGAATTGGGTAGCAAACATCAAATTTATTTTGTCGGGATTACAAGATTTTTATCTCCCAACACGTCGGGTCCTGACACTTCTTGGGAATGGGATCGAGAAGGAAATTGAAATCCCAAATTCTATTGAAACGAAATCGGGATAAGGCTAATCGGGGATAGGTCCCGTCCCGATTCCACCCCTAATATAGAAACTATATATTTTGGAGTTGAATCATATTTTAGATCAATTTATATTGATTGACTGCCTATATATAGGGGCATATCTATGCTTTACTAAGTGGTGTCACAGACCCACTCAATAAAAAGACTTGAAATAACAAAACCTTTAAAATAACAAGACCAACGTCATTTTGGCCCTGAAAAAAGTTAAGCAAGACGAAGTATGGAAAATATTAAAAAAACGATAATTTAAAATGTGAGATAAACTAAAGTTTGATATGTTCCGACTAACTCTAAAACTTTAACTTTTATTTCATCCAAACAAAAATTTGGATAAATAAATATAAGATTTTGATATTATTACCGGATTGAACACAATTCTACTATTAATTTTGTCATTAAACAAATGAGCCATCAAGAAACTCGTGCCGAAAGTTGCCCAATTTTTTTTCACATTCATTACAAATTTTTTAAACACAATTAGGATTTTTAAGCTCTGTATCGTAATAAAACTAGATCTTTGTGTCTGTACCTATGACACTGTGATGATCCGACCCGAATCCCAATACGAGACCCCAAGGTCGTGCCGCCAAAACACACAAAACAACAAGTAAATAACAAATAATGGATAAGGCCGTAACGGCGATACGCCAACAACTTAAAACACATGCGGAAGCGAAATGTAATAACACTGTGGCGTCCGAGCTAACAAGCTCAAACTAAATACAACCAAAGAGATAATTAATCTCTCGGTCCAAAAATTCGACGCACGTGCCACAACATTGGGCACGTAGAACAAAACTCCCTGTCATGCAATACAAATATATAGCCCAAATAAAACAAGTCATCGGCGACGTTACAGCCGGAACTCATCATTACACTAAGTCTAAGACTCTAGTCTAACATACTCAACGACTAAAAACATGCCGGAGAACAACATAACCAACAATATAAATAACTTGAGATGGAATGAATATGTATTTAAACAAACATGACTCGACTAACATTTGTCGGCTCACAAAAACCAATTATTAATAATTTACAAATACAAGAACCAAATCAATAACTCAATCTTACTACCCAAAGTGAAGTTTATATAACTTCACTTCCCAAATGTCCTTTCCAATAAATTAAGGCTACAAAAATACATTAAAGTAGCAACCTTCACAAAAATTACACTTCTATCGAAGGCTCGGTGGTTTCCTTCGAATTACTAGCTCGGCTCGAATCTAAGGAAAACAAAGGAAACGAGTAAGTTATAATGACTTAGTAAGCTACTAAAGATGCAATGTCATGACATGGCATAATGCTCAAATAAAACACGTACATCTCATGTCATACTTATGATGTAACATTTCATAGTATAATTCTCCACACAAACCAAATCTGTGACGACCCTACCCCGGACCCGAGATGGGATCGCGAACCGGACCATCCAAAGAGGGGGAAACAAGTATACAACAAACATGCAAGGACTCAATTAATTTTAAAACTAACGTGACGCAACATTTCAGTCGTAACAAAACTCGCCACTAAAAGGTCGGTATTTTAAAAATCATTTCACCTGATAAAACAGTTAAGAATTAAACCAAGTCTTCGGCGACACTACAAGCCGGAACCCAAGCTAAGCAGTTAATACAACAAGAAAATAAATAAGAGCTAAAGGGATGCTCATTGGAAGTCTAAACGTAGTGAACAACAACAAGATATACAAGGCACGACTAACACAAATGCCGGCATCAAAAGGAGTATAAGTACTACAAGAGTTAGAACTACAAGTAGGTAACAGGGGAACACAAGTACAAGGTATAAACACATTCCCAAGCATAGTCTAGATGACTAGCTTTAAAACCCATCGTCCTTGCAAAATACAAAAGAACAAAAGAGGACATCAAAAACCACCTTTTCAACCGCAAAAGTCAGACCAAAAGAGAACTAAGGAGTACGAGCACCACGAGTCTCAACGAGAAGGACCTATCCTGCTAGGATCTAAAAACAGTAAAGGGGAAAGGGTAAGTCATAAAGACTCGTAAGCTATCAATCATGCATGACATGACAATATGCAACACGCAAGGCAAGACAATATCACAAGTATAGAGATCATATATTCAAGATACACATAATTTGCACATAAGTGTTAGGAGATAATTCACATAGTATAAGGATATATGAAGAGCCGGGCCGCTGCGGAGTTCCTGCAAGGCAAACACTTTCGGGAACGTGCGAGTATCGATGGGTGTGAAAAATACATCGATCTTCCAAGGAGATGCCCGTGATAGACACTCAATGAACGCGTATAGGTTGGCCAAAGAGAGCTATTTCCCCACTGTGGCCACAGTGGAGGCGTGTGTGCGAGAGCAAGTATGCCAGCTGGACTATGCAAATGCCAAGTAATGTTTACTCAACAAATAATCAAGTATAGAACGAGCTCGACAAGAGCGACCTCGTTCAAGACAAGTAGATAATTCTCATCAATAACCAAGCAAGGTTGAGCTCGACAAGAGCGAACTTTTTTTTTTTTTTATAGAAGCAGGGGCGGCACCCTGCGGGATTTTATTGAATAAAGAAAAAGCATACAAACTTGAGGGGGACAACCAGCCTGGCCCTTATAAACGGGAGGACAAAGGAGCCTGACCTCGAAAAAGAAAGGAACAATTAGTTAATTCTAAGATAAGGGGTCCTATTTTTATCGAGAAAAAATAAACCTCGGACGAGATTGGGCATCTCTAAGAAAAAAATTGTTGTCACCTCTAACATCACAACCATTATTAGCCAAAGCATCCGCCAGAATTTGCTTCACGATAACAATGAGAAAAGGAGAGGGAGAGCTGAGATTGAATATCTTTGATAGCTTGGATTAGGTATCCGCAATGCCAAGGATAGGAAGCCTTGCCTAAGATGCAGTCAAATAGGATTTTGGAGTCAAGCTCCACCCAAGCATTCATGACCTTCTTCTCTTTAAGCCACTTGATCCCCCTAAAGAGAGCCATACATTCAGCCCGAAAATTAGATAGATTTCCATAGAATTCGAATAAGCAAAGACCGGATCCCTCGTCATTTCGAATAATGCCTCCACCGACGCTAAGACCGGGATTGCCTCGACAAACACCGTCTGTATTAAGCTTGAGCCGCCCAGCTGGAGGACTATCCCAATATACAACCTGGACAGTTTTAACCTTTTGTCTTTTGATGGGAGGGAGAGACTGCCAATCTTGGATAGGAGGCAAATAGAAACCCGCACTAGAGAGAATCTGCGGCGATTTTTAGTGCGGGTAAGTAGCTGATGAGGAGAGGATGCCACACTGTCAAAAAGGGCTTGATTGCGGTTCAACCAAAGCTCCCAGCAAATGACCGAAGGAATGATAACTGGAAAGGCAGAAGGGTTGTCACTAAGCCACCACTTGAAACAGGCTTCTTGAATGGAGCGGGCAGACCAAGTAATTCCAGCAGCTTGTGCCAAAGAACTCCATAGAAAACGAGCAATCGGGCTATCAAGGAACACATGAGAGAAGGTCTCACATTGGTGCCGATCACAACAGTAACATTGAGAGGCCAATTGGATGCCTTTCTTAGCGATACTCTCGTCCAAGGGCAGCTTATGTTGCCATAATCTCCACATAAAAATGATGATCTTCCGAGGAATAATTTTATTGCAGATGAATTTCGAGGACAAAGAAGTGGGGTGATGAAGACGCAAGAGATTCTAAGCTGAGGAAATAGAAAAATTGCCATTCGAATTCAAGAGCGAACTCAATATGTCAAGTAGGCATTTATTTTATGACATGTAAGTACAAGCATGATAGTCAATCGAATTCAAGAGTCTAGAACTAGTTTTCTAGTGGAACGCATGTAATAACGTCGTAGGGATTGATCATTGAGCCGGTATTGTTCAATAGCTCACTAATGTCGACTCCGTTGAGTCATTTCTATAAATCCAACCAAATAGAGTTAAAACCCTAATTGTATTCCAAACTCTTTTCTAAGTTATCGAATCGATTAGACTATGTTATTAAACCAAATAATAACCATAGCTAAGAATAAACTCAAGTTCCCAAATTATGGAACCCTAGAATCACGATTTCCAAATAATTGTCGAAAGTCTATGATCCAAGAACAATAGTTATTTCTAACATAGCATAGAACACTTTTACTTCTAGGCTTAGTGTTCAAACAAAACAATTAAGTTCATGGTCTATAATTTCCAGAAATTCATACTCTCTAAAATACATCATTATCATGGTAGAAATCAAGGAGAGCATGATCAGACATGGGAGAAAGAAGGGGTAGCATGTTATATCTAGCATGAACCTAAGGGAAATCAATAGCTTACCTCAAGCCAAGCAAAAGATGAAAGCAAGAAACTAATCGGTGACAATCGATCTACTCGATGGCGACTTCGTAATGGCTGTCTCGGAATCGCAAGCGGGTCTTGAAATCACTTGGAACCAAACCCTCACGCACTATCTCACCGAGACTCTCACGCATGAACTCTCTCCAGACCAAGGAAGAAGAAGAGAAGAAATGAATCGTAAAGAGAAGTCTCCAACTGATGTAGAAGAGATCGATCAGCTCAATTAAGTGTTAGTGGAATACACTTGTCACAAGATGAGTGATGGAAATAGGATTAAAAATCTTGATTAGGCTTGGATTAGACTAATAAGGATCTAACACAAGTGATTAAGGTCACAAATGATAGAGGTTTAGTAAGGGTAGAAGTGTAATCAACCAATGTTGCAAAAAATTCCCGTCATGCTAGAACCATCACTGTTCGGCTAGGGTGGCCGAACTCCTCTCTATATGTTCGGTTCATAGGGCCGAACAATGCCCTAAATGTTCGGGTGGCAGAGTAGAACAATTCCTCAGGCCAAAACGTTGGGTCAAACAGGTCGAATTGAAGCAATAGTATAACTAAGTGTCACTTAACAAGGCATATACAACAAGGTTCGAGCAAGAACAAGCTAAAAAGAAGCAAATAAGAGTTCGATAGGACAATTATGACTCGACCAAGGAATGCAATCAAGTCAAACATGTTAAGGATACTACTAGCATACTAAACACATATACAAATCATGTTAAGCAAGTATAGAAGACAAGTTATACAAGTAGGTTTCGGGTTCTCACATCCTCCCCCACTTAAAGGAATTTAGTCCCTAAATTCATACCAGAATCATCAAATAGGAAAGGGTATCTCTCTCTCATATCGAGCTCGGTTTCCCAAGTAGCTTCCTCAATGTCATGGTTCTTCCATAAGACCTTGACTAACGGAATCCTCTTTGTTCTCAAGATTTACTCCTTAGTATCAAGAATCCTCACCGGTCTTTCATCATAAGAAAGGTCAGGTTCGAATGTAATCTCATCGTAAACAAGGACATGCGGTTCATCTTTCAAGTATTTGCGTAGCATCGAGACATGGAATTCATCATGAACATCCGATATCGAAGGCGACAATGCTAATCGATACGCCAAGGATCCAATCCTTTCTAAGATCTCAAATGGCCCAATAAATCTAGGTGAAAGTTTACCTTTCTTCCCAAATCGCTTAGTACCGTGCCGGGGCGATACTTTCAAGAATACGTGATCACCAACCTGGAACTCTAAGTCACGTCTCCGGTTGTCTGCGTAGCTTTTCTGTCTACTCAGAGCGATAAGCAATCTGTCTCTAATCAGTTTAACGCTCTCAGCTGATTGTTGTACCATCTCTAAACCCCATAGCTTAGCTTCACCAACTTCATCCCAGCAAATTGGTGAACGACACTTACGCCCATATAAAGCTTCATATGGCGCCATCTCAATCCTTGACTAGTAACTGTTGTTATACGCAAATTCGGCTAATGGCAAATGTGAATCCCAACTACCTTTGAAATCCATGGCACAAGCACGCAGTAAGTCCTCTAATACCTGAATCAATCTCTCAGACTGACCATCAGATTGTGGTTGAAAAGCCGTACTAAAGTTCAACTTCGTCCCCAAAGCCTCTTGTAAGGAATGCCAAAATCGAGAAGTGAATCTGGGATCTCTATCAGATACAATGCTAACCGGAATACCATGTAATCTCACGATATCCTGAACATACAATGCTGCTAACTGACTCAAACTATAAGTCATCATAATAGGAATAAAATGTGATGATTTAGTCAACCTATCCACAACAACCCATACTACATCATAACCTCGATGAGTACGTGGCAATCCTATCACAAAATCCATGGTGATATGCTCCCATTTCCACTCCGGTATCTCAAGTGGCTGTAGTAAACCAGCAGGTCTCTGGTGTTCAGCTTTCACCTATTGACATGTCAAATATCTAGATACTCTGCGATCTCTCTCTTCATCCCATTCCACCAAAACTGTCTCTTCAAGTCCCTATACATTTTGGTACTCCCTGGATGTATAGTGTACTTGGCCTTGTGAGCCTCATCAAGAACCATACATTTAACTCCATCGGTAGTAGGAACGTAAACTCTACCTCGAAAAGCTAAAATCCCGTCAGTGTTAATAACAAACTCCGGTGTCTTACCATCACCCAATCCATCAATAATTTTCCTCAGTTCAGGATCAGTAGCCTGAGCTTCCCTGATCAACCCAAACAAAGCAGGCGTAGCACGTACACTAGCAAAGATAACACTATGTTCACTCACAACTGGACTCCATTCGCGGACATCCTCATGCATCTTCCACTCTCTCATCATCAAGCAAGACATATACACTTTCCTACTCAAAGCATCGGCAACAACGTTAGCCTTCCCCGGATGATACAAGATAGTACAATCGTGATCCTTAAGCTTCTCCATCCATCGTCTCTGTCGCATGTTCAACTCCTTTTATGAAAAGAGATACTTCAAACTCTTGTGATCAGTGAATATCTCAAACTTAGCTCCATAAAGATAATGTTTCCACTTGTGAAGTGCAAATATAATGGCGGCCAACTCGAGATCATGTGTCGGATAATTCTGCTCATGAGGTGATAGCTTCCTCGAAGCATAGGCAATGACTCTCCCATTCTGCATAAGTACGCAACCCAAGCCTTCTAATTAAGCGTCACTATAGATAACAAAGTTCTCCGAACCACTAGGCAATGCTAAGATAGGATCCATAGTCAACCTTCTCTTCAATTCTTGGAAACTGGCTTCGCAACTATCACTCCATATAAAAGAAGAATTCTTTGTGTCAAATTAGTCATCGGAGTAGCGATCTTTGAGAATCCCCCGATAAACCTACGGTAATAACCTGCCAAGCCCAAGAAAATACGGACTTCGGTCACCGTACTAGGCGTCTTCCACTTAGTAATCGCTTCAACCTTGGATGGATCCACTGCTATACCATCACTAGACACCACGTGTCCTAGAAAACCAACCTGTTCCAACCAGAAAGCACACTTACTAAACTTAGCATAAAGTTCCTTCTCGCACAAGATCGAAAGGACCTCTCTCAAGTGATTCTCATGCTCCTCTCGCGACTTCGAGTACACGAGGATATCATCAATAAACACAACCACAAAGCAATCAAGATATTCATGAAACACCCTATTCATTAAATCCATAAACACTGCAGTGCGTTTTTCAAACCAAATGGCATAACCACGAACTCATAATGGCCATAACGTGTTCGAAAGGCTGTCTTTGGAACATCCTCCGCTCGAACTCTCAACTGATAATAGCCACTCCTCAAGTCAAACTTGGAATAAACAACTGAACCCCGAAGTTGATCAAAGAGATCATCAATGTGTGGCAAGGGATACCGATTCATGATAGTAACCTGATTCAACTGTCGATAGTCTATGCAAAGCCGTAAACTACCATCTTTCTTCCTCACAAATAACACCGGTGCACCCCACGGAGACACACTCGGTTTAATAAACTCCCTATCTAGAAGTTCTTGCAACTGTTTTTTCAACTCTCTCAACTCCGCTGGAGCCATTCTGTGAGGAGCTCTAGATATAGGCGAAGTCCCTAGCAAAAGCTCAATGCAAAACTCTAACTCTTGGTCGGGAGGTAAAGCATAGTCGGTAGAAAAGACATCTGGAAATTCACTAACTACCGGAACATCTTATAATTTAGCAATCGAGATACTAGTATCAAGCACACAAGCTAAATACCCCGTACAACCCCGAGATAAGAGTTGTCTAGCCCGTAAAGCAGAAATAACATGTATACCATTCATAGCATGATCACCCGTAAACACAAACTCCGGAATACCGGTCATGGCAAAAGTAACTCTCTTACGATGGCAATCTACTAAAGCATGATTCACACAAAGCCAATCCATACCAAGAATCACATCAAAGTCTCGAATAGGCAATACTACCAAATCAGCATGCAAGACTCGATCATTAATAAGCACATCACAATCTCTATAAACCTCAGACGCCAACAAGCAATCACCCAACGGTGTAGACACCTCAAGCACGTAAGGAAACTGAGCAGGCAATACACATAAGTGCTCTAAGAAATGCGATGCGACATAAGAATGAGTAGACCCGGGATCTATAAGAACTCGAGCTCTATGACCGAAGACAGAGAGAATACCTCCGATCAAAGAAGTAGACTCGGGAACACCTTGCTGATCAAGCGCGAAAACACGAGCCTGCGCCTTAGGATGCCCATCACTATCCCTCTTGGACCCGGATTGCTGAACAGAACCTACGGACTGAGTTGCTCTAGACTTAGGATAGTCTTTGAGCTGATGACTAGGATCTCCACAACCAAGACAAGAGCCAAGCCTAGTTCTGCACTGCTCGCTAGAATGCCCAATCTTATGACAGTAAGAACAAGTCAAAGGTCCACTACCCTGAGTCTGCTGCTCCTGAGGAGTATGAGCACTACTACCACGGCTCTCAGACCGACGCCTATTCTGTCCACTAGACTGTCGTCTATTATGACTACCAAAACGACGATTGCACTGATAGCCGGATCGATTCCCAGAAGACTGACCCCTTCCTGAATGTTGTGAGGTCACCTGCGAAGACTGCTACTGAGAAGGCTTCTGCCTGTGCTCCTCAATGTCCCGCTCAATCTCATAAGCACGATCTACCGCGCTCCGGTAATCTTCCAACTGTAAGGATAACATTTGTTTCCTAAACTCGGTCTTCAACCCTTTCACGAACTTATGAGTCCTGTGTCTCTCATCTTGCACCATATGAGCACAATAACGAGATAACTCGGTGAATTTAGCATAATACTGAGATATAGACATGGTTCCCTGCTCCAGATCCTGGAACTCTTTCTCTCGTCATCGTCTAACCACATTAGGCACATAAGAAGACCTAAACTCCATCTCAAAGTTAGGCCACACTTGAGCCACTCGGTTCATCACCCAACTAGCACGTAGAACCTCCCACCAATGATTTGCAGGTCCCCTCAGCTTATACACAGCTAACACAACCTTCTCCTCATCCGTGCAGTCTAAAGCTGCAAAGATCTTCTTCAAATCCTCTATCCATAAATCGGCTATACTAGCATCCGATTCTCCCTCAAAAGATGGAGGCTTCATCTTCAAGAACCTCTCCAAGATAGTATTATTTAGCACCCTCGCTTCATGGATAACATCATTTCGCATCTGGTTCTGGCGGTGGTGGAGGTACATTCTGACCCTGGCCCAAATGAGCCATCTCGGTCATAAACTTTATCATGCGGCGATACAAATCTGCCATCTACGCATTCATGCCTATTGGATTCGATGGTGGAGGTGGCAACTCCGCCTCAGGCTCATCAAGAACTCTCCTGGGTCTGCCTCTACCTCAGCCTACACGATCTGCTCTAGGAAGCACCATCAAACACCTATAAGAATTCACTCGGCGTTAGAACAACACACAAAGAAACAACCCACCTAGGCCATGGAACCTATCCTGGCCGATAGCTAACTTATATCAAGAACTCTGATACCAACTGTGACGACCCTAGCCCGGACCCGAGATGGGATCGCGAACTGGACCGTCCAAAGAGGGGGAAACAAGTATACAACAAACATGCAAGGACTCAATTAATTTTAAAACTGACGTGACGCAACATTTCAGTCATAACAAAACTCGACACTAAAGGTCGGTATTTTAAAAATCATTTCACCTGATAAAACAGTTAAGAATTAAACCAAGTCTTCGGCGACACTACAAGCCGGAACCCAAGCTAAGTAGTTAATACAACAAGAAAATAAATAAGAGCTAAAGGGATGCTCAGCGGAAGTCTAAACGTAGTGAACAACAACAAGATATACAAGGCACAACTAACACAAATGCCGGCATCAAAAGGAGTATAAGTACTACAAGAGTTAGAACTACAAGTAGGTAACAGGGGAACACAAGTACAAGGTATAAACATATTCCCAAGCATAGTCTAGATGACTAGCTTTGAAACCCATCATCCTTGCAAAATACAAAAGAACAGAAGAGAACATCTAAAACCACCTCTTCAACCGCAAAAGTCGGACCAAAAGAGAACTAAGGAGTACGAGCACCACGAGTCTCAACGAAAGGACCTGTCCTGCTAGGATCTAAAAACAGTAAAGGGGAAAGGGTAAGTCATAAAAACTCGTAAGCTATCAATCATGCATGACATGGCAATATGCAACACGCAAGGCAAGACAATATCACAAGTATAGAGATCATATATTCAAGATACACATTATTTGCACATAAGTGTTAGGAGATAATTCACATAGTATAAGGATATATGAAGAGCCGGGCCGCTGCGGAGTTCCTGCAAGGCAAACACTTTCGGGAACGTGCGAGTATCGATGGGTGTGAAAAATACATCGATCTTCCAAGGAGATGCCCGGGATAGACACTCAATGAACGCGTATAGGTTGGCCAAAGAGAGCTACTTCCCCACTGTGGCCACAGGGGAGGCGTGTGTGCGAGAGCAAGTATGCCAGCTGGACTATGCAAATGCCAAGTAATGTTTACTCAACAAATAATCAAGTATAGAACGAGCTCGACAAGAGCGACCTCGTTCAATACAAGTAGATAATTCTCATCAATAACCAAGCAAGGTTGAGCTCGACAAGAGCGAACTCAATATGTCAAGTAGGCATTTATTTTATGACATGTAAGTACAAGCATGATAGTCAATCGAATTCAAGAGTCTAGAACTAGTTTTCTAGTGGAACGCATGTAATAACGTCGTTGGGATTGATCATTGAGCCGGTATTGTTCAATAGCTCACTAATGTCGACTCCGTTGAGTCATTTCTATAAATCCAACCAAATAGAGTTAAAACACTAATTGTATTCCAAACTCTTTTCTAAGTTATCGAATCGATTAGACTAGGTTATTAAACCAAATAATAACCATAGCTAAGAATAAACTCAAGTTCCCAAATTATGGAACCCTAGAATCACGATTTCCAAATAATTTTCGAAAGTCTATGATCCAAGAACAATAGTTATTTCTAACATAGCATAGAACACTTTTAGTTCTAGGCTTAGTGTCCAAACAAAACAATTAAGTTCATGGTCTATAATTTCCAGAAATTCATACTCTCTAAAACACATCATTATCATGGTAGAAGTCAAGGAGAGCATGATTAGATATGGGAGAAAGAAGGGGTAGCATGTTATATCTAGAATGAACCTAAGGGAAATCAATAGCTTACCTCAAGCCAAGCAAAAGATGAAAGCAAGAAACTAATCGGTGACAATCGATCTACTCGACGGCGGCTTCGTAATGGCTATCTCAGAATCGCAAGCGGGTCTTGAAATCACTTGGAACCAAATCCTCACGCACTATATAACCGAGACTCTCACGCACGAACTCTCTCCAGACCAAGGAAGAAGAAATGAAGAAATGAATCGTAAAGAGAAGTCTCCAACTGATGTAGAAGAGATCAGCTCAATTAAGTGTTAGTGGAATACACTTGTCACAAGATGAGTGATGGAAATAGGATTAAAAATCTTGAATTGGCTTGGATTAGACTAATAAGGATCTAACACAAGTGATTAAGGTCACAAATGATAGAGGTTTAGTAAGGGTAGAAGTGTAATCAACCAATGTTGCAGAAAATTCCCGTCATGCTGGAACCATCACTGCTCGGCTAGGGTCGCCGAAATCCTCTCTATATGTTCAGTTCATAGGGCCGAACAATGCCCTAAATGTTCGGGTGGCAGAGTAGAACAATTCCTCAGGCCAAACGTTGGGTCAAACAGGTCCATAATTGAAAGTATAACGCACACAAGGCATATACAACTCAAAGAAGCAATAGAATGAGTACTAAGGGTCACTTAACAATGATAAAAGACTCTCAAGGTCTTGGCTAAGTCCAAAAGATCAAGGTCCGAGCAAGAACAAGCTAAACTGGAGTATGCAAGGCAAATAAGAGTTCGATAGGACAATTACGACTCGACCAAGGAATGCAATCAAGTCAAACTTATTAAGGATACTACTTGCATGCTAAACACATATACAAATCATGTTAAGCAAGTATAGAAGACAAGTTATACAAGTAGGTTTCGGGTTCTCACAAAATCCAACCATAGTCACATGGAATATAATTCTTCATAAATTATCATGAAATAAATCATATCAATAGATTATGATTCTAAATTCCGTAATGTGTAGTATTTTATTTCCACATTTAAACTCCCATCAAACCACCAACCACATAACCCAATTAAACCATGAGTCTCATAAATCTTCATTAAACCTAACTCATATAATAATTCATATGCGGGAGACTATTGTTTCCATTCTAGTCATGAATAGCATGTTATGTTTTTAGTAGAACATCAAGTCATAAAAATCTTCATTTAATTAGCATTTTATATTTTTATTATAACATTTTATCAAGAAATCATCATCTCTTGTAAATCATACCATTAACCATATCGCACAACAATTCATACATGCTCATAAAATAAACCACATAAGAGAGAGAAGATGATTTTCCTTTCCGTTTCCAGCCTGTAACTCCTGCGGAAACAAATGTGTCCTCGATAACCCTTTCATGGAATCGACATCCCCGAAACAATCCCCGTTCGGGTTCCATAGCTATCAAAGTCATGTGTATTACTCTAACTAAGATCAGCTACTTCCCCACAGTGGCCATCGGTGGAGGGGTGTGTGCAAACCTGGTGCGGCGATCCATTACAATCACGAATCCCACAATTCGTGAAGACAATGCATCGTCCCGCCAAAGACTCAAACCAAAAACCGCCAGCTGGACTCAAACTCAAGCACATGTAATATATGTTTGCATGCTCAAATAAAGGGAAAAGTACAACACACCGTACTAATCCATTCAAGTAGATATTTACTTTTAACTCAAATAGTTATGCATTTCTATGCTAACTAACTCATAAACACATTAGAGCATTAATATCAAGTCTCTAAAACCCAAGTGTTCTTCATACACTTGAAATCGCTCGGAGGCTTAACCTCCATCAAAACTACCCCAAATTCCGTAGGATCTTAATATGTGATTCGCTATATTCATATTAGTCCCATAGTCGACTCTGTTGAGTCATTTCTACTCTTTTCAAATTTGAAGGCATAGAAGCTATTTGCATCATAGCCCTCCTATTATTCATTAGCTATTATTCATGGCTAAGTTCTTAAGGTTAGCAACATTGTGCAACCCCACAATCCATACTTTCCCAACAAAACCCCAAGACATGGTTCATAGGTCAACACTTAGCATTTAAAGTCAACCATCACATTTCAAGCAAATATCTCAAGTTAACATTGAATTAAGCATGCTTTCATTCAAAACAATCATTTATCTAACATATTCATAACCAACATGTAAATTCATCTAACATGTTCATAACCTTCAATTCATGAATCATAGTTGACCAACATACTCTTATTTGCATAAAAGTCAACTCAACCAAATAAAGTCAACCATTACATTTTAATCATGTAATCCATAATGATAATTCATTATTCATGCTCACATCCAAAATTCATGAATTAAATAACAACATAATCTCATATACATGAAAGTCAACTTTATTCTCAAAAGTCAAACGAATCATTCCAACATGTAACCCATTGTAAAAATTCATCTTTCATGCTTTCAATCAAAATTCAAGATTCATCAAGTATACTTCCCTAAACTTTAAACATATACATATGTGATTCCAACAACTCATAGTATTCCATAAAATCCCCCAAAATCACTCATAATATCAAGAACCCATTTACTACATAATCATCATATCAAACCCTAGGTTTCTAGGGAATTATGTACCCATCAATCTCAAGTCCAAACTCACAAATTGATGCTTAATATCATACTTCATCAAATATATAAATCAACCTATTCATGCTTCTAGCAAGTTCACTCACCAAAAATCCAAAATTCAAAATAAAATCACACACATCATACATGTGTACTCATTGATCTCAAATAGCAAGCAACTTTGTTTTCCTTAGGGTCAATGAGAACAAAATCAAGAGAAGATGGAGTCTAGTAGCTTACCTAGCTTGAGTGAAAACTCAAGAGAATCAAAATCCAATCGGTGAAGTCGTTCTACTCGTCGAATACGTCAAGAATCCGAAGTTTGGTGGTCATCCAACGGTTGGATCTCCTTGGATTTGAGAAGAAGAATGCTAGGGCTCCAAGCTTCCATGGTTTCCCAACTCTCTCTCACCCATACGGTTTAGAAGAAGGGGAGAAATAAGAGGATTTGGCTGAATTTGTGAAGGGTTTGGGGTTATATACCTCCACTAATAAAGAGGGCATAAAGGGAAATTCCTAGGTACAATTAGTGATCATTAGAGGTAATCCACCACTAAACAAATCTTAATTAACTCCCTAAACATGTTAGGACATGATTAGGACTTAGTATGAGGGTTAGGAAGGGTTTAGTGGGGGTTTAGTGGGGGTAGAATAGGAATTACACTTCAAATTTGCAAAAAAGGACCAAGATGTTCGTGGCACCATGCGCTCGCATGGTGCCTCCCCCATGCGACCGCGTCATAGCTAGATGCACTACATTCTCTTTTCTGCAATCCTTGTTCGCGTCCGGTCTTTCCGACATGCCACCGCAACCCTTGAAGCTTCAAAACGGCCTATAATTCAACCCTTAAAGTCTTCAAATACTTATCTAAACCAAACAAGTCTCAAACCACTTCTAAATTAGGTCTAAACTCCCATAAATGACTCCCAAAACAACCCGGTGCAAAACCGTCGGAAGGCGCAACAACTCACTAACGAAACGTCGAATGAAACCACAAACCGACGGGCAACAACTCATGATTATAAACACATCAAAAGGCTATTAAATAGGCCTGAATGCTCCTCAGATGATTAACAGCAGATAGGAGAAATGAGCTCCCGAAAGACGAGACGATCACCCGGCTCAATCTCAAACTACGCGATAAGGAGAATTGCTATCCTCGGAGCGTCAAAACTTCACGAGACTTAAGGAATGTATCCAAATAGAATTCTAACACATATAAACATGTTAATAAATCGTCATGTAAAGATCTAGGGCCAAATCAAGGTCAGGAACACAAAACCCGAGTAAACTCTCAATCACGTCGCATTTCGACTATCGTCGGGTTACGACTTGTGACTTTAGCAAGTCAACAACTAAATGGAATCTCTTAAAATTATTTTGGTCTTAATGTGATCTCTCATACACATCTAGACTCTCTCAAGAACCAAACAAGCGATCAACTAAGGAAGAAATGCGAGCATTGCACGCAATTCAAGCTAACCGGGAATCGGGGTCTTACAGGCACGATGCCAGTATATCTGATTTCGTCAATTGAAATGTCAACGTCTAAATAGAAGGTAAGATTTTAAAAAATGTTACAGTTGATGGGTATATTAATTTCTTCAAGTGGTAGTTGAGGGACGCTATTCGAACTCTACCCACAGTTGAGGGGGTTTATTTCTAAGGATTTTATGTAACTGACCTATGAACGTTTGATTTTGCGGCGAAATCAACCCTTATGGTCAGATAGTCTCAGTCAATTAATTGAGCTCTATTGTGAGATTATATTAATATAAGGTTGATGTTTTGTAAGGGATTATGGTTTAGAAGATTAATCTCAGCGTGTGACTGCTCATAATATTAATTGTAGGGGGTGACTTTGTAATAGGGTAAGAGAAAATAGAGAGTTAAAAGTGGATAACTACTCTCAAACATGTGAATGTGAGAGTGACTTCCAACCATTAAATTTTTTAAAATAAGTTAATCTCAACCTCTAAATAGCTTTAGTTAATTACACATGTGTGAGAATGAGTTCTATTGTAATATAGATATTATCAAATTTGTACCTACGGACTATTGCATATGCTTTTACAAATATGTATATTTACACCTTTGGCCACTACCAATCTTTCTAGTGACATTTTAAAGTGAAGGTAATGAGAAGATTTGGTTTCACGGAGACTTGGTTTGATCTTATCAAGTACTAGAAGTTCCTCTTGAGTACAAGTAATGGTTCAAAAATTCCTATCAAGATCATTTGGTTCATAAGAAATGGTTCTAATGACCTTAACAGAGATAGTGCTGCTGGCCCTGATGGTTTCACTGGGAAATTTTACTCCTCATGCTGGGACATTATTGGTGTAGATTTTCATCAAGCTATCTTGGAATTTTTCTCGGGATTTTCTCTCCCTCGTTCTTGGTCTAGTACTCTTATCGCCACGATTCCTAAAGTTGACATTCCCATTTCTTTCAAAGATATTCGCCCTATCAGCTTATGTAATTTTTGTTCTAAAGTTATATCTAAAATTCTTTCTTCCAGGTTTGCTCCCATCTTGCCCCATATTATTTCAGAAAACTAGAGCACTTTCACTAAAGGGCGTATTATCCCGGATAATATTCTTCTTGCTCGGGAAATGATGAGCCATTTGGAGGAAAAAGGTCAATGGTTCTAATGTTGTCCTCAAGCTGGATAGGGCCAAAGCTTTCGACCAAGTTTCTTGGGTTTTTCTCACCAGTGTTCTCCGTAAATTTGGGTTCCATGAGATTTTTATTGATCTCATTTTGCGTCTCATCTCTGATAATTGGTTCTCGGTTTTAATTAATGGTGGTCCAGTTGGCTTCTTTTCTTCCTCTCGGGGTCTTCTCCAAGGAGATTTTCTTTCCCTAAGCCTTTTTATTATAGCAGCGGAAGTTTTTAGTCGTAGCCTTAACCATCTCCACTCTCAATCCCCGTCTTCTATTTTCTCGACTGTTAGTGGTTGCCCTATTATTTCCCACCTCGCCTTTGCTGACGACATTATTATCTTCTGTAATGGTAGCAAGGCCTCTCTCTCTCCTAGCATAAACATCTTATTCAGGACTATGAAGCAACCTCCGGTCAGCTTATCAACCATTCCAAAAGCTCCTTCTTTGTTGCCCCCTCCACAGAGGCAACCCCTCGCAATCTTACTAGTTCAGTCTTGGATTTTCAAATGGGAATTCTTCCCATTACTTATCTTGGTTGCCCTCTATATCTTGGTCGTAAAAAGAAGTCCTACTTTGATTCCTTGCTCCTCAAGCTTCAACGACGTATTAGTTCTTGGATGGGATCTTTTCTTGATGCGGCTAGTTGTATCATCCTTATCAAGCATGTTCTCCTCTCCATCACTAGTTATCAAATTGCCTTCATCGACCCTCATTTATTTGTTAAGTGTGATGATTGATAGGATGCTTTCAAAAAAAATTTTGGGGGCAACTGGAAGGAAAAAATAAAAGCCATTGGATCTCTTGGTCTTCTTGTTGTCGGCATGTCTCTGAAGGAGGAATTGGAGTTTACTCTATGGCTGATTTGATTAAGGCTTATGGTCTGAGGTTGTGGTGGCGCTTTCGTACCGTCTCCAATCTTTGGACTTCCTATTTGAAAGCTAGGTACTGTTCCCGTCATCATCCTAGCATAGTTCTTTCCAAGGGATCCCATACTTGGCGCAGAATGCGTAAGGCTCGTGACATTGCTGATCCTCGAAACTTCTGGGTTATAGGCCGCAGAAATTATTCTCATTTGTTTGATCACTGGATTCATGATCTCTGATCGATGTATTTTATATGTCGATTTTATATGCTTCTATGACTTAAATTATGCTATTTCACGAGGCTTTTGACTACTGATATGTGTTTTCAGTGAGTTTTGTGAGTTTCAGGGTTTTTAGTGAAAATATGCAAAACTCCAGGGTTTTATATGCAAATTCCAAGAAGGGCCCAAGATGAAAAATGAAAAAGAAACGAAGGAAGTCCAAACTGGAGACCTTGCGATCGCAAGGTATTGCAGACCTTGCCTCCGCAAGGTGGACAGTAAGTTCAAGAATCAAAGCCCGGAAATCTGGAGACCTTGCGGACGCAAGGTACCTCAGACCTTGCGACCGCAAGGTGGTCAGAATGCGCAAATTTCATATTTTCACAAGAGATTCGATTGCAATACAACTCCATGGTATAAATAGGAACCAGTTGCCAAAGCCTAAGATATAGAAAAACGAATGGAAATAGTTTTGTATAGCTTTAGAGTAGTTTTTAGGTTGTATAACAGATTTAGATTGTGTAATTACAAGTATTGAAGATCAAATCATGTCTCTGTTCATCTCCATGTCCTGTTCATTGTCAATGATGAACTAAATCATCCATAATCTAGGAGGTGGGAGGTAACTTGTATCGAATTTATGTTTTAATTCATCTTTATGTTCATTCAATTCTTGTTGATTGTAGTTTTTATCAATCCCTCTATTATTTCGCTTTGAACAAATGAATGTAATTGCAAATAATAAAGGCCTAGAGGTGCGGATAACTGCATGAGCAATTTGCATTTGTCGTACACTGGCTCACCATCACAATAAATTAGACCTATCATGCATGAGAGTGATAAGTTAGGACCAGGTGTAGACACCCCAATTTCGTACCCCTGGTATGTGACATGACATAAAATATCAAGACCTGTTAAAACATTAACAAATGTCAAGTTACAAGGTCAAAAGTGCAAAAAAACAAAGCAGGATGCACAAAAGGATGAAATTGCAGGGTTTAAAGTGCAAAAATTGAAAGATATTGAAAACTAGGCGCCACCCACATAAAAATTGGGTGTGGCTCCCAATTTCCTCTTCCAGCACCCAGTTTGGGCTTCATTGCGCCCAGTTTCTTCAGCGATGCACTGTTCATTTGCCGTAATGTGCAATTTCTCCCGCGCTGTGTACAATTCTTCAATGCACAAGGAAGGAATTTTAATTCCATCGATGTCCTCAATTCCTCCTATAAATACACGCCCCCGGATCCTCATTCAGCACACCTTATCATCGATAAAGATTCTTCGCGTTCTCGTTACGCTAGAGAAATAGAGAGCGAAGTGAGATAGTGAGCGATCACCTCAAAAAGCCTTGAAACCCTGCCAAACCTCCTCCAAACACAAAACCAACCGGTAGAAGTGAGCCTTAGCCCCCCAGCTAGGTATCCACCTTATTTCCCCGGCCCAAAAATCATAAAGTAAGCTGTTACTCTGCCCGAGTAATAGGCTGAAAACCAACCCATATAAGCCGTTATTCCGCCCAACCAAATAAGCCAAAACCAACAAAACTAAGCCGTCATTCTGCCCGAGTGAGTAAGCCAAAAAACACCACAAATAAGCCGTCACTCTGCCCAAATCACGGCCCGGCGGCATTAAAAGACTCCCTCTCCCAGAAGGACGGCGGCGAGCACACCCTAGGCCATTAGTAGGTAAGTTTTAAATTTATTATTTTGTAAAAGTATTATTTCCAATCTGGCCCAATGTAGATATATAAGCAGTTGTGCTGCCTGGATTTAGTTAGGAAATAATACTAAATAGAGCTGTTATTATGGCAAAATATTTTCAAGTATATTTGTAATTATTTGTAAAAGGGACAGTTGTAAGTCTGTAAATAAGGTAGACACAATGGATGTATTTGTAGGCAGTTAATGCTTTATTTATCTGTTAAATAAATATAACAATAAGCATACTTTAGCAAAAAACTATTTTTGAGACCGAAAGGGCGAGTTGGGTGCCTAGCACCTTCCCGACTCGTAACTTAGCCTCGAACCCGTTTTTTACAATCTCGGTTTCTTTTTTGGTTTTGCTTTATTTCTTCCTTAAAATAAAGATGGCGACTCTAAAACATTTTGGATCCAGTGGGGCCTCGCAACATCTTTCTTTGCACTTTTCCGTTTTCCCCTAAAAAAGGGAAAATGGGAATGGAAAGGTGATGTATTCCTATGTCCTGGTATCCCCTAAACAAGGGATAACTTGACGTAGAAAACCCAAAGCACCCACAGTGATCTGAGATAGGCCATAAGGCTATTTTAATAAAATCCATAGTGGGGGCGCCGCAACATTCCTTCCTTGCACTTTCCCGCTCTCCCCTAAAAAAGGGAGAATGGGAATGGAAGGGTGATGCATTCCTATATCCTGGTATCCCCTAAACAAGGGATAACTTGACATAGAAAACCCAAAGCTCCCATATTGGATAAAAAATCCACTAAAGGCAACCGAGACGCATTCAAACGCGCTATTCCGAGAGTAGTGGATGTCACCGCATCCGCACGTACGCGCACCCCTATCCAAGGGCGCGCGGGGCGCGGGAGCACGTATCCCGGGAATCCACAGTGGCGACTCTGTTGGGGAGATCGTTTTTATTTTAATAAATTAAAATATGGAGGGCTAGACTCAGTAACCAAAACTTTTTTTTTCTTTTGTTTCTGGCTAAAGTATGCTTGTTATATTAATTTAAACAGTTGAATATTGCATTCCTTTAACATCCGTGTCTATATTTATGGATATGATCCTCCATCTTGCAGCAGTTTCATTTCAAACACTGTTACAGATATACTTGAAAATATTCGTATTTTATTTTTTCAATAAAAAAATTGCAAATAAATAAATAAATATATATATGCAATATTTTATGTGCAATAATTTCCGGGTAGCACAACAAAAGGGCCGGGGCTTTATTTTTAAAATCTCTTCATTTTCGGCCTTATATATTATTTTATTTTGCTTTATTATCATTCCGCAATATATATATACATTGATTCTGTCGTTTTATTTTGGGAACATAGGACACATTTGTAATAAATATGAATAGATAGATTCCCCGCTTTTCTTTCCATTTCTTGATGGTATGCTTACCTGCTCGCGCTCAAACTAAAAAGCCGAGAAAATCCATAAATAACAGGGAGATAGGCCATATCTGTTTTATTTTCTGCTTTCATATCTAAAAAAAAACTTTTTTTGCTTTTTAGATACCGCACACACGCGCACATGCATATAAATATATTCCGAACTGCTACCCTACACCATGGCCAGCTTACCCCCTGCATAAGCCAACGTTAGACTGCATATAGATTTTCAGGACACTTCAAAGACCGACCGGTTTTTGCATTTTAAATTGTGGGTCAGCCCCAGTCAAAAAAAATGTGCGCAAGTCAAAAAAATAATGTGTGCGCAAGTCAAAAAAAATTGTGTGCAAGTCAAAAAAATAATAATACACTGGGGCTGATTTATTATTTTTAATGCTCGACCTACACCATTTCGAATGGTGGATCCCGAAAAGAGTATAGGCCCTTCCCATGGGATCAGTTCGATCTCGGGTAGTTGAAAGGCAGGTGGAATACGTTGGTCCTATACTCTGGAGAAAGAATCCACTGTTCCAGGAAAAGTCCTGAAACTGTCAAAATTATGCAGGTGCTTATCCGGTCAATTTGTAGGGAAAATAAAAATAAAAAATAAAAAATACTAATAAAGGCACGTTGTACTCCAAGCCCAGAAAGCCTTCAGCCAGCCTTTTGATACCTCCTCTATAACCCATTTTCCTCAAAAATCTGGCCCAAATTTGGAAAGGCAGAGATAGTACTGGCCGGTTGATACAAGAAAGTAGTGCGTAAATCTGAATTGAAAGGTATCGTATCGAGTCGAATAAGGACATAATCAAGTCAGAAAAATACAAATCCGAAAGCAGTACGACAGCAGAAAGTGAGGTAATCTCTTCCCCTGCAGTCCCCCAAGAAGCATCAACCTTCCATGTTCCTCCAAATCCAACTTCCCAGCCACACACCAACCCACTAAAGACCTATTATTACCAAAATTTTAACCCTTTTTTCATCACATCCTCCATATCCAGCCCATAATCCTTATCCAACCCAAAATCCATATCCAGCCCAATATCTCTATGCAGCCCAAAATCCTTATCCTATCCAAAATCCATATCCTGCCCAATATCCATATCCAGCCCAATATCCATATCCAGCCCAAAATCTTTATCCTGCCTAAAATCCTTACCAGACACCACAGCCAGGAAACAACCCAGCCTTCCCTAATCCTACCAGCATATACCATAACCCAACTCTCCCGCCCGTCAAAATGGAGGCTGACATCGAAAATCTGAAAACCATGATGCTTAGAATCCTAAACCAAGAAGTTTCTTATGAAAATTTGGGTGACAGCTTCCTGGGTATGATGGATAAAGGCACTTATTAAAAAAAAAACTCCCTGCTGAGTTTGAGTCTATTTCTAATAAGCCTTTCCAGAACTAGTATACTGCGATCGGCCCGCTTTTGACACCCGCAGATCTGGTGGACCGCTTCGGATATATTATCCCTATTCCTTTCCCTAGCTTTATGGATTAGTCATCTACCGATCCGTTCCCTGAAATTGAGGATCTCAAACCCAAGGTCCACAATAATGTAATATACCGTGTACGGTTTGCTTTTAATAAAAATCTAAATGTCTTTGCTTATTTCTTAGTTGCACCTATATTAAAAGATGCATTAAATCATTATAATGAGTCATTTAATAGGACCCGAAAAAAAAAAGAATTATTTCCTTGAGCTTGGAAAGTAAGTCGAGCACCAGGGACAACATCATTCATCAACAGCAATTAAAAACTGATCCACTATCAATCTGGGGCTAGACAATGAAATCAAAGGAATCAAAATTGGCAACTCCCTGCAAAGCTCTGAAAAGAATAACACTCATAGATCTCCTCAAAAGAGTTCGTGGACATGCTTACCTGGTCCTCTGAAGATGTGTCAAGGGTAGACCTAGCCATAGTCGAACACCGGATCCCCACGTGTCCGGTTGCTCGGCCAATCAGACAAAAGCTCCACCTCATCAAGCTAGAATGGTCACTACAAGCTAAAAAAAAAAAGAGAAGGAATCATGAAACAGCTGCACGTCAACCTCATTCTGGTAGTAAAAAAAATACAAAAAAAAAGGAAAAGTAAAAAAAAAATACCCGACCAGGCTGTCTAATATAGTGATCGTTCCAAAGCCCAACAAGAAGGTTCGGATCTGCGTAAACCTCCGCGACCTCAGCAAGGCGTCGCCCAAAGATGACCTCTTTCTACCTAATGTTGATATTTTGGTAGACACAGTTGCTGCTCATAAAGTCAGATCCTCCGCCGACGGTATGCTGGGCTATAGTCAAATCAAAGGCAACAGGAGACCAAGAAAAGACCTCATTCGCCACCCCTTGGGAGACCTACTGCTATCATGTCATGTCGCCTGGGCCAAGAAATGCTGGGGCTACTCATCAAAAGGCTGCTACCACTCTCTTCCACGATGTGCCGTATATTGTTAAAAAAAATCCGGTCAGGAGATGTCGTACTCCTCACAAGCCAAGAAAGAAAAGACCTTGTTCAGCCATCTAATCTCAATGAGCTCAAAAGGTATTAAGCAAGTGCTTCCCTCTCTAGCTCGCTAGGCTGAAAACCCGAAAGGGCGGCATAGGAAAAAATTAGAGCAAGTAAAAAAAAATAATAATAAAGGCTCGTTAGGTTGAAAACCCGAAAGGGCAGCCTCGGCAAAAGTTAGAGCCAAATAAAATATATATATCAGGAGAAAAAAGGGGAGGGAAGACACTTTTTGAAATCTCGGCATCCTACCTCCAGTCTTCAGCATGCAAGGGGCTCGAGTGAGAGAAAAAAAAAATCACGACAGAAGCTCGCAGCAAAACACTAAAATATAAAATTTTCGGGTCCTAAGGTGCAACTTAGGAATAATTGCTAAAGAAATTTAGATTATACATTAATTGCCTGTACATATCTATTATTGCCTCTACCCCCTTTGTTTCCCCCAAAACTATCCTTCATTTGTAGCTCAAGCCCCGGAGCGGTCCATCAATGCCTGCGGCGTTCGCTCGGCCGGTCTCATATACTTCTTCTGCAAGGCACAGAAAAGACTCAGTCTCATCAGAATGAGAAGCACCAGAAGTTTCCTTGTCCTATTCATCATCTGCATTGCCATAGTCCTGAAACAGCCAGACGACTTGGATTTCGCCCATTCACTGCTGCCCTGTCTGATTGCGAAGAAAAATGTAGGGGCTATGAGAATAGCCTTATGCCAAGTGTAGCCCTGCAACAATTATATGGCCAAGAACAGGAGGAGATATCTGCCTTTTTCTTTCCCCGCACATCATTTAAAAAAAAAGGGAGAAAAAGCCTGTTCAAACCCAAAGGTTTATTCCTTTAAAATCCATTTTGGAGAAACAACGTGCCATTACCTGTTAGGTCGGTATAGCTTTGCTTTGTGCGTGCGTTTTGAGTCTACATGTGTTTTTTTTATTTATTTTGCATCATATAAAATTAGATTGCATTGTAAATGTTTGTACAGGTTCTTTTAAAAAAAAACAAAAACACAAAAAAAAAAACAAAAAAACAAAAAAAAAATTATACATTGTTTTGCATCGAAGTAAATGTTTTTGCATTATAGGCCTTATAAAAATGCATTTTGCATCTTAAAGATGTGTATTACATTTTGCATTATTGCATGCATGTTAGAATAAATAATGCCCATGAATCATATTAATAAGAACCCTGTAAATTTTAGGCATCACATTTGCATCAAATAAAGTAAGTACATGCATCTAGCATTTGCATTTATCATCCAATAAGCTGCATTAGGGGTGCGCTAAAAAGAGAATAAAATGCCACCAATCATGAAAATAAATATTCCCATGGCATTCACTATGTCCCTGCAGCATAAGCATGCATCATGTAGCCCCATTTGCATTTATAGTATAAATCATGCATAATAATGTCAAGTAGTGACCACTAGTTTAATCATGCATCGCAAGAATAAATTGCATAAATTTCATGCATCATTACTTAATTATATCATTTAGGCATAAATAGGACATGCATTATTAATAAAGTCAGGAATGCTTCAAAAGGACCAAAAAGTGCCAAAATCTAGCAGATCAGAAGTATATCTAGGCGAACAAAAAAAAAACAAAAAAAAAAGAGAGAAAAAGAGAGGTAATAAAGATGCAAATAAAGAAAAATGGTGAGCATGCAGAATAAAAGAAAAAAAAAGGAGAGAAAAGAAAAAAAAACAACAAAAAAAAAATCGGCAGAGGGAAAATGCATGTACAAGAAAGAAAATTTTCAGGTACATGCAACAAAAGGAAAATGCGGCAGCAGAAGAAGAAATTTTCGGCTAAAGCTAAAAAATGGAGCGAAAAGAAAACAGCAGCAAAGAAAAGATGATTCCAGCTGATACCAAGAGATGTTGTAGCAAGAAAAAGAAGCTTCTGACCAAGGTTAGAAGGAGCAGTAAAGAAGATGCAGCAGCATCAAGAAACATTTTCCAGCTAAAGCCGAAAACACAGAGGGACAGGGGAAAAGATTTTCCAGCAAAGGCTAGAACAGTGATAAAAAGAAAAATCCCCAGCAAGAGCAGCAAAGAACAACGTAAAGCAGCAAGCAGCAGCAAAGCAACAGCAGCAGCAATTTGCCGCACGGGCACGACAAAGGTAAAAGGAAAGGAAGGTATTTTCCTTTTTAGCAGTGCATTTGATTAATGTTTGGAAACTTTCCTTTAAGGGGTACACAGCCCCGGATTAATTGGGAAAGGTCTTGTTCTCCGTTGAAGGCTGAGTTCCCGAGGAAGCAATGTATTCCATGCATTTTGGCTGTGTGGGAAACTTTCCTTTAAGGGGTACACAGCCCCGAATTTATAGGGAAAGGTCTTGTTCTCCAGTAGTGTGACACCCCGCTCCTTCGTTAGCTCGGTTTGCGTGCTATACTTGCACTTCTTCCTTTGTCGACTGTATGTTTGATTTGTGAGATGGTCTAGATATGTATGAGAGACCACGTTAAGACCAAAACATTATTAAGAGACTCCATATAGTTGTTGACTTGCTAAAGTCACAAGTCGTGACTCGACGATAGTCGGAATGCGACGCGATTGAGGGTTTGCTTGCGTTTTGGAGTCGTGACCTCGGTTTGGTCCTAGACCCTTATAAGATGGTTTATTAACATGTTTAGATGTATTAGACTTCAAGTTGGAGGTTTTCCTTAAGTCTATTGATGATTTGGAAGTTTTGGAGATAGCGTTCGTCTCTATCGCGTAGTTCGGGGATTGAGTCGTGTAATCGTCTCTCCTTTGGGATTCTTATTTCCCTAGTTGTTATTCAACTTTTTAGAAGTACTTAAGCTACTTCATTAGCCCTTAGACTTGCCTTAAAAGTTTCCTTTCATTGCTCGTTCGATTGCGAGTTCCTTCGTCGTTCCGGTTGCACGTTGTTGCACCCCTTCCCGGTTTCGCTTCGAGTTGTTTCGGGAGTTGTTCGGGTGTGTTTCCGACTTGTTTTGAGTTGGGTTAGACCTTATAATGGTTGCCCATAAGTTTGGGACCATTTAGGCCATGTTTAGATCAAGTTCTGAGAACATAACAGCTCCCAGAGGCCCAGGTGCCCGCCTGGCCATAGTGAGGCGCCCGCCTCAAGTACTGAGAGCATTTCAAAATAAAAATATGCTGGACAGGAGCCCAGGCGCCCGCCTGGATATGTTGAGGCGCCCACCTCAACATCAGATTACACTTACGGGATTTTTCCCCTGTTTTGTGTTTGGACGAATTATACCTATCCTACCCTCTTTAAACCCCCTCTAAACCCTTCCTAACCACCCATACTTAACCCAAATCATGTCCTAACATTAGTTGGAAGTTAATTAAGGTTAGATTAGTGATTGATTAGTCCTAATCTCTACTAATTGTGCAAGGGAAATGTCTATTGTGCCCTCCTTATTTTGGGGGTATAAATACCCAAACCCTTTTGAGAAATCAGTAAATCCTCTTCATTTCTCATTCTCCACCGTACGTATTAGAGAGAGAGAGAGAGTCCAAGGGAGATTCAAGCCCTAGCTTCCTTCTCTCTTCGATCCAAGACGATCCATCCATCTGATTGCCTTCAAACTTCGGAATCTTGAAGCCCTCGACGTGTAGAACAACTTCACCGATCGGATTTGCGTTCTCTTGAGTTTTCACTCAAGCTAGGTAAGTTACTCCCTTTTGATTTTGGTTCATTGGCCCTAAGGAAAACAACCTATATGCTATTTGTGGGCAATGAACACTTGATATGCTTTGTTTGTGTTAATTTGGGGATTTTTGGAAGTATAAACTTGTTAAGAGCATTTGTAGAGTGGTTTCTATGATTGTTGAAGTATATGATTACTCTTCATCTTGTGTTTCTAGGCTTATGAGCATGCTAGAAATCATGTCCATATGTTATTTGGGTTCATGGGGGAAATATGCCTATTTTGTGTATTTTTGGGGGTATGAACTTGTCAATGCCATGTGTAGGATGATTTATGTTGGGTTTGTTGTGAATTTAGGGCTTGGGAATTAAGCCCGAATTATTTTGGAAATTGTTATAAATTGAAGTGAGTGTCATTGTTGAGATTGATGAAATGTGTAAGAAATGAAACTTAGTATTTAGACTCAACGGAGTCGGAATAAGTTCAATAAAGTGTTAATGAACTCGGGTTGAAGTCCTACGACATTTGGGTTTTGATTGATTATGATTATGATGAGTTCTTGGATTTTAGGCTTGGGAAACAAGCCCGGATTATTTTGGGAGAATTGCTATAACTTTGATTGATGTGTTAGTTTTGGGATTTATGAAATATGCATTTAATGAAATGCGATATTAAGACTCAATGGAGTCATTTTAGGTTCAATAAGATGTTAGTGAGCCTTATGTTGAAATCCTACGATGTTCGGGTTTGGTTGGTTTTGATCGTGAGTACCCGAGTATCTCGAATTGTGTCCCAATTGTGACACTCATGATATAGAAGCTTATTGGGGATTTATTTAGAGCGTGCTCGTTAGGGCACGGAGCATTAGAGACAAACCTATGATCTCATATGCCTTTAGGAAATGATTAATTGAATGAGTTCCCTCTTAGGGAATTTGGTCGCGTCACATGATAGCACTTCCGGGTTTTGACTACGAGTTAGTTTGGTACCCTCGAGATTGGTTTGAGAAGTCGATTATTTATGACAATTGGGACTATGGTTGAGTCCGGTGTGCTTTTGAGTGAAACCAAAGGCTAAGCCTTGTTTGTGGTTGTTCTTAGACTAAATAATAGTCTTTGATTTAATCTTGAGTAGAGGACTATAGTAGACCTCACGTTGTGATTTATTGAGCTATAAGCTATTCTTGAATTGGTGATGACTTGAGGATTATGAATACCTCAATATGTGGTTTTTGAACTAAACTTACAAGTTAGTTGAACATGTTAAGTGTGTACAATTATGTGCATTGTTTATTGGGTTTTGTAGAGCATTATGACCTACTTGAATTGATAAGTTCTTTTATGATGGACTTGGTCCTTATTGGTTTATGCAAGTAAATATCTACTTGAGCATCTTGATTTGAGTCCAGCTGGCGTCTTGGTCGTTTTGTCGGCAATGGGACGATTCATAGCCTTTGGAGACATTCGCTATGAATCGCCGCATTGGTACCCTTTCTCCTCACTATATGGCCAATAGTGGGATGTGGTCTTGTATTAGCGCCCCCTAGCCTGATATCGAGCTCCCATTTCTCATCCCAGGGTTGGATGAATGTAACGAGGTACTCATTAAGAAAACTGATGAGTTGTGATCATTTGAGGATTGAAACCCAGATTATGATCATTTGTGGGTGGTACCCATGATTTGAATATTGAGGGCTAGGCCCAGATCCTGGTTTTACGTGCTTAGGTATAAGCACTTATATGAAAGATAACATGCTATGTGGTTTATTAAGTTTATGTTATATGATGACTTAATACAAGTTTATTGTTGGTATACGATTAAGATACCATGATTTTATACATGCTTGTGCATTATGTCATGCCACGCCATGCTATGCCATACTATTGCATTTAGTAACTTACTTGGTCATTATGACTCATTTCGTGTGTTTGTTTTCCTTAGTGTGTGCAGTGATCCCGTTTGTACACGTGGCGGCTTCGGATAGTGTTTCTTAGAAGGTGGTCTTCCGGGCTTTAAGCTTGGATTTATTATTATTATTATGTTATTATGTATCTGTGAGACACGAATGTAAAGTTATGTAGACTTTACTTGGGTAGATTATGTTAGTATTTTATTGTCGTTTATTTTGGGAGCCGACTTGTTGGGTCGAGCTATTGTATTTAATTAGAAGTTATTCTGTTGTCTTTCCGAGCAAGGCTTTAGCTCGCAAGTTCTAGTACTATGTTATTGTTATTTCTGTCTCCGACAACTTTAGTCGAGAGACATTGGTTTAGTTGTTAGTATTTAATATCTTATTCATTTAGTTGATTTGTCCCTCCGGCATGTTGTAGCCGTTGAGTGGCTGTTTATCAGGTTGGTTTTCTGTTGATTCGCCGGCCTTAGGTTGCCGATGGTTTGTTGTCCGTGCGCAATGTTGCGTCACGCGAGTCGTAGATTTGTCGAGAGATAGTTATCTCTCAGCCTTGTGTTCCTTTGTTTAGGATTAAAGGCTTGGGTCCCACTTATGATTTGCTTCCGCAGATTTTAGTTTTTAGTTGTTCCGTATTGCCGTTATGGCTTTTCCTTCCTGTTCGAGCTTGATGGCTCATTTTTTGACTCGCACCATTATGCTTAGCGGGTGCTTGTCCGTCGTTTAGCTTGTCTTGATGGCACGACCTTGGGATTTCGCATTGGAGTCCGGGTCGGGTCGTCACAAGTAGAGGCTGAGTTCCTAGGAAACAATTCACTTCGCATAGCCGCCAGGCGAGCTACGATTGGTCTGATTCCTTGGCTAAGGATACGTAGGCAGTCTATCTCGGTAGATGCGACCAAACACAACACATTATTTACCTTTGCAGCACTCATTTGATAAAGCTTTGCATGCACTTGCTCATTTAGCATTGCCGCACTTACACTACGCAACACTTGCACCACAGCATTTGGTCCTCAGCTGAATGAACTACGTCTCGATCTGATTCCTTGTATAAGGATACGTAGGTAGCCTATTTCGGTAGGCACGACCGTTGCATGAATGAAGGTTTAGGTTTTGGCCGAACTACGTTTGGTCTGATTTTTTTTATTAAGGGATACGTAGGCAGCCTACATTAGTAGGTCCGACCATCAGAGCACTTAATTTGCATATCTGCTTAAAAACTGCGATAACCTACAATAACCGACTAAAGATGTCTAGGATATGGAGGTTTGTTTCACATTATAAATTGCTGCATTATAACTGCTACCTGCTGCATCTTTCTCCCTCGTTTTATAATTAAACGAAATTGGAAAGTCTATTCTTATCAACGGTGTTCGTCTACTTAGTAAGCTACGGGTTACCCGTAGACTCCATCGCTGAGGGGCTCTGTAGACACCCCAATTTCGTACCCCTGGTATGTGACATGACATAAAATATCAAGACCTATTAAAATATTAACAAATGTCAAGTTACAGGGTCAAAAGCGCAAAAGAACAAAGCAGGATGCGCAAAAGGAAGAACTGCAGGGTTTAAAGTGCAAAAATTGAAAGATATTGAAAACTAGGCTCCACCCACATCAAAATTGGGCGTGGCTCCCAATTTTCTCTTCCAGCGCCCAGTTTGGGCTTCATTGCGCCCAGTTTCTTCAGCGATGCACTGTTCATTTGCAGTAATGTGCAATTTCTCCCGCGCTGTGTACAATTCTTCAATGCACATGGAAGGAATTTTAATTCCATCGATGTCCTCAATTCCTCCTATAAATACAGGCCCTGGATCCTCATTCAGCACACCTTTTCATCGATATAAATTCTTCGCGTTCTCGTTACGCTGGAGAAATAGAGAGCGAAGTGAGATAGTGAGCGATCACCTCAAAAAGCCTCGAAACCCTGCCAAACCTCCTCCAAACACAAAACCAACCGGTAGAAGTGAGCCTTAGCCCCCCCCAGCTAGGTATCCACCTTATTTCCCCGGCCCAAAAATCATAAAGTAAGTCATTACTCTGCCCGAGTAATAGGCTGGAAACCAACCCATATAAGCCGTTATTCCGCCCAACCAAATAAGCCAAAACCAACAAAACTAAGCCGTCATTTTGCCCGAGTGAGTAAGCCAAAAAACACCACAAATAAGCCGTCACTCTGCCCAAATCACACAGCAGCAGCAGCAATAAAAGACTCCCTCTCCCGAGAAGGACAGAGCGAGCACACCCTAGGCCATTAGTAGGTAAGTTTTAAATTTATTATTTTGTAAAAATATTATTTCCAATCCGGCCCAATGTAGATATATAAGCAGTTGTGCTGCCTGGATTTAGTTAGGAGATAATACTAAATAGAGCCGTTATTATGGCCAAATATTTTCAAGTATATTTGTAATTATTTGTAAAAGGGACAGTTGCAAGTCTGTAAATAAGGTAGACACAATGGATGTATTTGTAGGCAGTTAATGCTTTATTTATTTGTTAAATAAATATAACAATAAGCATACTTTAGCAAAAAACCATTTTTTGAGACCGAAAGGGCGAGTTGGGTGCCTAGCACCTTCCCAACTCGTAACTTAGCCTCCGAACCCGTTTTTTTACAATCTCTAGTTTTCTTTTTTTGGTTTTGCTTTATTTCTTCCTTAAAATAAAGATGGCGACTCTAAAACATTTGGGATCCAGTGGGGCCTCGCAGCATCTTTCTTTGCACTTTTCCGTTTTCCCCTAAAAAAGGGAAAATGGGAATGGAAAGGTGATGTATTCCTATGTCCTGGTATCCCCTAAACAAGGGATAACTTGACGTAGAAAACCCAAAGCACCCATAGTGATCTGAGATAGGCCATAAGGTTATTTTCATAAAATCCATAGTGGGGGCGCCGCAACATTCCTTCCTTGCACTTTCCCGCTCTCCCCTAAAAAAGGGAGAATGGGAATGGAAGGGTGATGCATTCCTATATCCTGGTATCCCCTAAACAAAGGATAACTTGACATAGAAAACCCGAAGCTCCCATATTGGATCAAAAATCCACTAAAGGCAACCGAGGCGCATTCAAACGCGCTATTCCGACAGCACTCCTATCGCACTTTTGATTCCGTCTTCCCCTAGAAAAGGGAGGGTGGAACGAGAGTAGTGGATGTCACCGCATCTGCACGTACGCGCACCCCTATCCAAGGGCACGCGGGAGCACGCATCCCGGGAACCCACACCAGGTTCTGTGACGACCCGACCCGGACTCCAATGCAAAATCCCAAGGTCATGCCGTCAGGACAAGCTAAAGACGGACAAGCACCTGCTAAACATAATGGTACGAGTCCAAAAGATGAGCCATCAAGGTCGAACATGATGTAAAGCCATAACGGCAAAACCGAATAACCAAAAACTAAAATCTGCGGAAGCAAATCATAAGTGGAACCCAAACTTATAATTATAAACTAAGGAATACAAGGCTGAGAGATAACTATCTCTCAATAATTCTACGACTCGCGTGACGCAACATTGCGCACGGACAAAAACCATCGGCAAACCTAAGGCCGGCGAATCAACAGAATACCAACCTGATAAACAACCACTCAACGGCTACAACATGCCGGAGGGACAAATCAACTAAACGAATAAGATATTAAATACTAACAACTAAACCAATGTCTCTCGACTAAAGTCGTCGGAGATGACAATACCAACAATACTAGAATGAGTGAGCTAAAGCATGCTCGAATTAACAAGGGAATAACTTCTAAAAGATACAACAGCTCGACCAAGCAAGTCGGCTCCCAAAATAATATGATAACAAAATACTAACATAATCTACCCAAGTAAAGTCTACATAACTTTACATTCGTGTCTCACAAATACATAATAACATAATAATAATAAATCCAAGCTTAAAGCCCGGAAGACCACCTTCTAGGAATCACTATCCGAAGCCGCCACGCGTACTAATGGGATCACTGCACATACTAAGGAAAACAAACACACGGAGTGACTCATAATGACCCAGTAAGATACTAAATGCAATAGTATGGCATATCATGTCGTGGCATGGCATAATGCACAAGCATATATAAAATCATGGTATCATACTAGTATACCAACAATAAACTTGTATTAAGTCATCATATAACATAAACTTCATAAACCACATAGCATGTTATCTTTCATATAAGTGCTTATACCTAAGCACGTAAAACCAAGACCTGGGCCAAGCCCTCAATATTCAAATCATGGGTACCACCCACAAATGATCATAATCTGGGTTTCAATCCTCAAATGATCACAACTCACCAGTTTTCTTAATGAGTACCTCGTTACATTCATCCAACCCTGGGATGAGAAATGGGAGCTCAATATCAGGCTAGGGGGCGCTAATACGAGACCACATCCCACTATCGGCCAAATAGTGAGGAGAAAGGGTACCAATGCGGCGATTCATAGCGAATGTTTCCAAAGGCTATGAATCGTCCCATTGCCGACAAAACGACCAAGGCGCCGGTGGACTCAAATCAAGATGCTCAAGTAGATATTTACTTGGATAAACCAATAAGGACCAAGTCCATCATAAAAGAACTTATCAATTCAAGTAGGTCATAATGCTCTACAAAACCCAATAAACAATGCACATAATTGTACACACTTAACATGTTCAACTAACTTGTAAGTTTAGTTCAAAAACCACATATTGAGGTATTCATAATCCTCAAGTCATCACCAATTCAAGAATAGCTTATAAGCTCAATAAATCACAAGTGAGGTCTACTATAGTCCCCTACTCAAGATTAAATCAAAGACTATTATTTTAGTCTAAGAACAATCACAAACAAGGCTTAGCATTTAAGCTTATACATAAAGGCATACCGGACTCAACCATAGTCCTAACCGTCGAACATAATCGACATCCTCAAAACCATTCTCATGAATGACAAGACTACACCGTAGTCCAAGACCCGCAAGTTTTCCATGTGCGTTCATCGAATTTCCTAAAAGAAATCTCATTCAATAATCATTTCTTAAGGATACGAGATCATTGATTGGTCTCTAATGCTCGTGCTCTCACGAGCACGCTCTAAATAAATCCCCAATAAGCCTCTATATCATGGGTGTCACAAATGGGACACAATTCGAGATGCTCGGGTACTCACAATCAAAACCAACCAAACCCGAACATCGTAGGATTTCAACCTAAGGCTCACTAACATCTTATTGAACCTAAAATGACTCCATTGAGTCTTAATATCGCATTTCATTAAATACACATTTCATAAATCCCAAAACTAACACATCATTCAAGTTTATAATAATTCTCCCAAAAATAATCCGGGCTTGTTTCCCAAGCCTAAAAATCCAAGTACTCATCATAATCATAGTCAATCAAAACCCAAATGTCGTAGGACTTCAACCCGAGTTCATTAACACTTTATTGAACTTATTTCGACTCCGTTGAGTCTAAATACTAAGTTTCATTTCTTACACATTTCATCAATCTCAACAATGACACTCACTTCAATTTATAACAATTTCCAAAATAATTCGGGCTTAACTCCCAAGCCCTAAATTCATAAAAATCTTAACAAGGAGATAACACATTTCTCCCAACTCACAACATCCTTCAAATCATCCTACACATGGCATTGACAAGTTCATACCTCCAAAAATACACAAAATAGGCATATTTCCACAACGAACCCAAATAACATATGGACATGATTTCTAGCATGCTCATAAGCCTAGAAACACAAGATGAAGAGTAATCAAATACCTCAACATTCATAGAAACCACTCTACAAATGCTCCTACAAGTTTATACTTCCAAAAATCCCCAAAATTGGGCATACAAAGCATATCAAGTGTTCATTGCCCACAAATAGCATATAAGTTTTTTTCCTTAGGGCCAATGAACCAAAATCAAAAGGAAGTAACTTACCTATCTTGAGTGAAAACTCAAGAGAACCAAAATCCGAACGGTGAACTTGTTCTACTCGTCGAGGGCTTCAAGATTCCGAAGTTTGAAGGCAATCGGGTGGATGGATCGTCTTGGATCGAAGAGAGAAGAAGCTAGGGCTTGAAATCTCCCATGGAGACTCTCTCTCTCTAATACGTATTGTGGAGGAGGAAGAATGAAGATATTTTCTGATTTCTCAAAAGGGTTTGGGTATTTATACCCCCAAAATAAGGAGGGCACATTAGACATTTCCCTTGCACAATTAGTAGAGATTAGGATTAATCAATCACTAATCTAACCTTAATTAACTTCCAACTAATGTTAGGACATGATTTGGGTTAAGTATGGGAGGTTAGGAAGGGTTTAGAGGGGGTTTAATGAGGGTAGGATAGGTATAATTCGTCCAAACACAAAACAGGGGAAAAATCCCGTAAGTGTGTTCTGATGTTGAGGCGGGCGCCTCAACATCTCCAGGCGGGCGCCTCAACCTCTGAGGCTTCTCCTGATTTTGCAATTGCTCCCAGTACTTGAGGCGGGCGCCTCACTAGATGCCAGGCGGGCGCTTGGGCTTCTGGACCTTCTTTATGACCTCAAAACTTGATCTAAACATGTCCTAAATGGTCCCAACTTATGGGCAACCATTCTAAGGTCTAACCCAACTCAAAACAAGTCGAAAACACACCCGAACAACTCCCGAAACAACTCGGAGCGAAACCGGGAAGGGGTGCAACAACGTGCAATCGAAACGACGAATGAACTCGCAATCGAACGAGCAATGAAAGGAGACTTTTAAGGCAAGTCTAAGGGCTAATGAAGAAGCTTAAATACTTCTAGGAAGTTGAACAACGACTAGGGAAATAAAAATCCCAAAGGAGAGACGATTACACGACTCAATCCCCGAACTACGCGATAGAGACGAACGCTATCTCCAATACTTCCAAATCATCGATAGACTTAAGGAACACCTCCAAATTGAAGTCTAATACATCTAAACATGTTAATAAACCATCTTATAGAGGTCTAGGACCCAAACCGAGGTCACGAACACAAAACACAAGCAAACCCTCGATCGCGTCGCATTCCGACTATCGTCGAGTCACGACTTGTGACTTTAGCAAGTCAACAACTATATGGAGTCTCTTAATAATGTTTTGGTGTTAATGTGGTCTCTCAAACATATCTAGACCCTCTCGTAAACCAAACATACAGTCGACAAAGGAAGAAGTGCAAGTATAGCACGTAAACCGAGATAACGAAGGAGCGGGGTGTCACAGGTTCATACATGATTTAGGTGACAGATAAATCATATGTTCTTGTGCTTAGGATATAGAATGGATGAATGTTGCGGGGATGGAGGCTATACCAATAGTTCAACAGACTATATCTATCGTTAGTGAACGAACCCAAGAAATTGAATGATGATTATTGTGAATTAAACATAAAGGAGATAAAAGTGAAACCCGAATCCTAGATTGATATCCACCATAAGATCTTCATATCTATAATTACTGCTAATTAGTTAAACACCTAAATATTAATAGTAGATTAGAATAAAATCATTATAAAAACCCCCTTAGATTAATAATTTGCTATCAATAAATTGCACTGTTCGTGATCTCTTGTCTCTGTGGGTTCGACCCTTGCTTCCAATACTATTCTATAATAGTCTTGTCCACTTGCAAGGAAAATTTAAAATAAGACATCGATCAAGTTTTTGGCGCCGTTGCCGGGGACAAGCTAGTTCACGTAGTTAGTTTGTTGGTAGCGTAGTTTTTAATTTAATTTAGTTTTTAATTTAATTTTCAGTTTTTATAAAAATAAAAATATACAAAAAGATTTTATTCTATTTGTTTTAATAGTTAGTTGTTTTTAAATTGCTTTAATTTATTTTATGCACGGTCGTAGATCTTTGAATCCTAAATTGGTAGAACTAAATAAAGAATCAAGAAGATCTTGAAAATCTAGATTCCCAGTCTGATAATCAAGAACAATTGAATCAAGAGGATCCTCTGGTTGATCCTACAATGGAAGAAAATAATAATCGAAATCCTGAAAATCTAGTTAACCTAGTTAACATGAATCAAAGAGAAGAAGAACTTGCAAGAAGAAATATGGAAGTAATAGTAAATCAAAGAACTATTAATGATATCAGTAGACCTTCATTAAATGTAGTAACATCATGTTTAGTCTTGCCAGATGCTGTAAGGAATTTTGAACTAAAAGGCCATTATTTTAACATGATACCATTTTTTCATGGAATGCCTCACGAAGATCCTGTCAGTTTCTCAAGAGAATATGAATGCATGATGAGTACTTTTCCTTTAGGAGGGTTGACTAAAGACCAAATTAAAATGAAATATTTTCCCAGTGCATTAAAAGAACTGGCAAAGCGATGGTTTATGAACTTAACACCTAATAGTGTTTATACTTGGGCTCAACTATTTGATTTGTTTATGAGTAAATTTTATAAGCATGCATCTCTTACGGAATATAGAAAACAAATCATGTCATTCCATAACGAACCAGGTGAAACATTCCATGAGTCTTGGGATAGATTTAAAAATCTGCTCATTATGTGTCCTCATCATAATTTGGCCCAACATGTGTTAGTGCTTCAATTTTATCATGGTCTTTCGCCAGGCTTACAAACTATGGTTGATAGTGCAGCTGGTGGTTCTATTAATAGAATGACACCAGAAGCACTAGAAGAATTATTTGAGATGTTAAGTATTAATTCTCAACAGAAAAGTGCTAGAGGTAAAAATAGGAGTTTATATCAAATTCAAGAAAAATCAGATACACAAGCTCAATTTGAAAATTGACAAATTCAAGAAGCATGTGCTGTGACGACCCGACCCGTATCTCAATACGAGATCCCAAGGTCGTGCCATCAGGACAAACTAAGAGACAGACAAGCACCTGCTAAGTATAATGGTGCGAGTCAAAAGACAAAGCCATAACGGCGATACAGGAAAATAAAAACCAAAACCTGCGGAAGCTAAACCAAAATGGGACCCGAGCTAACAAGCTCCTAAATATAAACAACCAAAGAGATGGTAAATCTCTCGGCCCAAAAATTCGACGCGCGTGACGCAACATTAGACACGCACAACAAACCATCGGCATCCAAGGCCGGTAACTATCAAAATCCCAACCTGATAAACAACACTCAACGGCTATAACTTGCCGGAGGAACAATTCAACTATAGCAATATAATTAATGCTAAACCACCAACCAAAACTCACGACTAAAACTGTCGGAGGTAGGAACAACAATAATACCAAAACTAGAATAAACGAGCCACACATGCTCGAAATGACAACGAGAATAAATTCTAAGGATACAACGGCTCGGCAATACAACCGGCTCCCAAATACACAACCATAATATAATACTACAATCTACCCAAGTAAAGTCTACATAACTTTACATTCGAGCCTCACAAATAAATAACAACATAATAATAGATAACTCCAAGCTTATGGCTTGGAAGACCACCTGCTAGAAGCCTTTATCCGAAGCCGCTGCGCGTACTAACGGGATCACTGCACACACTAGGGAAAACAATCACACGGAGTGAGTCATAATGACCCAGTAAGTTTCTAAATGCAACATATGACATATTATGACATGGCATGGCATAATGTGCAATCATATAAAAGTCATGGTATCATGCTAGTATACCAACAAGAAACATGTACTTAATTCTTATAGCACATAAACTAACATAAATCAAGTAGCATATTATTTTTCATATAAATGCTCATAAATAAACATGTGTAACAGTAAACATATTTCGAACCGTTACAATCAAATCCGGGTTCAAAACCCAACCATTTTACCATGAGATCAAATCTCAAACCAAAATCCGGGCTCAATACCCAATCAATCATACCCTGGGGTTTCCTTCCCAAATAATCTCAACTCATCAGTTTCCCTTAATGAGTACTAGTTACATTCATCCAGTCTCCGGATGAGAAATGGGAGCTCGAAAGTAGTCTAGATGGCTCTCTCTCGAGACCACATCCCACTATTGGCCAAATAGTGTGGAGAAAAAGGACCCAATGCAACGATTCATAGCGATTGTTCCCAAAGACTATGAATCGTCCCATTGCCGACACAACAACCAAACCCGCCAGCTGGACTTTAAACCAATCGATCAAGTAGATATTTACTTGCATAAACCAATGAGACCAAATTCATTATTATCGGGCTCATTAAATCATGTAGGACATAATGCTCTACAACAACTCATAAACCATGCACATAATTTCATATAACCATGTAGGACATAATGTTCTACGAAATCTCATAAACCATGCATATATTTGCATATAAACAAATAGGGCATACTGCTCCATGAAATTCCATAACCCATGCACATATTTGCATATAATCAAGTAGGACATAATGCTCTACCAAGTATCAAGAACAATGCATATATTTGCATATAACCATTGTGTTCAACTAATTTACAAGTTTAGTTCAAAACTTCATATTGATGTACTCATTATTCCTCAAGTCATCAACCAAGTCATGTATAGCATACAAGCTTAATAAAATATAATGTGAGGTCTTCCATAATCCTCAACTCAAATCAAACCAAAGACTACTACACTAGTCTCAAAATATCCACAATTCAAGACTTATTATTTTAGTCTTTTATTTTAAGTACACCGGACTCAATCATAGTCCTAGTCGTCACACATGAACGATAACACCAACCTCATACTCAAAACATCATGACTACTCCGTAGTCACTTCTCACAAGTGCCTTTATAAGCACGCAACCAAAATCCTTAAGAAGAGAATTATTTCTTAATCTTCTCTTAATTATACACGTGACCATACGTTGGTCTCAAATGTCCATGCTCTAACAAGCATGCTCAAAACATATTTCTAATGAGTCTCCATACCATGAGTGTCTCCATCGGATACAAACCAAAAAAACCCGGTGTGCATAATCATAACCCAAACAAACCCAAACATTATAGGGTTTCAACCCAAGGCTTTTTATCATTTTATTGGCCTTATAACGACTCCGTTGAGTCTTACTAACACATTTCATTCTTTATGTGTTTTATAAATTCACACCATAATAATTTCTTAAAGTTTACAACCAAATCTCAATAGTCATTCGGGCTTAATTCCCAAGACTATAAATCCACAAACACGTCACAATCACCAACCATTTAAAGTTTGGAAGTTATGTTTTTCACTCCATTAACCAAACGAAATCCAATCGTCGTAGGATTTCAACCCAAGTTTGCTTAACATATTATCGAGCTTATAATGACTCCGTTGAGTCTAATCTACCCTTTCTAAAATTTTAGGGCATAGAAGTCATGGTTCTCAATACCCTCTATATTCGCAACTAACATCAATAGCCATCTTTCCAAGTTCGTTTAACTCACATAAGCCCAACAAAACATTTATCGATGTAACATAGAACAAATTTGCCAATTTGTGCATAATTTCCTTTAAGTCACCTTACCTATCCCACTCTCCAAAACCTCGTTAAATCGAACAACCCGGATTAATATACTACACTATACATGTGTACATTTTAATCAAGCTTTCAACTATGTTTATTAAGCCAATTCATGATTTGGGCAAAATCTCCTTCCAAGTATCTTGGCCAAACAAGCTCAACACACATCAATAATTCACATAACAAGGTTTAATAGACCACTTAGCATATGAATTTCATACTAATCAAGGTCTCACATAGGTTCATCCCATCTATATCAACATTTGAAAACCTAGGGTTCATGGCATCTCTAGCAACCCTAGAAATTGCTTCCATTGAGCTCACATAGCAAGAATGATTGTTTCCCTAGGGTCAATGGAGCCAAAAGACGAAGAAATAGAGGTAGAAACTTACCTTATCTCGGACCCTAACAAGCTGCGATTCACAGAATTCCGAGAGGAGAGGTTTTTCTTCTCAACCTTCACTTTAATCTCACGGTGTATCTTGGGGAGGGAAGAACTCTAGCCATGGTCTCCCAAGATCGAACCCTTCAAGCCCTAGAAATCGCCTCTCTCAGCTCTCTCGTGCCTTGGTGAACTGATCGCAGAAGACGGGCAGAAGACGCAAAGCTGAAGAAGTCGACTTATGCGACTGATATGGATTGGGATTTAGTTTAAATAGGTGGGATTATCTCACCTTAATTAACTCACTAATCCACCCCTAAAACTCTAATAAGTAATTAGGACATGTCTTAAGTTAAGTAAGAGGGTTTAGGTTAGGTTTAAATTGGGTTTAGGAGGGTACAAGTCGGACATTGCGCATAAAAATTGGAAAAATCCCGTAACAGCACTTTAGGGACCCTTGCGGTCGCTTGGCACTTCTTTGATGCGAGCGCATCAAGCCAGTGCACACCATTTCCTCCTTTGTTCATTCCTTCCTCGGTTTCGGTCGTTCCCGCATGCATCCTCGAGCCTTAAAGCTTCAAAATGGCTCACAATTGAACCTTTAAAGTCCTCAAACATTAATCTAATCCATCCAAGTCTCAAACCAATTTTAAAGTAGGTCTAGACTCCCATAAACAACGCCCGAATCAACCCGGGGAAAAACCGACGCAAGACGTAACAACTTGCTATCTAAACATCGAACGAAACCACAAACCGACGGGTAGTAACCCATGATTGTAAACATATATTAGGGCTACAAAATAGGCCTGAATGCCTCCCAAATGATGAACAACAGATAGGGGAAATAAGCTCTCGAAAGACGAGACGATCGCCCGGCTCAATCTCAAACTACGCGATAAGGAGAATTACTATTCTCGAGGCGTCAAAACTTTACGAGACTTATGGAATGCATCCAATTAGAAGTCTAAAACATCTAAACATGTTATTTAATCATCATTTAAAGATCTGGGACCAAATCGAGGTCAGGAACACAAAACCCGAATAAACTCTCAATCGCGTCGCATTTCGACTATCGTCGGGTTACGACTTTTGACTTTAGCAAGTCAACAACTATAAGACATCTCTTAAAAGTGTTTTAGTGTTAATGTGGTCTCTCATACACATTTAGACTCTCTCACAACCAAACATGCAATCAACCAAAGAAGAAATGCGAGCATTGCACGCAATTCAAGCTAACCGGGAATCAGAATCTTACATGTGCTTTATGGGAATTATATTCCCATGCTACTAATTTTTGTCCATCAAGTGTTATGTATGCTGAACAGGCTAATACTATGAATATGTTCCCTCAAAGGTCAAGGAATGATCCCTACTCAAACACATATAATCCTGGTTGGAGGAATCATCATAACTTTTCTTGGGGAGGAAATAAGCCTTTACAACCTCAACAATTCCAGCCTCAACCATCTCAAACTCTACAATTTCCAAATCAAAATCAATTGAGAATTGAAGATGTTCCAAAACAAGATGGAGCAAACAAAAGTCAAGCAGTGTTGATGAAATATATGCTTGAAGAGATTGAAAATTTAAAGAAGCACATTTTGACTTCTGAAACCGAGAAAAGAGAAGAAGGGAAGTTCCCTAGTCAAACCGAGCAAGCAAAGTCAATCACCGTCTTGCGAAGTGGTAAGGTAATAGGTGAAGAGGTAAGTGATCCTGTTCATTCTTCTAATGTGCCTGATACAGTAGAAAATTCTGAAAAAGAAGTTGAAAAGGATGATAATAGTAAAAAGAATAATGAATCGATTAATCAAGAAGTAGAAGTTCCAAATAAAGAACAAGAGAAAGAAGTTCAAAATAAAGAGATAGAAGTAGAAATTGAAAAAGAGTTAGATCAAGAAGAAGAGGAACCTTATGTGGCTCCACCACCATATGTTCATCCAATTCCGTTCCCAAGAAGACTTATGAAAACCCGAATGGACAAACAATTTACGGAAATTTATAATATGTTATCCGAAGTGAATGTTAATCTTCCATTGCTTAATGTTAATACAAATATTCCATCTTATGCAAAGTTTTTCAAAGATATTCACTCTAAGAAACACAAGTTTGAAAACAATGAAAAAATTATTGTTTCCGAAAATGTAAGTTCTGTTTTACAACCCGAATTACCCCCTAAGTTGAAAGATCCTGGTAGCTTTAATATCCAAGTTTCCTTGGGAAGCTCTAAAAAGATGAAAGCCATGCTAGATCTAGGAGCTAGTATTAATTTGATGCCTTTTGCGGTCTATAAACAGTTAGGGTTAGGAGAACTAAAACCCACTAGTATGCAATTACAATTAGCTGATCATTCAGTTAAATATCCTTTGGGTATAGTGGAAGACATCCTAGTTCAGGTTGATAAACTAATCATTCCAGTCAACTTTGTGGTTCTAGAGATGGAAAGGAAGATATGTACAAATAATGAAGTTCTTATATTGTTAGGTAGACCATTTATGGCCACTGGCAATACTATGATAAATGTGAAAAATGGTAAACTCACAATGTGAGTCCTAGGTGAAACTGTTGAAATCTCTGTTTTTGATGCTATAAATAGACCTAGTGACATAAATGCATGTTTCTCCATAGACGTAATCGAAAAATTATCAATTGAAACTTTTGAAGAAGATAATAAAGATGAAGACTATGAGAGAGATACATTTATAGTTTATGATGATAGTCCTATCCCTCCCATAAAAATTGACATTGATGAGATTGAAAGAGAAATAGAAGAGGAAGAAAGACAAGAAAGAGAGAAGTTAGAAGCTCTTAAAAAGAAAGATAAAGAAAATAAAGAGAAAGAATCAGAAAATAGTTTTGATGAATCTGAAAAAGTAGAAAAAGTAAGTAATGAAATTAAAGAAGATGAAGTAGAGATTTTAAAATCTCTTTTTGAAGAAATAGAAGATGCTAAAGAAAAGAATGAGGAGGTTAAAATAGAAGACACAATTAAAGCAGAAAATTCTGAATTTATGCCATCTGTTAAATCTCCTCCAGTTGAAGAATTAAAACCATTACCACCCCATCTAAAATATGCATTTTTAGGGGAAGGTAAAACTTTGCCTGTTATTATAGCAGCTGATTTAACTGAAGATCAAGAAGCTAGTTTGTTGAAAGTTTTATGGACACATAGAGAAGCTTTAGGATGGTCCTTAGCTGATTTAAAAGGTATTAGTCCATCTATGTGCATGCATAAAATACATCTAGAAGAAGGTAGTAAACCTTCAATAGAAAGGCAAAGAAGACTTAACCCGCACATGGAAGAAGCCGTAAGAAAAGAAGTTCTTAAGCTTCTAGATGCGGGTATAATTTACCCTATATCAGATAGTAAATGGGTTAGTCCTATTCAAGTAGTTCCTAAAAAGTCAGGAATTACAGTTATTAAAAATGAAAAAGATGAATTAGTCCCTACAAGAACAATAAATGGTTATAGAATGTGCATTGATTTGCGAAAACTAAATGCGGCAACTAGGAAAGACCACTTTCCTTTGCCATTTATTGACCAAATCCTTGTAAGACTAGCCGGTCATGAATACTATTATTTCCTTAATGGTTTTTCTGGTTACAATCAGATCCCTGTAGCACCCGAAGACCAAGAGAAAATAACTTTTACATGTCCTTTTGGTACTTTTGCTTTTAGGAGAATACCCTTTGGATTATGTAATGCACCAGCCACCTTTCAAAGATGCATGATTTATATATTCTCAGATTTAGTTGAAAGATGTGTTGAAGTTTTCATGGACGATTTTTCAGTTTTTGGAAATTTTTTGATCATTGCTTAGAAAATCTTACTTCAGTCCTGAAAAGATGTTGTGAAACAAATTTAACTTTAAGTTGGGAGAAAAGTCACTTCATGGTCAAACATGGAATTGTCTTAGGGCATGTTGTGTCAAATAAAAGCATTGAAGTTGATAAAGTGAAAATTGAAGTTATTTCACAACTACCTCCTCCAACTTCTGTTAAAGGTGTTAGATGTTTTCTAGGGCATGCTGGTTTTTATCGAAGATTCATAAAAGATTTTTCCAAAATTTGTAAACCTCTATGTAACTTGTTAGCAAAAGATACATAATTTGTTTTTGATAAAGAATTCTTAGATGCATTTAATTTATTGAAAGAAAAATTAACTACTGCCCCTATTTTATCCGGCCCTGATTGGTCTCTTCCTTTTGACATCATGTGTGATGCATCAGATTTTGCAATTGGAGCCGTGTTAGGACAAAGGGTAGATAGAAAACCTCATGTGATCCATTATGCTAGTAGAACTCTAAATGATGCACAACTAAATTATACCACAACAGAAAAATAATTTTTGGCAGTTGTGTATGCTTTAGAAAAATTTAGATCATATCTGATAGGATCAAGGGTAATAATATTTTATGATCATTTTGCATTAAAATATCTATTAAGTAAGAAAGATGCTAAGCCTAGACTAATTAGGTGGATGCTATTGTTGCAAGAATTTGACATTGAAATCAAAGACAAAAAGGGAACCGAAAATGTCGTAGCCGACCATTTGTCTAGATTAGAATTTTCGCCCTTGCTTGAACGTCAATTTCTTGATGACCCAGTTCCCATAAATGAAGATTTTCATGATGAGCAACTATTAGCTATTAAAGATTCAGACCCTTGGTATGCTGATTATGTCAATTATTACGTGTCTGACATCATAAATCCTGATTTTGATCATTATGAAAAGAAGAAATTTTTGGCTGAAACGAAAAATTATTTCTGGGAAGCACCTCATTTATATAAAATTTGTTCAGACTCTTTAATAAGGAGATGTATTCCAGAAAAAGACAAACAAAGTATTATGGAATTCTGCCATGAATACTCTTGTGGAGGTCATTTTAGTGGAAACAAAACTGCTAGAAAAATTCTCCAATCTGGTTTATATTGGTCAACTGTTTTTAGAAATTGTGAACTGTTTTATAGAACATGTAATAAGTGCCAAAGAACTGGTGGAATAGGAAAAAGAAACGAAATGCCTTTACATATTAATATGGTTGCGGAAATCTTTGATGCTTCGGGCATTGATTTCATGGGTCCTTTTCCAGTGTCAAATAATTGTATGTATATATGGTAGCAGTTGACTATGTGTCTAAGTGGATTGAAGCCACAAGAACTAAAACAAATGATGGTAAAACTGTGGTTAAATTTGTGGAAGATTTGTTTGCTAGATATGGAGTACCTAAGGCCATAATAAGTGACCAAGGGACTCACTTTACCAATAAGTTATTGAATAATGTCCTTAAGAAACATGGTGTAACTCACAAGTTAGCTACACCTTATCATCCTCAAACATCTGGCCAAGTAGAAGTAAGCAATAGACAAATTATTGTAGTATTAGAAAAGACTGTTAGGCCTAATCGTAAAGATTGGGAATCTAAACTTAAGGATGCTTTATGGGCATACCGAACTGCTTTTAAAACCCCAATAGGAATGAGTCCATATAGAATGGTATATGGCAAAGCCTGCCATTTACCAGTTGAAATTGAGCATAAAGCTTATTGGGCTGTTAAAGAACTAAATTTAGATTTAACCTTGGCTGGTGAGGAAAGATTATTTCAATTGAATGAATTAGAAGAGCATAGGCTAAATTCGTATGAGAATGCCGAGACATATAAAGAGAAGACCAAGAAGTATCATGACATGGGATTAGCCAATAAGATGTTTAGACCAGGATTGAAAGTTATGCTTTTTAATTCTAGACTTCGGTTATTCCCTGGAAAGTTGAAATCTAAGTGGTCTGGTCCTTTTATAATTGTACGAATTTATCCCCATGGAGCTGTTGATATACAAAATCCAAAGAATAATGAAAATTTTAAAGTTAATGGACACTGACTCAAGCCATACCTTGAGCCGATGTCAGTTGAACGAACAATCGAATTAATTCGTTTGCCTAACAATGAACCGCCCAAGGATTAGGTTTGCTGTTTGGTCGAGCCAAAGACGTTAAACAAAGGCGCTAAGTGGGAGGCAACCCACTAATATGAGTTTTATTGCTTTTATAGTTAATATAAATATGCTATTCTCTGTTAAATGTAATTTTGGACATTTAATTTTTAAAATTAAATATGCCAAAATTCAAGTTTGGGGGAGAAAAACATCTTAGTGTTGTATTTATATGTTGCTAATAATTTTAGTTTAGAATTTTTGTTGAGTTTTTACAATGCAGTAAAGAAAAGAAACATAACGGAATATAACGAAGGGGCCTAACTGCTAATATGTTGAAAAAGGATGAAAAAGAAATCAGATGAGCCATTCTGCCCACCTTGCGGACGCAGTGGGAAGGTGTGACCTGCACCGCAAGGTCCTCGAGAAATGCAATTATCGTGAAGTGGCTGACATGGGAATCAGCAGGAATTTGAAACACATGAACTGCCTACCTTGCGGCCGCAAGGTAAAAGACACCTTGCGACCGCAAGGTGCCTTTATATAAGAAATGGTTGGGCTTCAGTAGCAGAATTACTCCAGAATTCTTCCTCCCTTCCTGCAAGAGAAGCAGCAGTCGTCTCCCTCCGCAAAAATCAGGCGAGATCCACACCATTCTTCCAATTTCGGCTCAAGTTTCAAGAAATCTCTTCCCTCCTTCAAGCCCTTCAACTCCCACCATCCCTCATCTCTCCATCACATTCCATTGGAAGCTTGAAAAGTCAAGCAAGTGAAGAGACTCCATTTTTCCGGCCAAGATCTTTAAACTCCGGCTACATTCCATCTCTAAAGCTGCGATCAAGTAATTCTAACCCCCTCTTTAATTTTTAATGTTAAATTTTTGCATGCTAGGGTGTTAGATAATTTTTACGTAGATATATTTACATAGTTTAGGAAATAATTTTTAATTTTTTAAAAAATTGAAAAATAATTTAATAATTTAATAGTTTAATATTTAATATTTATTTTTCTCAAATAAAATGTTTCGTAAGCGTAGAAATACCAGTGCTTCCACCTCCCGCCCTGTTCAGGAGGAGGAACCGCAGTATGACCACCTCCGATTTATCTCCTACGAGGCCTCTGAAAAATATGCGACCAAACTCTCCAAGTCCGTGGTTCCCGAGAGGGGATTTAAGGCTGTAGAATTTGGCCTCCGTCCTAATTTTACTGCTCGTAGGTGGGGGCTATTGACTGTGGGTCCCAACGGGCACAATAATAAGCTAGAAGGGGGGGTTGAATAGCTTATTGTACACTTAAAACTTTTTAGTAAATCCTTTGAAGGGTACTTGCAATCTATTGAAAAGATTGAAGTAGCGAAAGACCTTCAAGGTAATTGTTCCAGGTCTGCCGATAAGGACTACCGGTAGACCTTTTATAAGTTACGTAAGTTCTGCTGTAAACAGATAAAGATAATCAAAGTATTAAACAGTTCAAATAGTAGACAAACATTAAAGAAATAACACAAGTATTTTGAGATGGTTCACACTATAAAGAGTGCTACGTCCACCACCAAGGCAGTCAACCTTTGATTTAAATAGTGCACTGTATTTTCCACTAGTTCTATTACAAGAATATTCCTAATGGATTGTGTACAAAATATTGACTTGTGTTTGGGGTCTAGGGAATTAAATATCTGTAAATACAAGATATTTAATTCGTGTAGAAGTATAGTTAATGAATATAAACAACAAGAAGTTAAAATAATAAGTGTTGATGAACAGCTTCTTGTTGTTGACGAGGACTTCTAGATCTGTGGATGATCTCTTGATTGCACTGAGCTGTAAGAATTGGAGTTATGAAGTATCAGAGCAATCCTTTAAGTGTTCGATCGATTCTGTACAGTGTGTCTTCTCCAGTCTTCAATGCCAGTATTTATAGCAGGTGCACTTCAAAAGATCTGTTGGAGAAGACGAATACTTCAACAACTCTTTTATGAATGCATTAAATGCATGGGGCTGTCAGTCAAGGAATTTCGTCTTCACAGATATCTAGAGCAGAGAATGATTTCAGAGATCTTCAAAAGGTGGGCAATTTAGGTGTCAGATCTGAGAGTTGTTGCAGGCAGAGGGAGACGATGCTTTTTCCTCATCGTCAGACGAAAAGTCTTCTGCTTTTGAATTTTTGGCGAGCTTGATATGTCAGGGAATGTCTCAGTTTAAATTCAAACAATGATGGGATAAATTTAAACTGATCCAATAAATCATTCAAGGATAGGACACGTCATGATAACTCAGGTGGACACAAGGTCTGCCGTTTGTAAGCGTTGAGCAGGTCTTCCGATAAAGCTTGAGGAGAGGTCTTCCGCTGAACCTGTAAAGTCCTATAAAAACTATACTAGCAAAGTTCTATACACAGTTGCCACGCTAATCGATACGCAGCCCGATTAGCCACTAAAGTATAAAACTAATGTAATTTACTGAACATATATAAATCTAATATAAGAATCAACAATCTCCTCCTATTTATATCTGGTCATCATTACTACAAATGAGGGCTATAACAGACTAAGTGATAGATAATAGCATGTCTAAGAGATTTATATATATTGAAGCAGAAGACATGCCTCTATCAAACAGAAAAGCACCTCAAGTGTAAGAACTAATCTAAGTGCATACAAGAATAAGTAAGTCAAAGAACAGCACACAGATCAGTAGCAGTTCAAGTAAGTTTAAACTGATTGTTTAAATTCTAAACAGATATAAAAAATAAAGTAACAAGAATTTAAACAAGACAACTTTTGAAAAGCAAGTAATCTTCTAAATTTATAAACAAGATGTTTACATATCACAGAGTTTTTCAAAATGTCAGATAAATACAAAGGGAAGAAAAGATACAAAAACTACCAAGGTCTTTTCCCTTTGCCTTTGTCTGCAACTTCCTTTTCCCTTCGTTCTCTCTCTAGCTCTTCCATTCTGCGTACGTACTCGTCATCTGCATCAGTAGGAGGTCTGGTGGAACGAGAACGGTAGTCAAGTTCTTCACGAAGACGGTTGTTCTCTTCCATCAACATTCTGTTAATTGACCTCATTTGCTTCTCCTCCGTGATGGCCAGATCACGATCACGATGAGCATTCATAATGTTGTGAGCAGAGTCGCGAGCAATGCAGTTGAGTTCTAGAATAGGAGGGCGACCGTTGCCGAGATGGAGAGTAATGGCATGGAAAAGCTCATAGAAAAGGGAGGAGCAGATACGTACACACTCATCTCGTTGAGCTTCAACGTTGATCTTGACATCTGTGAAGTCATGTCGTATCTGTCCAAAGCAAGTCCAGACATCCTCTTGAAATTGTCGAAGAAGAGCGGCAGTTCGGTCATTTGCCTTGGAAGCGGCAGTGGCTATTTCGGCGGTAGCGGTAGTGATGCTGGTAAGTGCGCCTAGCCGTTCATATATGGCGTCTAGCCGTGACACAATTTCATCATTGGCCGACTGAGTTGACGTTGATGCATGGCCAATATGAATAACTTCTTCCGGAGATGCTAGCCGGAAGGGTTGTTGTGGTCGAGGGGGAGAGGAGTCGGAAAGAGGAAGAGTCGGATGAGGAGGTAGAGGAAGATATGGTTAGAGGTGGAGGTGGAGGAGGGGAAGGTGGGGAATCAATCTCAATGTCAGTGTCAGAATTGTCACTGATATGGGATGATTCGGGTAAGGGGTCGATAGAGAACCAATAAGATGGGGCAGGGTAGAGGAGGGATTTTGGTTTACGAAGGGTAGGTTGAGGAGGTTGTTGGGTAGGGGTGAATAGGTCTGCTACTGAAGAAAGTTCGAAAAGGAACTTGGCGGAAGCAGAGTCTATTGGCTTGGAGGGAGGGATTGGAGTTGGTTGTGGTGTGGTTGATGAAGTTGGTTGGGATTGGTGAGGTGAGGAAGGGGTAGATGGGTCTGGTGAGTAGTTGAAGGGTAAGGGAGGAGGAGGAGTGGGAGTTCTGGCTGGCTCCTCTTGATTTTGAGGCTCCTCTTGAGGGATAGGCTCCTCCGGAGGTGGTGAATTCCTCTGAGTAGATGACTCAGGAGGAATGGGTTGTTGATTGGGTGTGGCGGTAGAGGGCTGGGCTTCGGTAGTGGGTTGGGTGTCGGTAGAGGTTTGGTCTGCAGTTGGTTGGGCATTGGTAGTGGGTTAGGCGGTGGTAGAGGTCTTGGTACCGGCAGTTGTCCTTTTCTCCCTTAGCGGCTGAATAGGAGACTCAGCTACTTCATCGATAGAGGCAGGAGTGTCTGCTGCTAGTGGTTGGTCCTCGAAAGTTTTACGAAGTCTCCTTCGTTTAGGCTTAGGAGTGGGTGTAGGGGAAGATGAGGGTGGTTGTTTGGTTTGAGTGGATGGCTGGGAAGAAGATGTTTGTTGAGTTTGAGAAGATGGCTGGGCTTGTGAAGTTTGGGCTGGGGAAGGTGATGGAGTTGATCTGGCTGGAGGCTGGTCCTTTTGGCCTTCCTTCATCTCTCTCCTAACCCATTTGGCCTGCTCCTCTTCAGTTGGAATGACTTCTTCCGGCCTTGTCTTCTTTGCTTTGCCCTTTATCTTGGCCCTTAGCAGCTGTTCTGCCTCATCAGCCAAGTCTTTGGCTTTGTGATGGAGGGACGTGGCCATTTGTTCGTCAAACTTTTCAGAGGCCTTTTTGAAGGTTCTGCTGGCTGCGTCATGTGCTTCCATGTTGAAGCAAGTTACCAAGATCGGCACAGGCTTAGCCACTTTGTGTAAGACACCGAACCTTCGTGTATTTGACTCTCTCGTGTTGCATGCTTTGTTGTTAATGCATTGAGTGTTCATCTTAGCATGTTAGCACTTAACTGGGTCTCATGGGAGTCTTAGTACCTTGCATATATGACTTATAATGTTCATCTTGATCATAGTATGCTTGGTTGAAAGTTTAGAAGCTTTGTTGCTTCGTTTGAGTCTTAGGGTTTCTCGTGTTTACCTTCGTTGCTTGTATTGTTTGTGCTTTCAACTTGCGAGAAGTTCATTTAAGTTCTAGACCAAATGTACTAGTATTTCTAATGCTTGCACAATCAATGTTCATAGATTTGTTGCATTTGGAAATAAGATGACCAACATATCACTTCACAGATTCAGTCCTGTTTTTGGGCGAACTTCGGGAAAATTCTGGTACCAATGTACTAAAGAGAATTTTCTAAAACTTTAGTATGTTTTACCTACATATGTTAGGATACTCCCTGTAAAATATGGTATTTTTCCAAGGTGTATAAGTACCTCATTTAGGTCTTGACTTACGGCTGTGCCAGATTTATGTTTTCAGGAAATCAGCTTCTGTACTTGAAGTTGTAGTAGCCATATTTTGATTAATATAAGTCCAAATTGAGTAATTTAAAATGCTAAACTATAGTTTAAAGAGTCTAGTTTCATAAAAATCAATAATAACCTCATATGGAGATGTGAGCTATTTATGGTCGATTTTACAAGATCGACTGTCCAGTAGCAATAATCTGGAAATTGGGCAGTTTTCAGCCTTTGGTCATTTCTTGGGTGGTTTTGGCTATTGACCACCAAGCCCCTTGGCCCTTGGACGTCTTGTGGGTGTCAAGCCACCTTTGTTGACTTACTTTCAACCCTTGTGAACCCTTTGATCATTCCTTATCAATGGTCACCCTTCCTTGGCCAATTAGAAGCAAGATAATCACCATCACTTGGATTGGAGGGTTTGAGGGGAAGTATATACCAAATGTTCAGCCTTTCAGCCATTATTGATCAACAACAAGCTGATATTCAGAGACATAACTCCATTTTCGTCCATGGAGGTCACTCCAACTTGAGAGACCATTTCCCGGAGATCCGGTGGTCCGATCGACGAACTGAGACCGCCAAATCGAAACCCTCGATCTTCTCTACAACAATCCTTGCTCTAATAAACCTTTCCTCCATTAATCATAGGACTAAGGTACGTTGAGAAATCCCTAAAATTTTCATGTTCAATAAAATGACATGACCCCTTCATTATAGTTGCTCTATTGATGATTATGAACATCTTTTGTGAAGACAAATCCTCCAATTCAATCTTTGAAACATGTGTAGGATTTTATGAATTCTCTATGAAGTTGTGATTTTGACATTTTGTAAAACATGAATGTTGTTTATAATGAGCTTAGGAACAACTCTTGTGAAAGATTATGTTTCAATTCAAGGTTTAACAAAATCTCCGATTCTAGGATTTGAAACTTCGGGATTGTGTTTAAGGCTAGTTTAAGATCATGAGCGGCTAGTAATCGAGTTCTAAATGAAAGGAGAACTTAGGAAAGGGCAATGTGATGCATAGAGTATAAATGCTCAACTTGGTTGAATTTTAGTAAAACTCACCGGAGTTGAAATTAGGGAGTTATTGAACAATACCGACTCCACATTCAATCCCTACGACTTTTGTAGTGCGTTAGACTAATATATTAGCCTACGTGACTTTGGGGTGAATTGAAGGGAATGTTTGATATGAGTGATTATAAGACTCAATCGAGTTCTTATGTGGTTTATGTGATTGTGTGAAGCAAATGCACAATTGAGAGCATGTTGTAGAATGATGTATCTACTTGACAGTTGAATTCGCTCTTGTCAATTCCTACTTGATTCCTTAATGAGTAAAAACACCTACTTGTTGAATAATGAATTTAAGGGCTATTCTATGAGAAGATTTGGATTGGGGCTTTCTTAGTACTCTATACATGGAGTCTACTTGTATAAGTCGCTAGGATGACCATGTTGTTATCTAAGACTCACCGGTATGGTTTGACCTTACGGGTTATTACCGCTCTAGTGTTGCTTAAGTCTTTGACTACCATCGACTTTTGTGTTATTGAATGAGTTACTACTCTAGGAAGAGTTTAGTAAATGGCTTCATGATCCGAGACTAACGGAGTAGTCTTGGATAGTACTTAATGGACTGATGGTTAAGTTGTGACTCTGTTGAATTTCATAGGTGAATATGGAATACTGTGTATATTTTATATTATGACTAAATGCATGATTTCCTACCTTGTCAAGAATTGATTCTTCTATGTGTTTCTATGATATAACTTATGAGCATATTGAATGTATTTGCCTTCGTGCTCCGATACGTTCTCAGTTAATGAATTGTGGTGAACTTGGATTCTACTATTAAGTGGAATTATGAATCAAAATTGAACTAAGCTTGATTTCACAATAATCAACTTAGGCTTCCCTTATATAATTGACTTGAGACTTGAACTAAGATTCCTAAATGGAATGAGAACCTTGCTATGCCTCAAACAAGAACATAGAAAAGAGTCTTGGGACACATATAGTGTTCAAACTCTATTTGGTTGGAATTGTAGTAAAGACTCAACGGAGTCGAGTTAAGGAACAATTGAATCTACGAGGATCGTGGTGAGATCCTATGACAATTATATTCCAGTTGACTAGATTACTAGCTTTTGGGACTTGAATTGAATAGAGTGAACAAACTTGGCACTTATGATTTAGAGACTTAAATGATTTCCTATTGTGGTTTTGTGATTTATGTAACAATGTGCATAGTCGTATGAGTTTAGTAGGTCATTGTATCTACTTGAGAATTAGCAAGTAAACATATACTTGTGCATTGCATATAAGTCCAGCTGGCATTACTTGAGTTTTCATGATGATGGTGGGACGATGCATTGCCTTCACGAATTATGGGATTCGTGATTGTAATGTATCGTCGTACCGGATTCGGGTTTCACACACACCTCCACCTTTGCTAGCTACGGTGGGGAAGTAGCCCTTTGTGTGTAACCAATTGAGCACATTGGCTAGGGCTATTTTCTCCCTGAGTAGAGAGCTCGAGACCCAGAAGAGAGAGCTCGGTACTTTGATACGAACACGGTATCCGGCACGATATGATTAATGGTTGTGATTGCAGGGAGCAATACTACGGCGAGTGATTTGGTACCTTCTCTATCCTTTATGTGGCTTACTATGAGCACTTATGTGATAACAAAGTGTTAGTTGAACATGAGATCTTATTGACCATGTTTGTATGGGCTGATTTTATATGAGAGATTTGATGTGTATATATATGGATACATTACTTATACATGATGATTGTATGAGACATTTGATATGTATATGTAAGATATACATACTTAGATGAGATATTTATGAGAGATTTGATATGTATATATAGAGATATGCATATCGATATAGGTGTATAAATATAAATATGCACTTGCACGTGATGATTATATGAATAGCTTGATTAGTATATATGATGATATATATATACTTGCATATGATGTTTTGTGGGAACTACCTTCTAATTCATTTGATTTGTGTTTGAACAGGGAATTATACCCTGGTTCATTTGGACGGTTTAGTAAGTGAGAAGAAATGAATATCTTGTGGAGTGTCTAAATGATACTTTACGCCTCTTCACGAGGTTTTTCGTCATTTGTAAAATGGCATGATGAATATTTTTATGTTACATAATTTTATGTTACATATCTCTTGTAGTAGCGTATTGGGTCATTATGACTCATTCCGTCACTTTGTTTTCTAGTTGTGCCAATTGGTAGCCGCGTTGAGACCAGTAGATCGTGACATTGCAAAAGGTCTTGCAGTGATCGATAGATCAAGATTACATCGTGTGGTTCGTGTTTGTAGCAGCTAACTCTCCCGAGTAGCATCTCGTGGAGTCTGTTCCCTTTAGCATTGTCATTGATATCATGTACTTTGCTATTCTTGTGAGATCGATATTTTGTAAAGTTATTTAGACTTTCTGATCGGGTATATACTTGGTATTGTGTTAGTTCTTTCTTGGCCGGCGTGTGTTGTGTCGTGCCTTGTTAAATGATTTCGTATTTATTTCGGCTTGTCTCAGGGCACTTATAGCTTTGGGGCATTTCTTTATCCTACTTATTATAGTTCTTGGTTGACCCCGGTATGCTTTAGCCGTTGGGTAATTGATATATCGGGTTGGTTCTTTGTTGAAGCTGAAACGGCTCCGAGTGCGATAGTTTGTTGCGTGCAATGTTGCGAAACGCGAGTTTTGTTTCCTCCTTTGAGAGATAATGTCTCTTGGTTTCATTATCGTTGGTTCGAGCTTCATAGCTTGGGACTTCTTTTCTTATATTGCTTCCCTGATTCGATTTTTTGAAATACCTTATTTTAGTGCGGTGACGTTATGTTCATGTTTAAGCGAGTTTGCTCGATTGCTTGACTAGCACTATTGTTTATCAAGTGCTTGTCCTTTATTAAGTTAGTTCCGGCCGCGACCTTGGGATTTCGTATTTGTTGGAACGGGTCGGGTTGTTGCATTGTAATGAGCTTATGTTAGCTATAAGCAAGATAGGTTCCATGGCCTAGTTTGGGTTTGGGTTTTCATTTAGTATTTACACCGAAAGTGTTGTTTATAATGCCTTATTGACATATTCTTTTCGCATAAAGTACCAATTTGGAGTACTAAGTTCGCTTGGTCTAGATTCACTACTAGAAAATGACCTTTAGTGACGAATTTTCTTCGTCGCCAAAAAGGCGAAATCGCTAGGCTCGCAGCTTACCGGAATTTTCCGCCGCCATTCGTCGCTAATCTATGTCATTGATGCCGACGGACCATTTCCGTCAAGCTAAAGGCATTTAAAAATTAATTAAATTAATCGGCCAATTTTAAAATTCGGCCGCTAAAGGCATTTAAAAAATTAAAAT
>CM028383.1:110268359-110302688 GCA_013146195.2 Codonopsis lanceolata | reverse complement strand
GGTTTTTCCTTTTCCTTCAACGTAAAAGGAACCACTTAATAACAGTAAAGGATACCATGCTCGTCCCAAACAATTACTTTCACTACAATAAAATCGAACCATAATGTAACATGTTTTAGCATATAGGAAGTTATCCATAATCAAATTCCCAAACTCCTTAACAACATTAGTAATGGGTTGTTTGCTCGGCCTCAAAATCCACATACCCAACCTCCTTCACTCCTTGTCTTCACTTTGACTTTCCAAGGTGGTTTTAGAACATAGGAGATCCATAATATGGTGATTATGTGCCATGTATCTACAAAAACAAGGAAAAAATTACAAGATACCACAATGTGGTGATGATGGTAGCTTCTCCCATCTACGATACAAACCAAAACCCACGCTTAAAATGGTGTAAATATATGGTAATTTTCGATCGGTGATGTTGTGGTGATGGGGGTTTGCATTGGTAGCACTTGCAAATGCCACCAAACTTATTGACAAGAAATGCCACCAAGCTTGTTTCTCTATGGTACGACCTATTAAAACGTCCTAATTTCTGACGGTTTGACACCACAATAATGGAGTAAAGGTAAATAAGAACCACAAGTGAGTAAATATTACGGAGAGGAGTTGCTCTTAGTGAAGCTCTGCTAAGGCATGATAAATGGCTCGAAACAAGGGTATAAAGAACACCAACTGCGGTGGTTACATGGTGGCGGATTGTCAGTCTGAGGGTTCAAAAAAAATCTGAAACCTCCCAACGCCATGTTGGAATCCGGTTTCTTTGGATGTAGGCTGGGCTGGCTTCTGAGTTCCCTTTGCTAGTAATTTGAATGGGCTTCTCCCTTTGTCAAACTAATGAAGTTGCTTGTCTACCCTTCATGGTCACAGCCTAGGCTTTGTAATCTTACGTGAAAAGGAAAAACAGAGAGAAAAAAAAAAAGAAAGAGAGAGCAGACGGTTGTCCCACCCTTAGAAGGACCACATATTTGGTTTCGTCATGAGGTTTTGTTTTTTTATAAAGTATATATAGATAGTTTGGTAAGGTATGGAGACTGCATTGGTTGAAGCAATCGTAGTAAGTTCGGTTGTGTAGGAAAATGGGAGAACCATGTCACCGAGTATAAGATCACTTTCGACCTCTCGCTCCAATGCAATATAAGCATTGGCCGGGATATATCAAGACCAATCCACTAGTGTCCATGTTTGGATAAGGTCTCACCACTAAGTCAGATCTGCAACCAATGTTGAGTAGCAATTTAGGGACTCCATCATCAGGAAATGCAAGAAGTTCTAAAGCTCTTTACGAAATTTACGAAATTCGACAATGCGAGAAGAAGAGTGTACTTGCGAGCTTCAACGTCATCGTAGAATATCTCGGGAGGTGCTTGTAGCTCAGGCCTTGGCGACATCTCTTATTTTCTCTTTGAAGTTCACAAAGGGCAGAATTTTCAAGCCCAAACTTCGTAAAAATTATGGAGACAGATAATTAGGACAGAACAACTAAGCGTGACATGTCTTGGTAAAATGGCCAGAACTTTCTCTAGAGATCCCCAAATCAGGAACCGTTTTTGGATGGAAAGTAGACTTCTAGATCTTTCCAACCATACAAGTCTTGTAATTTTTGGTTCCTAGAATGAAACAGTTCTGCAATCAAAGTAGACCAAAATCAGGAACCGTTAACAGAAAATTTTGTCCATTCTCTTCATTCTTTGACCAACCATTGCTAGATTGTTATGAATAAAATGATGTTGAGGTAACACTACATCATGAAGGAGCTGTAATATGAAAGGAAAGTCAAAAGCGAGGCTTCGAAGACAAGTTAATCTTATAGAAACAGATAACTAGGACGAAACACTAACTATGACACGTCTTGGTAAAATGGCGAGAACTTTCTCTAGAGATCCCCAAATCAGGAACCGTTTTTGGATTGGAAAGTAGACTTCTAGATCTTTCCAACACATACAAGTCTTGTAATTTTTGGTTCCTAGAACGAAGCAGTTCTGCAATCAAAGTAGACCAAAATCAGGAACCGTTAACAGAAAATTTTGTCCATTCTCTTCATTCTTTGACCAACCATTGCTAGATTGTTATGAATAAAATGATGTTGAGGTAACACTACATCATGAAGGAGCTGTAATCTGACGAATGGTGTAGGACTTAACCAAGTTTGTTTTTGGACTCAAATAGCAAGGCTGATTTTTTTCTTTGATAATATTGGGTATTCTTAAGCTTAAGTCGACTTATTATTCTTTGTCCTACCTTCTAACTCATCAACGAGGATGAGGTAACTAAGCTTTATTTTTCTCATCATCCCTATGTTTCTCATTTCCTCAATCAACAAATCAACAAGTTCTTGTCTAGGCGTTTTGGCCAATTTGGATTAGACCAAACATCCTCGATTGCTATTGGGAAGTCGATTATCCATCGAGGATAGAATGGTTCTTTATACAATGGTTAACGATTCATGCAAGCCTACTCAAGCAATAGGAATTTGCATTGAGTCAAGTTGAGTAGGTACAGCCATATAAACATATCCACATGAAAAAAAACTCAAGTTACGATTACTTATGACTTATGAGAGGAGTCTAACGACCACATCTTGCCGTAGTGCTACTCAATTCACAAAACCACAAATATATAGGCCACATGATTTCCAATCAAACTTCTTATGAGTTAAAAAACAGGGACATGATAAAAGCTTTAAGAAAAACCTTTCCAAATAAATTAAAATAAATCGAAGATAAGAAAGCCATTCTAAAGCAATGAATAAACAAGTAGCCGATGGCACCAACCCATACAAAGGATATTGCCTTGGTACTTGGATCGAGGGTAGTAAATATCTTCACACTTGGGCGATATATATCTTCACCGTACTTGACCACGGAATGTCCAGGCGGCAGCGGGAAGGCATGGGCGTCACGGCCGATAAACTCTCGGGCACCTTCCAAAATCGTAGTTTTTGTACTTCTCTAGCTACTGAGAATTTCATATAAGACTATATAACTAGGGCGTTATGCCATGGAAAAAATTAACATTGATGCTCAAATATCGGAAAACAATAAAAGCAGATGAGAGAATATCCAACTTCAAATCATTCCATTGCGACCATTCCTTTCTTTGGTCAATATGTATCGCACATGAATCGGACCATATAACATCTCTTTGCTGATTCAACCAATTCATTACGTTCTTCGGTGAACATATCTCACTCGCACACATTTACATGTCGGGATGAGTTGAAGGGTTTACGTGACTTCCCCAAGCATGTTGTACAAAAGTTCTGATGGCGGTACTTGTATTGTAATTATATATCTTTCTCGTGAGTTAGGCACTCAATCAAGCCTGCCGTTAAACAAAACATTATTTGTATCTATTGACACTCTATAAAGTTGGATGATTATTTAGAAGAGACACGGTGATAGTAAAGGTTTGCTTTAGTTATGTGTTATGAGCTATAGGCGAGCTCTATGGACAAAGCTTCCCCGTGATCCAATGATCTTTGCGTAGCTTGAGGAAATTGTGATTCTAGCTATGTTGAGACTTCCTTCTTTTTACGGATGGAGTGAGTGGAACAAAGTTTGTTCGAGATCGAGCAAGGGAAGAGTTTCTTCTTGATCAGTGGCGGCGGAGTTGCTCCTCCTAGGCTGGCTGCTATGGGAGATTTATGGAAGCAGCGGCTCTAACGACTCTCCTAGGCCTTTTCATGGCTTTAGTTGCGAGAAAGTAGGAGATTATGAATTTATGATGAAACCCAAGAGGTAAGAGGTTGTCTTTGGAAAGTACAAAGTAGGAGATTTAGGCGGTGTATTATGATGAAACCTTTTGTATCACTTTAGGCGGTGTATTGTGAAATGTCTTGAATGGTTGTCTTTGGTTTAACTTTCCGGCAAGAGGTTGAGATAAGCAGCGTCATCTTTGAGACCTAGAGGAGAAGAGGAGGCTAAGCCGGATGTTGGAGAATAAGGTTAGTTAGTGTTGGTTTTTGAGGTGATTACATGTTTTTGGGGTAAGACCAAGTGCAATGTTATTATCAGTTGTTGCACTTGGAAAATATATGAAAAGGAAAAATCATAAACTTCAGCCTCGTCGTTGATCTTTGTTGAGTTTTATAAGTTTTAACCCTACCTAGTACCTACCTAACATCATAAAGTTTCCTTAAACTAACATACAACTCTGCAATTTCATGAGAATGTATGGACTAATTAAATGGTGTGGAATTTATCTATAATCTGTAGGGAAAAGACCATAATCGTGGTCCTAAAAGCAAGTACTCAATTTTAAAAATGGATTTGATTTCTATCCGAACTAATCTTATGGGTTGCTTTTGATTGTTGGAAAATAAAGTCTTTTCGTTATTTGTCACTCACTTGTTTGAATGGATTGGTTTTATTTCCATTTACCCTAGTTAGTTTCGTTCAGCCTTTACGTTATCGATCGCCTTAGTCTTTTAAGCAGTTGAAAGAAGTAAGCGTTGGGGGTTTTTGTTGTTTGACGAAAATGGAACTACGACAAGACATGATACTTGGATTCCTCAAAGCGGACTACCCTTAAGTTTTAAGCGATTTGAATTCACCCATCGGAAAGAATTATTAACTCTTGCACTTTTATCACTGATTCATTTTTCTAGATTTGAGTCTTTTTCATAATAATGTCAAGTAGTCCAACTTTTGAGCTCTAGTAAAACAATATATGGAGTTCATTTGGTTTGCTCTCTGAGACTTCATTGTTACTCCACATTCAGTACAACCATTTAGTACATTTCAAACCCAAGAGGTTTCTTCATATTCATGGCTATGGGAGATTTATGGGAACAGCAGATCGAGTGGCATGTGTTTCAAGAGCTGGAAGAGTACAAAGTAGGAGATTATGATGAAACCCAAGCTTCAATGCCTAAAAAACTCTCCTCACGGTCACCATGTCATACCCACCATCTTTCCATACCCCCACTCCTAACAATTCTTACCTCACCTAACCAACTAGATGTCACTCTTTGTCTTTTTATTTAACCATTTCTATCCTATTCAATTCTAAACTACTAATCACTTGGTGAACCACTTCCTTTCTTATTCTCTATTTCTTTTACCAATTTCACATCTTCGGTTGCTGGATCAAGCTTTGCTGGCTTAAAGTCAAATGGCACGTAAACTGTTTCAGTCGAAAAACTCGGCTTCATGGAGCAAAAAGTCTGCCTCAAATAGTTTTAAAATTAACTGCATGAAGGTAATATATATGTTTCAAACATTGGAATTTTTATGTGCTTAATATATTATTACTATGGAGCACTGAAATATGTTTTTCTTTTAGATGTGCAGTGGTCTAATTTTCTTTCAGGGATGAAGTCACAACACAATTATAATCCACATATGAGGCTAAATTTGAGCAAATGAAAAATGATTTCCAGTTGCAATTTCAAGAGATGCTCAATTCGAGGACTTAGAGGCTCCGAGCATCGTCCACAAGCTCTTATGTAGTTTAAAGTATGACAATTTGACAATTCTATATAGTTTAACAGTTTAACAGTTTAGTATGACAGTTTGTCAATTCATTTTGAATATAATGTTTGAAGCTTTGTTGACTTTAATTGTTTGATTTAAGATATTTTAAGTGAAATGTTCAATCAGGTACTATTGAGAAATATTTATAGACATAATATTAGTAATATTTTATTTTCAAAAAATAATCTTCTGCAACAGAATTTTTCGTTGCAAGTTTTTTCTTTTTTAAAAAAAATTTAGTTACAAACCAACAACGGACTTTTGCAACAGAAACATTAGGTTGCATACTTGATACTGAAAAATTCAGTTACTAGTTTAGTTCCATGTGTAACAAATTTGAAACAGAAAACCAGTTGCAAATTAGGTTGCATATTTGAAACTGAAAAATTCAGTTGTTACTTTAGTTCTATGTGTAACAAATTTGAAACAGAAAAACTTGTTGCAAATTAGGTTGCCTACTTGAAACTGAAAAATTCGGGTTGTTAGTTCGATTCTATGTGTAACAAATTTGAAAGCAGAAAAAACCGGTTGCAAATTAGGTTGCCTACTAAAAACTGAAAAATTCAGTTGCTAGTTTAGTTATATGTGTAACAAATTTGAAACAGAAAAAACCAGTTGCAAATTAGAAACAGAAATAAATCAGTTGTTGTTTGCAACAAATATAAAAAAAAGTCCTAGGAAACACATCGCAACCGAAACTACAACTACTTTTTTCCGTTGCAAGGTTTTTGCAACCGCAAGAAAGTGGTTGCACAATTTTGGGACGAGGCTTATTGCTATGGACTTTGTTACGGACATTTTCCGTTGCAAACAAGGGAGCAAAGAAGGCATCTCATGCAGTTCTTGATGGGACTGCATGATAGTTATATGAATATTAGAAGGCAGATTCTTAGAATGAAGCCCCTTCCTACCATTGGAGAGGCTTACTACATGGTAAGGCAGGAAGAAACACAAAGACAAGGGTATATCTCAGAGGCAGGGTTCATTGCAGCCAACATAACACAAACTGGACAGAATCAAGCCAATTCTGAAAGATATAGTGCTACATCAACTCAGAACAGGCAGGGATTTAACAAGAATCCATTCAGGAAGGGAATCTTCTGTAATTACTGCACTAGGGAAGGGCATCTGAAGGAAGAATGCTATAGACTCATATGGTTTCCTATAGGACATCCTGGAAACCCTAATCATCATGCACATAAGGCAAGGAACAATAAAGGTCAAATGGCAGGAAAATCACAAGCTCAAGGAAGTTCTGCTTCTGGAAACCAGTCTAGACCAGAAGCTCCTAAAGCCATGCATATCCAATCTGGGCAAATCCAAAATGGGGATGAGACAGTGAAGACAAACTTGGTGCAGCCTAGTCTTGAACAATTGCAGTTGTAGCTCAATCAAGTTATGAATATGCTCAAAGCCAAGGATAGCCCAGAAGACCACAACAACAAGTTTATTGGTATGACACACATGGCAGGTACTTCTATTATAGATCATCACAATCACAAATTACATTCTCTGCACACCTGGATTATTGATTTAAGAGCAACAGACCACATTTGCATATCATTGACTTTAATGCATGATGTAGAGACCCTTAACCATCCTGTCACTTTGTCCTTGCCTAATGGTACAAAAGTCAATGTCACTCACATAGGAAAAGCCTTTATTAACCCTAAACTCATTTTACATAATGTGTTTTATATTCCTAAGTTCCAATATAACCTGCTTTCTGTTTCTAAGCTTCTATTACAAACTAAGTGTATCACACTTATTAGTCAAGCACAATGTGTTTTCCAGGACCTACAGAGCAATCAAACTATAGCTACTGGTGAGCTATATGAAGGACTTTATCTCCTCAAATCAGACACTCTCCACATTTGTTCCAACACTACTAGGAAAAATGACATTGTTTGTTGGCATGAAAGGCTAGGACACAGCTCTTTGAGCACTCTCAAGAAAATCATTCCTATATCATATCTTTGTAATAGTTTAGAGACTGAAACTATCACTAAATGTAATGTTTGCCCCTTGGCCAAACAACATAGATTGCCTTTTAATGTTAGTAGTATTAAAAGCAAGGAATGTTTTGAACTTATACATTGTGACCTATGGGGCCTTATAGAAAGACTACTATGAATGGTTGCAGATATTTTTTGACCATTGTGGATGATTACAGTAGGGGTGTATGGACTTTCTTGATGTCTACTAAAACTCATGTGTTCAAATTGTTGAAACAATTTAATGCCTATGTTCATAACCATTTCAAAACCACCATAAAATTCTGCAGAACTGACCATGGGACTGAGTTTTACAACTCAGAAGTCATACCTTACCTCATCAATTTAGGCATTGCCCACCAAAGCTCCTGTGTTGATACTCCACAGCAAAATGGAGTTGTGGAAAGAAAACATCAACATCTCTTTGATATGTCTAGGGCTATAAGGTTTCAATCAGGACTACCTATACATTTTTGGGGATATTGCCTTCTAGCAGCCACTCATATCATAAACAGAATACCCACTGCTGCTACCAATTTCAAAACTCACCATGAAATGTTGTTTAAAACTAGTCCTACCTATGACCACCTAAGAACTATTGGATGCCTTTTCTTTGCATCTGTACATCCAGCTGATAAATTTGAGCCCAGGGCTGTTAGATGTATTCATTTAGGTTACCCTGCAGACCAGAAAGGATATATCCTATACAACATTGAAAATAAAAGGATTTTCATATCCAGACATGTGGTGTTTCATGAATCTACATTTCCCTTTAAAACTGAATGCACTGTTTCTGGAAGAGATTCTATTGATATCAACTTTTCTCATGATGATCATGTCCATAATCCTAACCAACATATTTCACATAATGCTAATGATCTCATAGAAAGTGAGTCTACACCTTGTCAACAACAGGATCTAAGTGATCTTGAGGAAACTAATTTGGAAAATCCTAGGATGAGCCCACACTTTGCCAAGAACAGAATCCTAGTGATTATGAAGAACAAAATTTGCAAAATCCTAGAAAATCCACAAGGAATAGATATCCACCTATTAAACTGAAGGATTATGTTGTTTCCACCATTTATCCTAAATACAAAAATATGGCTTACATGCATCATTATCATCATCTTTGTGCTAATTCCATGATTCATGTTGAGGAACCACAATCCTATGGTAAAGCTAGTCAGAACACTGAATGGGTTGAGGCCATGAAAAGGGAGATTGAAGCTTTGGAGATTAATAATACTTGGGACATTGTTGATCTACCTCAAGGGAAGAAGCCAATTGGATGCAAGTGGATATACAAGGTGAAGTACAACTCTGATGGCAGTGTAGAAAGGTTCAAAGCCAGGCTTGTTGCAAAAGGGTATAACCAGACTGAAGGTATAGATTATTCTGAGACATTTGCACCAGTGGGCAAAATGGTCACTGTAAGGACCATTTTTGCCATTGCTGCAGTCCAAGGTTGGGAGGTTCAACAGCTTGATGTAAATAATGCATTTTTGCATGGAGATTTAAAGGAAGAAGTCTACATGAGCCTGCCTCAAGGATATACACCTCAAGACAATCCCAACAGTGTATGCAAGCTTAAAAAGTCATTGTATGGGTTGAAACAAGCATCCAGACAATGGTTTTCAAAATTGACTTAGGTTCTACTTGATTTGGGATATATTCAGTCTATGGCAGACTACTCCTTGTTTATTTTGAAGGAAAGGACAAGCATCACTACAGTTCTAGTTTATGTAGATGATATACTGGTTGGGGGTAACAATATTGCAGCCATTAATCATCTCAAGCAGTTGTTGCATGATAAATTTAGCATCAAGGATTTAGGGGCCATCAAATATTATCTTGGAATTGAAATCATGAGATCTGCAGAAGGGTTTCATCTGAACGAAAGAAAGTATGTTGTGGAACTTGTAGAAGCAGCAGGGCTGATCAACAGCAAGCCACTCACCATTCCCTTTGATCCCAATGGGAAGTTATTGGCCAATGAAAGTACTATCTTAGACAATCCTTCAGAATATAGACAGCTTGTGGGAAAGTTGGTATATCTGACTGTTACAAGGCTAGACTTGGCATTTGCAACACAATGCTTGAGCCAATTTGTGCAATGTCCTAGGGCTGTTCATTTAAAAGCTCTCCATAGAGTTTTAAGGTATGTTAAGGCCTGTCCAGAACAAGGCATTTACCTTCCCTCTTCTAATCAACTACAATTGGTAGCTTTTGTGATAGTGACTGGGCAGGAAATCCAAATGATAGAAAATCCATCACAAGATATTGTATGAAGTTGGGGAAATCTATTATTTCATGGCATTCCAAGAAACAATCTGTTGTGTCCAGATCATCTACATAATCAGAATATAGGCTAGGGCCCTAGCTACTGCAAGTTGTGAAGTCACATGGCTTCATAGTCTTCTTAAGGATCTTGGAGTTAATATTCCCACACCTGTTAAAATGTTTTGTGACAGCTCCTCAGCAATTGCAGTGGCAAATAATCATATGTATCATGCAAGAACTAAGCACATAGAGCTGGATTGCCACTTCATTAGGGAAAAGATAAAGAATGGATTGATATCATTGCAGCATATTTCCACAAAGGATCAGTTGGCAGATGTCTTTACAAAATTTCTTGGGAAGAGCTTGCATTGGAAGTTTATTTCCAAGTTGGGGATTGTGAGCATATGCACACCCTCAACTTGTGGGGAGGGTATCAAGAGTATTGGTATTCAGAGAATAAACAACTTGGTTGATGAACATGGGAAAGAGATCCAATCCAGAGCTAAATATGGAGAACAGAATTCAAAGTGGAAGAAATTTGTTAATGCTGTTACTGTTGAGAGTTTTGTGTCTTGGCTGTAAATAGTTGTAGATGCAAGGGGGTTCTTTGTAAAGTCTAAAAAGGGTAGTTAGTTGGTTAGGCAGTTAGTCTGTTAGGCCTACTAGCCGTTGGTGCCTTCCTTCTGTTAACTGTATATATATATATGAAGCAAGGCTTCATCTTAATTGATTCAATAATAACAATTCAGAAAATTCATTCTCAATTTACAATCCTTTTCTTGTCAAGTATCGTGTGAACACACATCATATTAGATATTAAACTAACAGGAACAGATACAACACTTGATTTTAGCCAAAAGACCAAGAAAGATATGCTTACTTAATATCTAGGCCTTGTGTTTTATACAAACGTCGCTTTCAAGTTTCCCTCTCGATGATGTGGTATAGATCTGAGAAGTTGTGTACTTATATTCAATCACCCGCCATCTCTCCACCAGATTTCATAATCCTCTCATTTCAAAACTGAGGAAATGAATTAACCATTCTTTTATAATAGTGTATGAATAACCAATGTCATATATCTCAACCATTCGACTAGTTTTTCCAAAGATATCTTTTATATGCTTTTCAGAAAACCAAGGGCGACATAGGTTTATCCTCACCACTTTGGAAATTCCAGAAATTAAACTCAGTGCTGCTTCTCTCTTCTTTAATTTTCCTATACAGCAAACTTGTCCCTGAAGAGTGGCTTTGACACAATCAGCCATCTCATGGCAGTTTGATCAAGCTTGGGCAGTTCTCCAAATATATTTATTCGCTTAGCCACCCTGATGGGGGAATAGAGACGATGGAACATTGGGTCAACCTGATGAACCGGTTCTAGGCTATCTTTGTTGGAAAGCATGTTCCTAGATAGTGAGAAATGCGGCCCAATCGAAAGCTAATGTTTTCTGGCTTATAATTATAGCGCAAAGGCCGAACAGCAACACATCAAGACGGCTTCTCAGAGCAACCACTACTTCCCCCTGGCCCCTAATGCGGTAGATGGATAACAGGTCAGTGCTACTTGGTTCCATTAATGTCCAATGGGATCTCCTAATCGGACCATCACCTTTTGCTTCTTTTTTTCTATCTCAGCCCAATATGTAGCACAGAAATTGGTAGTCTGCTTTGAATCAAGGAGTTGCTCAATAGAAGGGGGTCTTGTCGTTTAATGCACAGCCTGATGATAACAAGCGATAGAAAAATAGAAAATTGTTTTTCTACTTAATTTGGAACTGGTTTATTAGGTTGACACAATGTTCTGTAGTCTCTTAAAATTGTCAGACTAATAGTCATGTTGATAGGTTGGGGACATCCTTCAACGGGACTTTGTGCTATGTGATTGTGTTAAATCAAATTTACACACAAATAGACACTAGAAAGAAAAATCAATATCCTAAGAAGCAGTAGACCAATGTCCTTCAAACATTTTATTAGATAACTGGAAACGTTTTAAACTGGTGCTAGATCGGCATATGCCACTTAAAAGCAGCAAGCACACAGTATTCTTTGTAAAAGGCAAAAGAAAAGTTTGCTTTATGCTCACCGTGTGGCTGCAAGTCTTTGTAAATTGCCCGAGACGTCAGTTTGTAATAGCTATGTTGTAACTTCACTCCACTAATCTTGAGATGTGGGAAGCTTTCTACTTCACACACACTCAGTACAACCCCAATGAAATCCAACTTTTTCATAATTACACTTTGATTCTTGATGATTCAATTTCTCTATGCTAATCCTAAAGTGGTAAACGTATTCATTCAATAATTAAATCATCTATTCCTATACACACTTATGAAATATCTTGAGATTTCATTAGAAAATGAGAAAAAATTGAATGGTTTTATATGTTAAACGTTCCGTATCGTTCTAAGAACATATATAGCAGAGATTGTTTCTGTATTTACGTATCCTTGACACGAGATAGTCAACTAGATCCACAGCTCTTTGGAGATAATGACTGGTAAAAACATAATCTGCAACCACTGTGGCACTCAATTTATGTTTCATTAGTTGGTTGAGGGATGATTTGTGGTCTCGTATTGTATAGTTAGAAACCATTCTAACGTGATATGTAACATATCTATCATGGTTTTGGAAGATGGCTTAAATCGCAATTTGGTCACCCTACTTTCCCACTTTTTGCAATATGGCGACTCTACAATATTTTTTTTTTCAATTTAGTCATTCTACTTGGTTTGGACATTCAATATGGTCACCCAATCCATTTCCGTCCGTTATGTTGGGTGGAAATGGTTTAAAAGACTAAAATACCCTCTGAACAAAATCAAACTGTTTTGGCTTAATCGCAATTTGGTCACCCTACTTTCACACTTTTGCAATAAGGTAACTTTCTACAAAAAAAAAAAGGAAAAATATCAAAAAGTCTTAGTGCACTCTTAGTCTACTCTCTCTACCAGGTCGTCCCCAAAATTGGGGCTTTCTCCGGCGAACACAACAGCACCACCATTAATATTGGGGACTGGCAATTTACTTGGAAACGAGGCTATTTGCGGCAATAAATAAGAGAGAGGACTCGTGGCTGGGTTGCTGGGCCAGTGACGGAAAATGAAGGTCGTCGATTGGCAGAGATGAAGAAGCTTGGGAACTGTACGTCTTCACCAGATCTGAAAGAAAGAATGCAGATGGTGGTGTTGACCGAAGATGAAGAGATGGAAAAAGAGCGAACTGGGAGATGAGAAGGAGCCATCGATGATTGACAGAGATAAAGAAAAAATGGATCTGAGTGAGGAGAGGGCGGGGGTTGGTGCAGCTTGGAGCCGCTTGACTGGAGACGGAGAAAAGAGAGATGGGGAGCTATAGCTAGACTGGTAATGGAAGAGGCTCGCCCGGATCTTGGACTTTGATTTGAGGGAGAACGAACTGGAAGATGAGGGAATTTACTTATGATCCCCCAAATCCGGATGATATTTTCTCTATTTTTGAATATGCTAATTTTGGGGAAACAAATGTCAGGGAGATTGAAGCTTGTCCTATTTATAGTCCTGCTAGCCATGGCCCGAAAGTTCATACAGTAAGCCCTGAAGTCAATATGTTCAATAAAGATGGTATTCAGAGACATTCCAATCCGTATTTCAATCAAAATGATGATATTGAAGAAGGAGAAGAAGAAGATGATGATGATGATGATAAAAGTGGGTAGGAAACTGTGAGCCATGTCGAGGATCAGGGTTCAAGTTATTCCCGCAATGGGAGTGACCCATCTGTCAACAATATGCAGCGTGACAGTAATGTGTCAGGTAGCGCAACAGAGTGGGAAGGAAATGCAGGGGAGGATGCACCAATCACTGAAATTAGTGAAGTTTGTTCGGTGCCAACCAAACAAATGAAAAAGGGGTCTTCCATATCTCGACTCTGGAAATCACACCAAAGCAACGGGGAAAACTATAAGATTATATCTGTAGAGGGAGTAAATGGAAGGCTTTCCAATGCCCGGTTTTCAAATGGTACTGTGAATTCCCCAGACCAAGGCTCCGGCAAAGACGGGCATAGTCCGCCAGATTTAATGGAACACCGGAGCTCACCTGACTCGGGCAATCCACATATAACTTGTGGGATGAAAGGGTGCATTGAATGGCCTCGTGGTGGAATGCAGAAGCATAGTTTGAAATCAAAGCTTATGGAAGCAAGGATGGAGAGTCAAAAGGTACAGTTGCGCCAGGTTTTAAAGCAGAAGATTTAGATGGCGAACCATGCTTGCTTAGCGAAATCTATATATATATAATGACAAAGTTAGATTTCTCCCTCCAAAATCTCACTTTTGAATTATTGACTATTGAGTTACCATTTCACTATTTCTCTCTCATATCTTCTTTGGTTACATTTCTCTTTTTCTCTCCCGTCTTCTCCGTATTTTCTCTTTCATCACAACCATCTCTTCTCTTTTAATTATGTTTAAATATTTTTCTCTCTTTAAGCATAAAAAATGGTAACTAAAACAAAAATAATAGTTTCGGAGTCAAGAAAACAAAAATATAAGAGGTTAGTAAAATAAAAATAATTTATGGAACAAGCCACTATAAAAATAAAAGTTACAGAATCTACAAAACAAAAATACGTTAGTAAAATAAATTTTTTTGATGGAACAAAAATAATAGTTACAAAGTCAATTAAAAAAAACTAAGGTTACTAAAATAATAAAAAAAATTACGGAATTTTTTTCAAAAAAAAATTTTTTTAAATAGCTATGTGAAACAAAAATACATTAGTTAAATAAAAATATTTCATAGAACAAAAATAAAAGTTACAGAGTCAATAACATAAATATAATTTAAACTAAAGTTAGTAAAATTATAAGAATAATTTACGGAACAAAAGTTTAAAACAAATTCTTAAAAATAGTTATGTAAAACAAAAATACGTTAGTAAAATAACAATATTTGATGAAACAAAAATAATAGTTACAGAGTCGTCAATAAAAAAAACAATTTAAACTGAGTTAAAACTAATTTTTAAAATAAAATAAAAATAATAGTTACAAAGTAAATAAAACAAAGAAAATATAATGTAAGTTATTAAATTCAAAATAATTTACAAAACAAAAATAATAGTTAACGGTAAAAATAATTTCCTTATTTTGATTTTGGCTTATTTTCTTCTCATAAATTTTTTATTCATAAAATATAAATATGATTTAATAAAAGTAATCATTCAAAAGGAAGAACTTATTTGAGTTCAGATTCCATTTGCAGCGCGGAAAAAATTCAAGTTTGTTCGAAGACATTCATTATATATAGTTTTTGAATAGTTTAAAGTGTTCAAGGTTGTCAGACCATGAATTGACACTTAAAATTAGTGTACCAGTAATATTATTGAGAAACATTGACCATGCTGCAGGGTTGTGCAATGGAACAAGACTAATCATCATAAATTCTGAAAATTACATTGTTAAAGCAATTTTTTTGAAAGAAAGCAATGTTAAAGAAAATATTTTATCCCAAGATTGTCATTAACTCTATCTGATATAAGACTGTCTTTTAAGTTCCAAAAAAGACAATTTACATTTCTCGTATCATATGCAATAACAATTAACAAGTGGCAAAGTCAATAATACTAGGTCTCTTTTTGAAAAAAAAACCAGCATTTAGCCATGAACAATTATATGTCGTAGTTTCTAGAGTAACAAATTATTTTGGTTTGAAGATATTGATGTGCAGTGAAGATGAAAAACCAACTAATAAACAACAAATGTTGTGCATAAGAAATTTTTTAGAATCTATAATGATTGGTTATATACTTATATGTAATTATTAATAAACTAATCCTCCTTATTCATGTACAATTTAGTTGACGTGCGTTTAACGCACGGGTTAAAAAAACTAGTTGATTAGAGCTATTCAGAATTATCTTTAAAAATTTAACAGTTGAGATCCACTCTCACATTCACATGTGTGAGTAGTTATCCATTTTGAACTCCTTATTTTTTATTTCTTACGAGTCACCCCATACAATTAATATTATGAGCAGTCACTATTTTTTCTTCTCCTTATGTTTTATCTTCATATTACAAAGTCACATCATGCGATTAATCTTCTGAACAGTCACTCCTTATAAAACATCAATCCTTCAACTTTCACTTGAAGCAATATATCATTCAACTGTAATTTTTTTTATAAAATCGTACATTCTATTTAGGTACTGTCATTTCAATTGACGAAATCAGATATGCTGGCACCGTGCCATAGGCACAGGTATGAAGATCTAGTTACTAATAAAGACAGATCAAGTATGAATGTACATCTCTTAGATCAATTTCTTGGATGGCTGTGATGCTGGTTCTCCATTTTGAATATCATCGATGAACATTGTTGACCCAAATAAAGATGAATATGTAATTTTTCAGTTAGAGTCACCTTACTGCAAAAAGTAGGAAAGTAGGGTGATCAAATTGTGATTTAAGCTAAGGGTATTTTCGGGTTTCTACAATTGTTTTAAGTTTTCCATCCAAAAAATTGGATGGAGTGATGAACGTGCTATATGTTACCAAGTACAATGATTAAATTGAAAAAAAAAATTATAGAGTCACCATATTGCAAAAAGTGGGAAAGTAGGGTGACCAAATTGCGATTTAAGCCTTGGAAGATCTACTCAAGAAAAGAGCAGACATTCCAACGAACAAGGACGTTGGCCTATCAAATCTGCCAAGTTCATTCTTGATTTATGTAAGAATAAGGAAAACTAATGCTGAGGTATTGTGGCATCGCACACACTGAATCCTACTGATGATATCCTTCTTTATTTTAGCTAAAAGTGGAAAGGTGAAAGGTTTGGATGCGGATTCGCTTTTTGTCAGCCACATTCAGGTGAAAGGCTTCTAAATCTACTTGAAATTTAAATTATTAGGTTTGAGAACCCATCTGGCATTATTGGTAACTAGTTTTTGTACACGTACGTTAAATACATACATATATTTTTTTTCAAATAAACTATACAAAACAAAAAAAATAAAGAGAAAAGCAAAATTAAAAAAAGAAATTGATAAGAACTGCTTAATTAGAAATATATTATTGTAATATTAACCATTATAGATTTTGAAAATTTTCCTTATACACAACATTTGTCGCTTTATTTGTTGATTTTTTAATCTTCATCACATATCTATATATATATATATAATAACAACCGTGATTTTCCCGCCTAAATGTTTTCCATAAATGTAAACACAAATATGCATTAGAAGTTGAAACACTTTGTTTTATTACATTTTTCTTAATTTTTATACTAAACATTTAATTAACATGACATTGGAAATTGAAACACTTTGTTTTGTTACTTTGATTTTAATTTACTTGTGTGTTTTGTTAAGACAAATTCTATCCATAGAAGCTAAAGACCAAGTACATAGTGAAATATAATTTGATAAACAATTATGGATCCTTAAAGTCTAACATGTCTAATTTTATACTCAACAAACATTACTTACTCAGCCATAAATGCTATGTGACCACTTTTGTTGCGTATAACCAAGTAATTTCACGGGCAAAATTAGTAGCATCAACCAACGAGCTCTAGCTCAACTGGTACTACTCACTTCTCCTAACGGAGAGGTCGGGTGTTCAAGTATCACTAGAGATACCTGGACTTCACAACTTTCAATAGAAAGGTCGGGTGTTCAAACATCTTCAGAGGCAACGTTGTTGTTCAAGCTTTACCCAAAGGCCCCATTTAGCTGCTCGCTTATCTTAACGGAGAGGTCGAGTGTTCAAGCCCCATCAGAAGCACCCTGGTGTATCACTACTATCAACCGAGAGGTCGGGTGTTTAAAGCCTCACCAGAGCCACCATTTGTTCTAGTCACACCAAAGGCATCATATATCAATAAATGTAGCCTTTCAATGCATTAAAATATTAAAAAGTAAGGGTTGGAGTAAGGTCTATGTCCCCTCCAACCTTTAAAAAAAAGTAGTAGCAACAGTTATAGCATGTTGGATGAATGGATTTTTAAAGATCAATATGATCTTGGTGAGAGGTGAGAACATCATTATTACCGGATTTCATTTTCGCTCATTTACATCGTAGAAAAGCGAGGATGAATATGAGCAAGTAAATCGTAGTCTAATTGCTCTGGGAACATGTACAATGACTCTAGAGGGGTGTGATTATGTATATAGGCAAGTAGCCGAGTATCATACTCTGTGAAATGTTCAATGAATTGAGAGCAATCATAGTTTAAATGTCTATTTCATAGTTTATTGAATTGAGCTTAAATATTTGTATATATAGTTGTAATAATTAAGTACATATATTATCAGTGTCACCTCATTTGGGTGACACTATTAATGAAAGAGTTTTTGAGTCGGAGATATTTTGGTCATTTCGGTGGAGGGATGACCATAGAACGTATGTAATACTAATTTGGGTCGTTTTTCTTTGGTTTATCATCATTTGAATTTGTTGTGCAATTTTTATTATCTAACAAATATATATTCGTTTAAAGATGTATTCTAAATATATATATATATATATATATATATATATATATATATATATATATTTTATTTTTTTTTCATTCATGTAATAAACAATAATTAAATTCACTTATATTTTTATCCTTACATTTTAATTATGTGTTTAATTTTCATAACACACTAACTAAAAGATAAAAAAATTATATTAATATTGATTAATACTGATTACGTGTATTTTGTTATGTGATAGATAGTAGCAGTAATTGTACATATTTAATCATAGTGATCGTAGTAGTAATCGCACATATTTAATGACAAATGTTGTATTTAAAAAAATATTCTAAGATTTATAAAATATTTTATTTATTTATTGTATTCTCTATTAATAATTTTACCTTTTCTTAATCGATGTATTATAATAATTTCAGTTATGTACATCGAACTCATAATATTTACGTTACAATTATTTGCTTATTTTATTTATTATCGTTAAACTTTTTAACCATGATATTAGTTTTACAATTATATATATATATATATATATATATATATATATATATATTTCAACAATTCTCTTTAATTTATTCTTTTAATTTTGTTTTTTCACTTCATGTTGCTTATGTATAATTTGATTGAAAAATAAATATGATGTGCATTTAACGCACGGTAGTTAGTATTTAAAACCTGAGGTGACATCCTCAAGCAGAATGTCTTAAGGCCGGGATTTATATAAATTCACTTTCTTTTTTTAAAAATGTACGATTAGACAGAATTGAACCATCTTCATGATTAGTTAACTTAACAATTGACGAGAGACTTGTGTCTGTGGATAACAAAAATCGATAGAGGTGATAATTTTTGATAATTCATTTTGTGTGTTTATTATTCAAATATGTCAAATAGAGTGAATATTGGATGCTACAATGGAACCTGTACAAATCTTTTAGTCCACAACATTGTTCGTCACAAACTTGCTTATGTTGTCCATGTCAGGAAAGTTTGCTAATTTGGTAATTTTTAGTCAATTCGAGTTACCACATCAACATCTCAAACTTAATTTTTTCTCAATCAAATGGCTGTGAAAATTTAGCTTTGGATATGAAAAACCACAGTAATACATTTTAATTTATGATTAATTTTTTATTTTTTTATTTTTGGGGAATACATGATTATGAGATTACACCATACATTCATCATTAATTTTCAAATACAACATTAGAAAAACATGCTTTGTAACACAATTAAAGAAGAAGGAAGAAAAAATAATGTTAAAAATATAATTTATAGTTTGAATTACAAATTAAAAGGAAAATCATAATTTATAATATGAGTTTTATACTTAATTTGGTTTCATCAATTGGTGAGACTTTCAAATGATTGTTGGATGGACGGAACCATTATCTTCCAATTGAACTTTAAAAATCCAATCTGATCCAGATCTTTAGCAATGTTGGTATGTTGGCTTGAACGTATAGATCAGACATGCCTAATGAAACCTATTGATTTTCAGTAAATGTAATTATGAAAATGTCCAAAGATAAGTTGTGTTTTTTGTATTCAAATTTGTTGCACTTTGAAAGTTATTTATACACGAGGTTGGAACCCAAAAAAGATAAAATTTAAATCGTTTTAAGAAGTTGGACAGTTGGAGAATTGAAAAGTCAATTAATGGAATTTTAAATCAGTTTGTGACTAATCATCTTTACATCAATATATAATTGTTTTATTTTTTTTATAAATAATAAATGGTACATTAAATGTAATCTAAACTAGATTTTCGTACCCGTGCCATAGGCACGGTAAACTCGATCCACAGTTGAGGGAGTTATTTGTAAAGAGTTATATGTAATTGACTCATGACAGTTTGATCTTGACTGGAATCAATCCCCACTGCCAGATACCCTTTTTTTTTTTTTTTTTTTTGATAGAAGCAGGGCGGCACCTGCGAGATTTTATTAAAAATAAATAGGAAATACAAACTTAAGGGGGACAACCAGCCTTACCCTTTGAACGGGGGGACAAAGGAGCCTTACCTCAAAAGAAGAACAACAGGAAAAGAGAACACTAAGAGACTCTAATCCTAGCCATGCTCTGAGCATCTAAAATAATATTAGACCTAATAGAACTAGGCAAATCCTGGGCCGAATGAAAAGTAAGGTTACAAGCAGAATCAATAGCCAGATTAGCCAAACCATCCGCAACAAAATTAGCTTCGCGAAAACAGTGGTTGACAGAGAAGTTTAAGTTTTGCTGCATCATACCAATAGCCCGAACAAAGTAAGCCAATGACCAAGGAGGGGACGAGCCGAAAGCATATCACAAATGACTTTAGAGTCGATATCAACTAACACGTCACGAATGCCTTGCCTTTCAATCCATTCAATGCCTTGAAACAAGGCTCTCATTTCAGCAATAGTGTTGGTGGACTGCCCATAAAAAGAACTGTAAGCATAAATCACAGCTCCATTGCAATCCCGAATCACACCACCTCCACCACTACTACCTGGGTTTCCACGACACGCCCCATCAGAATTTAGCTTGAGAGAACCCGGAGGGGGCTTGGACCAATGAACAGCCCGAACAAGAACCTTCTTTCGCATTGCATATGAGACTATAAAACCGTGAGATTGGCGAAAACCAATGAAGTTCCAGGCGCTTAAAATACTATGAAGGTCAGAATCAATTGCAAAAGAAATCTGGGATGGAGATGTACAACTACCATCGAAGATAACTGCATTTCTAAACTTCCAAATATTCCATAAAATGATAGAAGGCAAAAGGATGAGAGTCACCGACTTGGCCATGCACCAATTTGCCATGCAACGCTGCTTAATGGAAGATCCATTAAGAGATATACCATGAGGAATGAAAGCCTTCCAAGTTTGAACCGCTGCTTCGCTAAGAATAAAAAGATGCTGGAAGGATTCGATTTGATGTGTAGAGCAACAAACACATTTTGAAGCCAATTTGAAACCCTTTTTGAGCAGCCCTTCATCGACAGGAAGCCGACCCATTAATAAACGCCACATAAATATGCCAATTCGCTTGGGAAGAAACTTGTGCCAGATAAAATTATCACCAACAAAGAACAACCAACTCTAGAAGAAGCAAAGAACAACCAAAGTAAGAGTAAAATTGCCCGACGCACCTTCCGTAAAGGCTTATCAGTCGATTTGAGGTAAAAATTGGCGAAATTTCACGAATGGCATTGGCGCGATGGAGTAAGCCGCTGGGAGAAGGATGCCATTTCCATCAAACAGGTCTCGAACTTTATCAGCCACACAATCCAGCGGCCTGACAATACATTGGTTTGGAATCCACCGATCAAACCAAATAGAAATATCCCCAGCACCCACTATCCAGCCTATATTCGGCTCGGCCAAGGATTTAATTTCTTGAAGCCTTTTCCAAATATGAGAGCCGTTACTTGAGGAAATAACCACATGGGCAGATTTATTGTACTTAGCCTTGAGGAATTTAGACCACAGACTATCCACTCGTTCTAAATCTCCACCACAATTTAACTGAGTAGGCCTTGACCAAAGAGAGTAAGGATGGAATGCCTATACCTCCAGAATTTTTAGGAAGACAACAAGTATGCCAAGCAACCCAATGAGACTTGAAGCGGCCCTCAACATTACCCCAGAAGAAATTTGCGAAAAACTTTTCGATGGATTTAATAACTGCCACCGGGGGAGCAAGGGAAGCAAAGAGATATGCGGTGATAGATTGAAGGACATGATTTATGAGAGTGACTCGGCCAGCCTGATTAAGAAAACAGCCAATCCAAGAATCAATTTTGTTTTGTAATTTAAGAGTGAGCGGATCAAATAACCGTTTGGTACGCCTTCCAAAATAAATGGGACAGCCTAGATAAGTCATAGGAAACGTACCCAATTGAAATCCCGAATAGGTAACAAGGTTTATTGCTCGAGAAGAAGAAAGAGATGGATTTACAAAAATTTGGCTTTTATCTCGATTAACCATCTGACCCGAAATGGACATATACGAAGCAATAAAATCAGAGTGTTTCTTCAGGGAATGTTGGCTGCCATTGCAAAAAATAATGATGTCGTCGGCAAAAGCAAGATGCGACACAATAGGACATCCACTCGAAGACGAATAGCAAAGACTTTGGTTCTCATTATGCAGCAAGTTCAAACCACGACTTAAAACTTCTGAGGCGATAATAAAGAGGCTTGGTGAAAGAGGATCACCTTGGCGAAGACCACACTTAGAAGGGAAGAAGCCAGCGACATCACCGTTAACCAAAACCGAGAACCAGTTGTCAGAAATAAGTCTCCAGATATAATCAATAAAAATTTCATGGAATCCAAACTTGCGAAGGACTTGTATTAGGAAGACCCAAGAAACTTTATCAAAAGCCTTAGCCATATCGAGTTTTAAAACCACATTAGATCCCAGAACCTTCTTGCCCAAGCTGAATACCAACTCTTGAGCGAGAAGAACATTATCCCGAATGACTCGCCCCTTAGTGAAAGCACTCTGATTAGGAGAAATTATATGAGGCATAATCTTTGCAAGACGGGAAGCTAGGATTTTAGAGATTATTTTATGGCAGAAGTTGCAAAGACTTATGGGTCTGAGATCTTTAAAAGAAGAGGGAGTCTCAACTTTCGGGATAGCGACAAGAAGAGTACTAGACCAAGATTTAGGGAGAGAAAATCCAGCAAAGAATTCCTTGATAGCCTCATGAAGATCAAACTTGATAATATCCCAGCAAGTCGTGAAAAAATGACCAGTAAATCCGTCAGGACCTGCAGCACTGTCACCACTCAAGCTCGAAATAGTCTGCCAGATTTCTTGCAGAGAAGGAGTGGAGATAAGGTCTTGATTCCATTCCTCCAGAACCAAATTTGGTATCATGTTCAGATCACCAATCACAGGTGGAGAGTCCTCTTGCGCTTGGGAGCTTAAAATATTCAACAAACTCCAGCATTTTACATCATCAAGATTGTTAAGAAGAGTACCTTCCATGTTACGGATAGAATGAATATGAAGTTTGCGCTGAGCTTGCCGAACAGAAGAGTGAAAAAGTTTAGAATTTCCCTCCCCATCCTTAAACCACTTTATTTTTGATTTTTGTCGCCAAAAAGCCTCCTCCCGAGATAGAGCCGTACGGAGCTGAGCTTGAGCATACATCAAGTTAGACCTATTCTCATTGGAACTATTTATTTCAAAGAATAGCTCCTGCTCCAAGACTGCCTCTTCAGCTTCTTTAAGAGCTGAAAATATATTTCCAAAAACTGCTTTATTCCATAGACGCAAAACTTTCTTCGTACTTTTTAATTTGTTCGCAAAACGGACCATTGGACGGCCCTCAACTGAAATTTCCCAAGCTTCTTTCACAACATCTAAGAAAGTTGTGTGGCTGGTCCAAACATTTAGGAACCTGAAGGCCGAAGACTTTCGGTCTCGTGGCGTAAAACCGCAATAATAAAGGGCTGTGATCCGAGCAAGTCCGATTTAGATGCTCCACCGAGGAATTTGAAAAAGAGTCCAGCCATGATGTATTACATAAGACCCGATCAATCCGTTCATGTATAGTGGCATTCCCCTCCCTTTTATTCCACCAAGTGAATTGAGTACCAGAAAATCCCAAATCAATAAGACCCGTGGCTGATATGCAAGCGTGAAAATCTAAGGCGCCGATTGATCCCACCTGACGACCTCCCATTTTTCCTCCTGATGTAAAATGATGTTAAAATCTCCACCAACTGCCCATGGAGAATCTGAAATCTGAAGACTAATATCAATAAGATCATTCCATAAGAGCTGCCTATCAGGAGCAGAACACTTGGCATAAACTCCGGTATAGAAAATTGGGTTGTGCCATGTATAATGCTTGATCCGTAGAGTGATTTGCTGAGAAGATTCACTAACAAGAGAACAAGTAAAAGAAGACTTGACAAAAAACCAAATGGAACTTGTAGAGTTTGAGAAACAATACCGAAACCGGAGGCGGCGGGAGATTAATTGAAGCCTATCCTGATTAATCATTGGTTCAAAAACTGCAACTAAAGAGACTTTATGAAAGCAAGCAAGGTGTTTAATACGAGCAATGGTAACATTGTTACCAATACCACGAGCATTCCAGAACAAGGCCTTAATTTCCATGGGAATCAGAGGTATGAGAGACTGAACTTTTGGCTTTGGATCTAGTGAGCCTACCCGATTGAGGAACAGCAGATTTATTCTTACTTGACGTCCCCGTTTCCAGATTGAGGGCTTCCAGAGTTGCGTCATCCATCTCCCCTTCCTCTTCAATGATGTCTAAAATAGCAAATCTGTTTGGGGACTGTATAGGGTCACTACTGGTGTCGAAATTTGTAGCATGCGAAGTCTGATTCAGTGTATGCCCAGGCACTGTTGTATTAACCGCAGCCGGCTTGTAACGCCCCATAATCTTGCATGTGCATTCTATGCTTGTCTTTATACTTTCTTGGTTGATTGTGAGCTTGTTTACTTAATATATAAACGTCTTAGAATCATTCATAGATCATTCTAGAAGTCCATAACATGCTTAGAATCATATAAACTTGTTTGTTGAATCGCCGGTTTAATCGCGTTGAATTTGGCCTTAGCGATTCCTCTCGTTGCTCGTATTTGCTTCTATTTCGACGCATTTAAGTGTTCGTTGAGTTCTTGGCTTTATATTCAGGTCTTAATCATGTGGAAACAAACCTTTTTCATGTCCAAGACATCCTAGTTTGAATGGTGTTTGATTGTAGTTTGACTCGTTGTTCATTCGTCGCGTGGTTCGCGCCTTGTTCTACCTTGTTCCGGTTGTTGTTCGGGTGTGTTTCCGACTTGTTTTGAGTAGGGTTAGACCTTAGAATGGTTGCCCAAAAGTTTGGGACCATTTAGATCAAGTTTAGATCAAGTTTTAGAGGTTCTGGAGCCGAGGCGGCCGCATGGCACCTGGTGAGGCGCCCGCCTCAAATGCAGGGAGTAATTGCAAAGTGGACTGAACTTGGGAGAGGCCTCAGTAGTTGAGGCGGCCGCATGGGAGTGGGTGAGGCGCCCGCCTCACCTGCTGATCTGTTTCGGGATTTTTCTTCCCCTGTTTTGAGTTATGTCGTGAAATGCCTATCCTACCCTCATTAAACCCCCTCTAAACCCTTCCTAACTACCCACACTTAGTCCTAATCAATTCCTATCACTAATTAGAGGTTAATTTAGTTTGGTTTAGTGTTTGTTAACTTCCTAATTCCCACTAATTGCACTTGAGAAATTCCCCTTGTACCCTTCTCTTGTTGGAGGTATAAATACCAAGCCTTGGCCAAATTTTCAGTAAATCCTTCATTTGTTCATCCTATTCTTACAAGTTAGAGAGAGAGAGAGTTGGGGGCTTGAGTTTTGGAGCCCTAGTTCTTCTTCTTCCTTCGATCTACAAGGATTCCACCGTTCGATCGCCGCCAAACTTCGGATTCTCGACGGGTGAGACGAAAGGAACGACTTCACCGTTTAGATTTGGATTCTCTTGAGTTTTCACTCAAGCTAGGTAAGTTACTCTTCTTCATTTTAGTTCTCATTGACCCTAAGGAAGCAAAGTTTATGATGTGTGAGGTCAATGAGGACACATAATTGCTTCCTATGCTTTTCATTTGAAATTCTAAATGTATGATTTTGCTAGGAGCATGTCTAGGTGAATTTCTTGCCCTTGGGAGTTTAAATTACTCTTTTATCATGTTAATTGAGGACTTAAACATGATAGAATTATGTAGCATGATTGTTGATGAAAGTGATATTATTTGGGAATGCCCTAAATTATGCCTATGTGGTATGTGTGAAATTTGTTATGTGTTGTATCCTCAATATTGGACTACAAGAAGAACATGAATTACATTGAAATGGTTTGGGTGAATTTATATCCTTGTTGAACTTAAAAGTGACCTAGGTTGGGTTATGAAGCATATAGCTTCACTTTCCCCAAAATTGGGAATTTAGAGAATAGACTCAACGGAGTCGACTCTAGGGAAGAATTGAACATGTTAAACTCTAATTTCAATCCCTACGAAGTTTGAACACCGTTTGATTTGGTTTACTCAAGTATGAGTTTGGTTTAATTGATTATAACAAGTTGTTATGAAAGGTTGGTATTTGTGCAATCTATTGCCTTGATATGTTTACGGTAGAGATTAACCCCTACTTTGTCGGACGAGTCCGCTCTTGTCGGATTCGGTCCTTAATTGGTTTAAAGTCAAGTAAATATCTACTTGTGCATTGCATTGAGTCCAGCTGGCATAATTTGGTTTGTTTATTGAGTCAAGGTGGGACGATGCATCGCCTTCACGAATTATGGGATTCGTGCTCGCCATGGATCGCCGCACCCGGGACTTCACACACCCCTCCACCGTGGCCGCAGGGGGGAAGTAGCCCTTTGCCGTGACGCTAAGTGCCGCATTGGCTTGCTAATGAGATCGAGTAGGTTCTCGGTATGAGTCGATGAATTCACATAACATCGATGGCACGAACTAGTAACAGAATTGTATTGCAGGAGCTACGAAGCGGCCGTGACTATCATATCCTACTTGTATGATTTACTTTACGCACTTATGTGAATAAGGTGCTAAGTGTTAAATGATGATAATATGCCATAATTGTGATAAATGTCATGCTATAACATGAACATGCATATTTTGGTAACTTACTAAGTCTTTCGACTTACCCTATTTGTTTGCTTTGTTTTCCTTAGATCAAAGCCGAGGAGACGTCCCACGCTAGATTCACGTACTCGCTTGGACGTTGTGAGCGAGGTTGCTCTTTTGGACTTTAACTGATTAATCTTTTATTTTGGAAAGGACGTTGGGAAGCAAGTCATGTAGACTTGGCTTGGGGTTTTGTATGTTGTAGTAACTTAATTATTTAATACTTGTAATCTTTTGGTATGCCGACTATAAGTCGAGCTTGTTTATATGTTGTTGGTTCATCACAGTTTCTTCCGCTAAAGCTTGTTTAAAACATTATTGTTGTTATTGTCTCCGGCATGTTGTGGCCGTTGAGTTGTTTAAGCATGTGTTAATTGTAGGAGTAGTTGTTGGGTTCGCCGTAACGCCGCCGATGACTTGTTTAAATTAAGTTGTTTTTCCGGCCAAGTGTAGCCGAGTTGTTATTCGTATGTAATGTTGCGCCACATGAATTTCGTAAACCTACTTGTGCATGCTTGTGTGTTTAACTTGATTATTTGGACGGCGCGATTCGGGATCTCGCATTGGGGTCCGGGTCGGGCCGTCACGTTGGTATCGAGCTATAGTTACGACGGCCGTGATAGGTTCCATGGCCTAGGTGGGTTGGTTATTTGTGTGATGATTCTAACGCCGAGTGAATTTCTTGTAGGGGTTCGATGGATAATCCTAGGAATGGAAATGGTAGAGGTAGGCCCAGAGAGGTCCAAATTTAACCCGAAGTTGAGGTACCGCCGCGTAATCCGTGGGTCCGGATATGGCGTAATTACACCGTAGGTTGATGGCTTTTCCGGGCAGTGCCGTGGAGGTCAAGCCGGGGGAGTACCACCACCTCGACAGAGGAAGTTGCACCACCACCGAGACCGAGGACTGACAACACTCTCCTAGAGAGATTCCTTAAGTTGAAGCCTAGTGCATTTCTTGGGAGCCAAACCCTAGGGAGGCTGAGTTGTGGATGGAAGAGATGATCAAAATCTTATCTATGTTGGAGTGTACCGATGAGGAGAGAGTCGACTAGCGACGTTTAAGTTTAAGTGAGCCGAACATTGGTGGAATGTATTGAAGGAAAGCCGAGATGCAACAAGTCCCAATCACTTGGGCTAATTTTCGAGGGAATTTAAGGAGGAATACGCACTGATGTGGTTCGCAACCAAAGGGAGAAAGAATTCTATAATCTTGAGCAAGGTACCATGATCGTGGGGAGTTTCATGAAGTTCACCGAGCCGAGCCGTTATTGCACGTATTTGATCCCTACGGAGGCTCCTGAGAACACATAAGTTTGTTAAGGGGTTGAGGACTGAATTTAGGAAGCGATTCTAGCACTTAAGCTCACCGACATCTGACCGCAGCTTGATAGAGCTTATGAGGTCGAGCAAGATATTGAGGAGCACCGAGTCAAGAGTAATTCGGGTAATGCACCCAGGCTACTCGTAACACTAATCGGAAATAATTCAGGTAGCGAAGGGGATACCAAGGAAACCGTGATAGGAGAGGTGGAGGCCAAGGTAGGTCACAGTGAAGCTGTGGCAACAACACTTCTTCTACTCGGGGCGCAAGCGGTCTCGCAATGAGACTATGATTTGTTCTCTCGCCAAGATCGGGCACACAATGATAGGTTGCCGGGGGAAGACTGGGAAGTGTTTCATTTGTGGAGATGGGACTCATGTGAGGAAGGATTGTCCCAAATATAAGGCCAATCACGTGGCGCCGGCCTGGGGCTAAGAGAGATGTGGATGGTAAACCGAAGGTTCGTGGTCAGTGTTTGCGCTTGATCATGAGGTTCGTGGGGTCTACGGCAAAGTGATAGGAGGTACTCTTTCTATATTTGATCATAAGGCTCGAATTCTCATAGATCCGTGGTCTTCACATTCTTATGTTGCTTCTCGCACTTTGTTGAGAATTCTATTGATTACCTCAACCTTTGCCATACTTGCTTGAAGTGTCTACCCCGCCGGGGAATATATGCTCGCATCTGAAGTGTTTAGATCTTGTGATGTTTTGGTGGGTGACCACACTTGCATGCGGACTTGGTAGTTCTCCCTATACGTGATTTTGATGTGATTCTTGGCATGGACCGGTTATGTGCTTATCATGCTATAGTTGACCGCCATAGGAAGAGAGTTACTTTTTATATGCTGGTGTGCCTCGAAGCATTACTTTTGTGGGTGATCATGCTTCGAGTGACGTGCATTTCATTTCTGCATTCAAAGGCTAGAAAATTGTTGTCTCAAGGGTGTACGGGTTATCTTGCTGCGTTGTTGATAAGAAGAGGTCTTCGCCGAATTTAGAGGAGGTTCCGTAGTATGTGAGTTTCGATGTTTTCTACCGACCATGCTATGCCGCCCGATAGAGAACTAGAGTTTTGTATTGAGCTTATTCCCGGGACTTCACCGATTTCTAAGGCAATCGTGATAGGATGGCGCCTCATGAGCTTAGAGAGTTGAAAACTCAGCTGCGGTGAACTCCTAGAGATTGGTTTTATCAAACCGAGGTGTGTCGCCTGGGGCGCACCGGTCCTATTTGTGAGGAAGAAAGATGGGAGTTTGCGGTTATGCATAGATTATCGCGAATTGAATAAGGTGACCATTAAGAATAAGTATCCTCTACCCCACATTGATGATCCTTTTGACCAATTGCAAGGGTCTATCGCTCTATTCTAAGCTTGATTTGAGACGGGTTACTATCAATTGAAGGTTAGGGAGGAAGACATTCGAAGACGACTTTGCACTAGATATGGGCACTTTGAATCGTGGTGATGCCGCTTGGGTTGACGAATGCCCGGCGCCATGGTGTTTATGGACTTGATGAACCGTGTCTTTCATAGTTATCTCGATTGTTTCGTGGTAGTCTTCATCGATGATATCTTAGTGTATTCGAAATCTCTGGGAGGAGCATGAGAAACACTTGAGGATTGTCTTGTCTATTCTTCGGAGAAACAGCCTTTTATGCGAAGTTTAGCAAATGTGCCTTTTGGCTTGAGGAAGTGTCCTTTTGGGGCATATCATTTCTAGCGGGAGTAGCCGCCGATCCTTCTAAAGTTGAAGCGGGACGAATTGGAAGAGACCTAGTTCGATTACGAGGTACGCAGCTTGGGTCTAGCAAGTTATTACCGGAGATTTATTGAGGATTTTCTGATCGTGACTCCTATGACGAAATTGACGCAAAAGAACGTGCCGCTTGTTTGGAGCGAGAAATGTGAAGTTAGCTTTCAAGAGCTTAAGAAGCTGCTGACGCCGGCACCTATTTTGGCTTTGCCTAGTGGAGGAGATAATTTTGTGATATATAGTGATGCTTCTAAGGAAGGCTTTGGTGTGTTGATGCAGCGGAATGGTAGAGTTATCGCCATGCGCCGAGGAAGTTGTCTATTCACGAGCGAAATTACCCGACACACGATTTGGAGTTGGCTGCGATATTCGTTGCATAAATGGAAACATTACTTATATGGGAAAATTTGAGATCTTCACCCACCACAAAAAGTTTGAAATATTTATTTTCTCAAAAGGAGTTGAACATGAGGCAAAGAAGATGGATGGAGAAACTAAAAGACCACGATTGCACTATTTTATATCATCCGGGAAGGCAAATGTAGTAGCGGATGCCTCGAGTAGAAGGTTCACATGTCGTGTATGATGGTTAGAGAATGGAAGTTGTTGGAGGACTTATGAGATTGGGGTCCTAGTGTTTATGATAAAGGTGTGATTTTAATGTGCTACACCCGGTTGTTGTTTGGGAAGATTAAAAAGCAAGTGATGATCCGGAGTTGAAGAAAATCATTGATGGGTTGGTGAGAATGTATCGCGATTAATAATAGTGCTTTTTGACATTTGAGTTCAATTGTGTTCCTTCATGAAAAGTCAGATATACCCATTCATAGAAAGACAATTTTGGTGGAAGGGTGAAGATTGCGGGAGTATGTGTTTGACTTGTCGGCGGGGTTAAGGCTAGCATCGAGCCTGGGACTTCTACAACCACTTGAGATTCTGAGTGAAATGGGAGTTCATTACTATGGATTTTGTGACGGGGTTACGCATGCAGAGGTTTTAATGCGGTTGGGTTATGATGAAGCCAGATTTAAGCTGCAATTTTATTCGAATCGAATCACTTATTCGTTGACTCGGTTAAGCGACTTTGTACATCAGATCGTGAGACTTCATGGCGTACGGTTAGTATGTGTGGAGATAGAGATCCGAGGTTCACATCCGGATTTTGGCAAGCGTTGCGGGGAAGCTTTGGGGACCAAATTAGACTTGATCAGCTTTTCATCCACAAGCGGATGGTCATCCGGCGATTGAATTCAGATTTTGGAGGATGGCTACACGAGCTTGTGCCGTGGATTTCAAGGGAAGCTGGGATTCTCACTTACCTTTAGCCGAGGTTGCGTATAATAATGACTTCTATCGAGAGTATCAAGATGGCGTATGAAGCTTTGTATGGGCGTAAATGTAGATCACCAATTTGTTGGGATGAAGTTGGAGGCGAAACTTTGGGGTTCGAGTTAGTACAATGATCGGTTGAGGCGTGAAGTTGATTAGAGATCGTTTAGCACCGCTCAAAGTGACAAAAAGATTCTGCGGACAATCGAAGACGGGATCTTGAGTTCCAAGTGGGAGATTACGTGTTCTTGAAGGTGACACCGAGGAAGTGCAGAAGAGATTCGGCAAGAAAGGGGGCTTACACCGAGGTACATTGGCCCATTCGAGATTCTTGAGAGAGTTGGGTCTTTAGCGTATCGCATTGCCTTGCCACCGTCACTTTCGGAGACTCATAATGTATTCCATGTTTCCATGTTGCGAAAGTATTTGAAGGATGATACCCGTGTACTTGAGTATGAAGATATAACGTTTGAGCCGGATATGTCTTATGTTGAAAAGCTGCAGAAGATTTTGGATACCAAAGAGCAAGTGCTACGAACCAGAAGATTCCCTTAGTTAAAGTTCTTTGGAGGAACCACAACATTGAAGAAGCGACTTGGGAAAGCGGAGCGGAGATCTTGTGAAAAGCATCCACATTTGTTTGACGAACTTGGTAAGAATTTAGGGACTAAATTCTAAAGGAGGGGAGAGTATGCGCCCATGTGTGCATTCTATGCTTGTCTTTATACTTTCTTGGTTGATTGTGAGCTTGTTTACTTAATATATAAACGTCTTAGAATCATTCATAGATCATTCTAGAAGTCCATAACATGCTTAGAATCATATAAACTTGTTTGTTGAATCGCCGGTTTAATCGCGTTGAATTTGGCCTAGCGATTCTCTCGTTGCTCGTTCTTCTATTTCGGCGTACTGAGTGCAGTTGAGTTCTTGGCTTTATATTCAGGTCTTAATCATGTGAAACAAACCTTTTTCATGTCCAAGACATCCTAGTTTGAATGGTGTTTGATTGTAGTTTGATTCGTTGTTCATTCGTCGCGTGGTTCGGCGCCTTGTTCTGTTCGGTTTGTTGTTCGGGTGTGTTTCGACTTGTTTTGAGTAGGGTTAGACCTTAGAATGGTTGCCCAAAGTTTGGGACCATTTAGATCAAGTTTAGATCCAAGTTTAGAGGTTACTGGAGCCGAGGCGGCGCCAGCGCCAAATGCAGGGAAGCAATTCAAAGTGGACTGAACTTGGGAGGCCTCGAGAGGTAGAGGCGGCCGCCCGCCTCACTGTGATGTTCGGGATTTTTCTTCCCCTGTTTTGAGTTATGTCGTGAAATGCCTATCCTACCCTCATTAAACCCCTCTAAACCCTTCCTAACTACCCACTTAGTCTAATCAAGTCTAACACTAATTAGAGGTTAATTTAGTTGGTTTAGTGTTTGTTAACTTCTAATTCCCACTAATTGCACTTGAGAAATTCCCTTATGCCCTTCTCTTGTTGGAGGTATAAATACCAAGCCTTGGCCAAATTTTCGATAAATCCTTCATTTGTTCATCCTATTCTTACAAGTTAGAGAGAGAGTTGGGGGCTTGAGTTTTGGAGCTAGTTCTTCTTCTTCCTTCGATCCCCAAGGATTCCACCGTTCGATCGCCAAACCAGTTCTCGGCGGGTGAGGCGAAAGGCGACTTCACCGTTTAGATTTGGATTCTCTTGAGTTTTCACTCAAGCTAGGTAAGTTACTCTTCTTCATTTAGTTCTCATTGACCTAAGGAAACAAAGTTTATGATGTGTGAGGTCAATGAGGACACATACTTCTATGCTTTCCATTTGAAATTTTAAATGTATGATTTTGCTAGGAGCATGTCTAGGTAATTTCTTGCCTTTGGGAGTTTAAATTACTCTTTTATCATGTTAATTGAGGACTTGAACATGATAGAATTATGTAGCATGTTTGTTGATGAAAGTGATATTATTTGGGAATGCCCTAAATTATGCCTATGTGGTATGTGTGAAATTTGTTATGTGTTGTATCCTCAATATTGGACTACAAAGAAGAACATGAATTACATTAAATGGTTTGGGTGAATTTATATCCTTGTTGAACTTAAAGTGACCTAGGTTGGGTTGTGAAGCATATAGCTTCATTTTCCCCAAAATTGGGAATTTAGAGAAAGACTCAGCGAGTCGACTCTAGGGAAGAATTGAACATGTTAAACTCTAATTTCAATCCTAGAAGTTTGAACACCGTTTGATTTGGTTTACTCAAGTATGAGTTTGGTTTAATTGATTATAACAAGTTGTTATGAAAGGTTGGTATTTGTGCAATCTATTGCCTTGATATGTTCTGATAGGAGATTAACCCCTACTTTGGACGGGGGTCTCTTGTCGGACGGTCCTTAATTGGTTTAAAGTCAAGTAAATATCTACTTGTGCATTGCATTGAGTCCGGGCATAATTTGGTTTGTTTATTGAGTCAAGGTGGGGCGATGCATCGCCTTCACGAATTATGGGATTCGTGCTCGCCATGTGAATCGCCGCACAGGACTTCACACACCCCCTCAACGTGGGCGCGGTGGGGAAGTAGCGCCGTATCGGTTAAGTGCCGCGTTGGCTTGCTAATGAGATCGAGTAGGTTCTCGGTATGAGTCGATGAATTCACATAACATCGATGTACGCGAGCTAATAGCGAAATTGTATGCGGGGAGCTACTGGGCGGCAGTGACTATCATATCCTACTTGTATGATTTACTTTACGCACTTATGTGAATAAGGTGCTAAGTGTTAAATGATGATAATATGTCATAATTGTGATAAATGTCATCTTTATAACATGAACATGCATATTTTGGTAACTTACTAAGTCTTTCGACTTACCCTATTTGTTTGCTTTGTTTTCCTTAGATCAAAGAGGCGTCACGCTAGATTCACGTACTCGCTTGGGCGTTGTGAGCGAGGTTGCTCTTTTGGACTTTAGCGATTAATCTTTTATTTTGGAAAGGGCGTTGGGAAGCAAGTCATGTGAGACTTGGCTTGGGGTTT
>CM028383.1:110229876-110268259 GCA_013146195.2 Codonopsis lanceolata | reverse complement strand
CTTTTTTGAATGTGTATGTGTATCATCCGTTTCTTAAACATGTTAAGACAAATAAGGCAAAGGTGATGGAAATGTAATATAAGAGCTTAGAATGAACTTACGGTTGGCTTTGAAGAGTTATGAATATAGGAGTTGTGATGATATTTAGATAAGAGGTGAATAGGATGTTGGGTCATTTTTGGATTCTTTTTGACTAGTGCATCATCAAAAATTCAATCGAAGAATTAGTAAATCCTACTAATCGATGCCTCGAGGGACCTTCTTTTTCTTTGCTTTGCGCTTTTTTTGTGTTGTTTTTTTTTTGTGTTTTTTGTGCTCTAACAGGCCTACCCCTTTGGGTTTTTCAACCTAGCGAGCTTTTACATTATAGGGGCAGTCTTTCAATGCATGAAGATAAGCGCTTGTTTGAAGGATCATGCCTTTGTAGTTTCTTCGTTTCTTGACGAGATGAAATAGCGGCTATACGGAGATGATGAGCCTTTATGTATCAAATTAGTTTGGCGGGAGAAGCGGGATGAATTTGATCAACCAAATTTTGCATAATAGGGAATGTTCTGGAGAAATTAACTAGGGCAGCCCAGATAGACTCCGATTTGGAGAGACTTTTTGGGAGATAAAAAGGTATGCTTTCGAGAGAAGAGGATGACTCTAATGGACAAAAAGAGTCATGATCAGAGTTTATCAAGTATTATGAGTGTCATGGACCCTACTTAACATTTATCTTTTGATAATTTCATGTGTCTTTAGCAAGGAATTACATCTGGATCAGTCACGTTAACGGTGAAAACAAGCTATATGGTGCAACTAGGTTGGGGTGTAGTGTTTAAGTGTTTGGGATGGATTAGCTTTAGGGTTGAGGATTTGGCTAGCCTCTTCACAGTATTTTTAGTTATGTGGATTTGTGTGTGTGTGTGTGTTTTTTTGAAGGCAGGTGAGGAAGGACCATTGAAGCTTTTTAGGTTATGGGTTTGGATAGAAAGTTGGGTTTTGGACCTGGTTGTGGATATGGTTGGGAGGTCGGCTTTTGGCTTTGGTTGTGGGCTATGGGGCGGTCCGAGAGTGATTGATCTTTTTCCTTCTCCCTTTTTTTTTGTAAGCGAGAGATTTTGAGGAAGTTGCTCAGGAGAGACTTCTTTCTTTTCTTTTTCTCTTTTTTTTTGAGCGAGAGATTTTGAGGAAATCTCTCAAGAGAGGCTTCTTTTTTCTTTTCTTTTTTTGTTGACCTCTCGGGGAAATTTGATAGAGTGCTTGAAGAGATATATGTCTTCTCTCTTGGGACAAAAGAAGGTTGTGACTCTTGGTGGTCATATATATATAAGGGTGAACGGCCCAGTTAACTTTGGGAAGTTGGATCTCGAGAGGATGGTTGGGTTTGGTGTATGGTGGATTTGTTCGGGTATTTGGAAGAGGTTTGGTGTATGGTTGGAAGCCCCTAGTGTGCCTTTTAATAGCTCGGTCGCAATGAGTCGAAGATGACATTTCACCAAGACAGAAGGTTGCTTCATCGAAATTTTTTTTTATGGTTTGTGGGTCCATATTTTGAAATGACTCATTATCAACTCGTGCAGTTTTATCATGTTTTTTCATGAGTTGATTCATCATTTTCATCCTCTTTTTTTTTTTTACAAATACTTTGCGATATGCGCTGAGATCAAGAAAGCCAGACAAGCTAATATGGAGAAGTAAGAATTTACGGACTTGAATATCGAGATGGATACCTTTGAAAAGCTCGATCGAGGACTCGATTGGAATTTTGAAAGAATGGAGACCAAATGGACTAGTGAGTACACTGCAAGGATGGGCCGTAGGGCATCAATATGGGCAAAAGAGATACCCTGGGTTTGAAAGCCCCTAGTCTCAATGAATGTTGCTTATGATCCCGGAGTCGGCCTACTTTTCCTCAATTTCTGTCTTTCAGATTTTTACTTCTGGCTTTCGGCTTTCTTTTCTTCTCTGGCTCCCTATTGGTCTTTTTCTTCTTCTTTTTTTTTTTTTGTTTTTGTTTTTGTTTTGTTTTTGTTTTTGTTTTTTTTAAGTGGTACCCCCTGACATCTCGAAGTAGGGTTCACTAATTTTTTTTTGAATCAAGAATGACTGATGCACTTATCAGCTGGTGATAGCAATTGAAAATAATGGTGAGAGAGGGGGGGGAGATTTCATGTCTTTACATGTTTTGGGAAGCAAAAGTCAACAAATAGAAAAAACCTTTCTTTTTTTTTTGAAATGATTTTTGAAGAGTAAATCAAAGCATTTGACCGAACCAGGAGGTCGCTTTCTTCCACGTTCCTCATTTCGAGGCTCAGTCATCGTAGTTCAACAGCCCAGAGAGAAAAATTTTCATTTTGCTAATCTTTTTTTTAATTTGAAAGAATAGAGACTTTTTGTTTAAAGAACAAATTCCTTTTTTTTCCTTTGAAATGAGATGTATCGTACCTGCGGCGGTCTTCTTAGAGAGTAAATGATATCGTTAAAAATTTCATTTGTCGCCTCGCAAAATTGTTAGTGGTACCGAAAGAAACAACAACAAAGATCCTAGAATCTATGAAAAGTGACGCTGAATTTGAAAAAGATTGTTTCCTGAAGATTTTATTTGACAAGAGGAGATTTAAAGGAAAAAGCTTTCTGGAGGTTTACAAGAAGGTATGCTAGGGTCTCTTTCACTTTTTATCAGAAACAATTATGGGTGCGGCTTCTCAATGATTTTATCATCGATAAGGTCTTGGATATCATTCCTGAGTGAGAAGCATTTGTCGGTGATATGACCAGCGGATTGGTGGTATTCACAATACTTGTTGCGGCTCCATTTAAGTGGTAATGGATTTGAGGTTCATAGTTTTCAAGGCTTAAGGGACTCCTTGTCTTTGTTAACCCTTGTAGTATCTGTGACATGGGGCATTCAATTCATCGAAGTGCCTTTTGTTTCCTTTGTGAGGCCCTATGAGACTCTTGTTGGTATTCTTGCTTCCTTCAATGTAATTGCGATTTGTTTGCCTCATATGTCCTTGGCACATCATTGTATTGTTCATTCGGGTTTTTCTATACTATTAACTCCTTACGTAGATTCTTCCTCTGATCCAGAATGGCAGAACAAACTTGGAGGTGTACCAATTTCTAGGGATCCTTTGCGTATGTCTTCATCAATGCGGACTCCAATCTCCACTATTTCTTTGAAATTGCTATAGGGAGATATCGCATGTGCTCCGTAAATGGGCCGGAGGTTTTGATGAACATTCTACATGATTCATTTGCTTGATCTGTCCGGCCCAAAGTCCGGGAGACTTTATCCTTCCATCTGGTGCAAATTCGCGAATGTTTCATTTTCCTTTTTGGGTGCATGCCTCAAGTTCCTTTTTATTTTCGATTGGTGGTATTATCTTTGTACCTTTCTAGGAACCCTTCAACGATTTGGTCCCAAGTGCCCATGGTGCTATCATCCGCTAGCATTAACCATTGCTTAGCGTACCCAACAAGGTGAGGTGAAAATTGGAGGCCATGGCTTGAAACTAGCCCCTCTTGATTGCATGCCGAGAGTAAGATTTTAGGTGGGAGATAGGGCATCCGTCCCGTCGAATTTTTCTATGTCGGGCATTTTGAAATTTGGGGGTAGCATGGTGAAGGTTTCAAATAAGTAATGCCTTCATAGAAAATTTTTCTTTGTCCAAAGCTTCGAGAATCATACTTTTCAGGTTCTCCATCTCTGCTTCCATTTTGGTGGGAGGGGGAGTTGGATTTTGGTATATGCTGGTAGGACTAGGAAAGGCTGGGTTAGTTTCTGGCTGTGTTATTTGGTAAGGATTTTGAGGAGGACAAAGGTTTTGGGCAGTGTATGCTGGTGGATTTTGGGTTGGATATGGATTTTGAGTTGGGTAAGGATTTTGAGCTCGATATGGGTTCTGGGCAGCATAAGTTGGTGGATTCGGGTTGGTAGATTCAAATTTGGATAGGGATTTTGGGTTGAATAGGAATTTTGGGTCGATATGGATTTTGGATTGAATATGGAGGAGAGGATGGGTAAGGGTTGACATTTGGGTAGTAGGGAGTTGGTGGAGGGTTAGGATTTGGAGTGACGGAAGTGTTTGGTGGGTTAGTGTTTGGCTGAGGGTTTGGGTTTGGAAGCATATGTGAGGTCGATGCTTGTGGACCGCAGGGAAAAGATTACCTCACCATTGATTTCAAGCTTTGATCAGTTGCCATTTGGCTCATTATACGATCGCCCGCACCCAAATTTTGGTCTAGCCAAATGCTGCATTGCTGAGCTCGAGCATACCCCGGAGCCCTCAGATGTACCCATAGCGGATCGTTCACTTTCGCCGCCATACTGCCGGACTGCACTCCGAATCGCTTTCGCCTTGTTTGATCGCTTTCGATACCTCCGATCTGATTCTAAACTCGATTCGATCAATCGGCCAAGATCGTTTTTGCCTTTCCAATTTCGGGCCAGTTTCTGGGAAAATGGGTTTGGTATCGGTTTGATCAAGGCTTTCGGCTTGAGTATGTAGCGTGCCTTTATTAGTATATTTTATTATTTATTATTATCCATACAAATTGACCTGGATAAGCACCGCTAATTTTGACGGCCTCAGACTTTCTCGAACAATGGATTCTTTCTCCGAGTATAGGACCAACGTATTTATCCGCTTTCGACTCTCGAGATCGGATCGATCCTGCACGAAGGGCCTATACTCTTTCCGGGATCCACCATTCGAAGTGATCTAGGTCGAGCATTTGAAAATAATAAATCAGCCCCAGTGTATATTTTTTTTGACTTGCGCTTTTTTTTTTGACTTGTGCACATTTGTTTTAACTGGCGCACTTTTTTTTTGACTTGCGCACATTTTTTTTTTGATCCGACCCACAATTTAAAATGCAAAACCGGTCGGTCTTTGAGTGTCCGAAAATCTATATGCAATCTAACGTTGGCTTATGCAGGGGTAGGCGGCTATGGTATGTGTAGCAGCTCGAATATATTTATATGCATGTGCTGTGTGTGTATCTAAAAAGAAAAAAGAGTTTTTTTTTTCAGATATAGAAATAGAAAATAAAACATATATAGCCTGTCTTGCTGTTATGTATGGATTTTCTCGGCTTTTTAGCTTAAGCGCGAGCAAGCAAGCATACCATCAAGAAATAGAAAGAAAAGCGGGGAATCTATCTATTCTTATTAAAAATGGGTCCTAATCCCCAAAATTAAAATGACAGAATGAATGCATATATGTATATATTTTGCAGAATGGAAGTAAAGCAGAAAATAGTAACATAAGGCCGAAAATGAAGAGATTTTAAAAATAAAGCCCCGACCCTATTTGTTGTGTCTCGAAATAAAAAGAAAAATTACATATATATCATATATAAAAATATTATATATATATATATATATATATATATATATATATATATATTTTTTTTTTTTTTTGAAAAATACGAATATTTTCAAGTATATCCGCAATGTTGTTTGAAATGAAATCGCCGCAAGATGGAGGATCATATCCACAAATATAGACACGTATGTTAAAGGAACGCAATTTTAGATCTTTAAATTAATATAACAAGCATACTTTAGCCGTAAACAAAAAGAAAAAAGTTTTGGTTAATTAGTCTAGCCTCCATTTTTATTCATTAAAATAAAAACGACATCCCCAAAGAGAGTCGCCACCGTGGGTTCCCCGGGATGGGTGCCCGCGCCCGCGCCCTGATAGGGGTGGCGTCCGCGGACGCGGTGACATCCACTGCTCCACCTCCCTTGTTTAGGGGAGAACGAAATCAAAAGTGCGGAGGAGTGCTTTGTCGGAATAGCGTTGGAATGCGCCTCGGTTGCCTTTAGTGGATTTTTGATCCAATATGGGAGCTATGAGTTTCCCGCATCAAGTTATCCCTTTTTTAGGGGATATCGGGATATGGAAAGGCATCACCCTTCTATTCCCATTTTCCCTTTTTTAGGGGAAAACGTGAAAGTGCAAGGAAGGAATGTTGCAGCGCCCCCACTATGGATTTTATGAAAATAGCCTTATGGCCTATTTCGGATCACTATGAGTGCTTTGGGTTTTCTACGCCAAGTTATCCCTTGTTTAGGGATACCAGACATAGGAATACACCACCTTTCCATTCTCATTCTCCCTTTTTAGGGAGAACGTGAAAGTGCAAATAAAGATGTTGCGAGGCCCCACCGATCCAAAATGTTTTTAGATTCGCCATCTTTATTTTAAGGCAAAAATAAAGCAAAACCAGAGAAAGAAAACCAGAGATGTAGAAAACGGGTTCGGAGGCTAAGTTACGAGTTGGGAAGGTGCTAGGCACCCAACTCGCCCTTTCGGTCTCAAAACGGTTTTTGGCTAAAGTATGCTTTTTGTTATATTTATTTAACAGGTAAATAAAGCATTAACTGCCTACAAATACATCCGTTACATCTATATTATTTACGGATTGGCAACAGACTCTTTTACAAACAATTACAAATATACTTGGAAATATTTGGCCATAGTAACGACTACATTTAGTATTATTTCCTAAATAAATCCGGGCAGCATAACTGCTTATATATTGATATTGAACCGGACCGGAAATAATACATTTACAAATACTTTATTGAATACATAAAGTAAATATTACAAATCTATCTAAAAACATTTTGCCATAATAACGGCTACATTTAGTACTATTTCCTAATAAAATACGGGCAGCACAACTGCTTGTATATCTACATTGGGCCGGACTGGAAATAATACTATTACACGGAAATGAAAAACTTAAAAATAAAAACTTACGCAGTAGGGGTGTGCTCGCTCGTCCCTGGGAGAGAGAGAGAGTCTTTTTTTAAGTTGAAGTTGTGTGTTTGTGTGTTGTGTGAATTTGGGCAGCGTGACTGCTCTGAAAGTTACTTTTCGGCCTCGGGATCGGGGCAGGGTAACTGTTTGTGTCTGGTTGTTTGTTTGACTGGAAGTAGGCTGAAATTGGGCAGAGTAACGGCTTATCTCTGGCTCTTTCGGCCTTTTAAATCGGGCAGAGCAACTGCTCTTTCCACGATTTTTGGACCGGGGAAAAAGGGTGGATACCTAGCTGGGGGGCTAAGGTACACTTCTACCGGTTGGATTTGTGTTTGGAGGAAATTTGGCAGAGTTTCGAGGCTTTTTGAGGTGATCACTCACTATCTCACACCGCTCTCTAATTCTCCAGCGTAACGTTAACGCGGAGAAGCTTTACGCAAAGAAGGAGTGCTGAAATGAGGAGCCGGGCACTGCTATTTATAGGAGGATTTAGGGACATCGGTGGAATTAAATTTCTTCTCAAACGCATCAACCGGTTGCACCTTGCGATGAATCATTTGTGTTTTACGGCAAATGAATGGATGAACAGTGCACTGAAGAGTAGAATTAGGCGCCACTATCATTGGTTTTGGGCGCTGTGCCCAAATCAGATGGGAGCCACGCCCAAATCCTTTTCTGCGCTTCAATCAGTTGTACACTGCGTTGGAAAGATTGCATTTTACGGCAGAAATTGAATGAACAGTGCTGGGAATGGAATTTGGGCTCCAACCCCCTTCATTTTTGGCGCCATGCCCAAATCAATAGGTGGCTGTGCCCAAATTTCAATCCTTGGTCATTTTGAACACTTTAGTCCCTGCAGTTTGTCCTTTTGTGCATCCTGCTTTGTCCTTTTGCATTTTTGACCCTGTAACTTGACATTTGTTAATGTTTTAATAGTTCTTGATATTTTATGTCATGTCACATTTCATAGGTACGAAATTGGGATGTCTACACATATGTACCTTTAAGAGTCCTAAAAACATTGTCATATGTACGCTTGCATCCTTTTTTGCATCCTTTTACTACATCTTATCAGGTTTTCTGCCGCATCGGCCCTTGGAAAAGTACAAATGTTCTACTAGCATCTCGCCAAGGACCTCTTCCCAAAGATTCTCAACAGAATAATAAAATATTGCCGACGAGGGCACATCAAAAAATCACGCCGACGATGGCGCATCCTTAATATTTCCGACGATGGCAAATCAACCAATCATGCCAAAGATGGAAAATCAAACATGCCTACGAGGGATCATCATTAAATATGTCCGACGAGGGCACATCAAAAAATCATTCCAACAATGGCACATAAATCAAACACGCTGATGAAGGCGCATCCTTAATATTGCCGACGATGGCAAATGTTGTCCTGCCAAAGATGGAAAATCAAACATGTCGATGAGGGCACATCATCAAATATTTCCGACGAGGGCACATCAAAAACTCATACCGATGATGGCACAGATATCAGAACATCACCAACAAAATTTCAGAAGATACAGCCATCGTGTTTACTAGGTTAAATTCCTAGGAACATAGACTTCCATTATTGTGTTTACCAAGTTAAATCTCTAGGAGCATAGACTTTCATCATCGTGTTTACTAAGTTAATCATTAGGAACATAGACTTCCACTATCGTGTTTACTAGGTTAAATACCTAGAAGAATAGACTTTTGATCGTCATGTTTACTAAGTTAATCCTTAGGAACATAGACATCCACCATCGTGTTTACTAAGTTAAAATCATAGGAACATAGACTTCCACCATCATGTTTACTAGGTTAAATTCCTAGGAACATAGACTTCCACCATCATGTTTATTAGGTTAAATCCCTAGGAGCATAGACTTCCACCATCGTGTTTAGTAGGTTATATCCCTAGGAACATAGACTTCCACCATCGTGTTTACTAGGTTAAATCCTAGGAACATAGACTTCCACCATCGTGTTTACTAGGTTAAATTCCTAGGAGCATAAGCTTCCACCATCGTGTTTACTAGGTTAAAATCCTAGGAACATATACTTCCACCATCGTGCTTACTAGGTTAAATTTCTAGGGCAATAGACTTCCACCATCGTGTTTACTAGGTTAAATTCCTAGGAGCATAGACTTCCACCATCGTGTTTAAGGTTAAATTCCTAGGAACATAGACTTCCACTATCGTGTTTATTAGGTTAAATCCCTAGGAGCATAGATTTCCACCATCATATTTACTAGGTTAAATCCTTAGAAACATAGACCAGAGACAAGCTACGACTGGTCTAATTCCCGAAAGAGATACGTAGGCAGCCTATTTCGGTAGGTCCGACCATCACCTAAAAAAGATTTGCATCGCTGATATGTTAAAACTCAAAAATCTTCCCAAGCTTTGCTTATCTCGAATGTGGGAGCTTATCTTATCAACAACGTTTGCTGACTTATAAACTATCGTTTACTCATAAACTCCATCGTTGAGGGGCTCTGTAAACACCTAATTCTACTCCTAATTTATATATGTACTAAAAAGTATAATTTATAATTATACTAAATGGACTAACAAGTGTTAAGTTTTCGTTAACTTTCAGGGGGTTTAAAGTATCAAAGGAAGAAAAAATGAATAAAACAGACGAACAAGGAACAGCAGGGGGGGGGCAGGGTGAAAATTCCCTGAGCCTAAAGAGCAAATAGACGATGCCTATTACAAAATGGGGCGCTAGCTCATTATTGCAATAGGGGGCGCCCATTTCTGGCTTGTGCATTCAACAGTTTCTTTTTTCGTACAATCTTTTCAGCGCAAGGTACAACCACTTCAAGCACAAATGCAAAATCTATTTTCTTCCTTCGAGGTTAAATTTGCTCCTCTGCCTATAAATAAAGGGCAAGCCTTCCTTCGGACAGATTATTTTCTCCCGGTGGTTGCTCTGCGCAGTTACGTTCTCTCACGTTGTTAAGCTGCTGAAATCAATCTTCCCCCTCATGCTGAGTAATTACTCCCTATACACTTATACCCACTGTCCAAATATAAACCTACTTACACGATTAGGTTCTCGCCCTACTCACCGGTTCCAAAAAAACCAAAGCAAATAGTTGCGCTGCTTGATTTTAGACAAAATATCAAGCCAAAACAAGTAGTTGCGCTGCCCGATTTCAAACGAAATATCAAGCCCATACAAGCAGTTGTGTCGTCCGGATCCCAAAGTAAAAAGGAACAAAAACAAGCAGTTACGCCGCCAGAATTTTGACTACACACAAACAAAACAAAAAGACTTCCTTTCTCGGAAGGACATGTGAAACACATGTAAACTGCCTAGTGGGCTTAAGCCCAGGTATATCAGATTCAACACTTACGTTCCAAGAGGTAAGTTCTGTTCCCGTAGTTATTTATTATAATCTATAACTTAAATATAGATATCTAAGTAGGTTTCTTTCATGTCTTTACGTTAATATAATAATAGTTATATTTTTTTTTGTTTAATTAGTTTGATTGCCTGTTTTTACTTTAATGTGGAAATAGTAATAGTTTCTTTATGTTTAAATTAGTTTCATTTCCGTTCCTACTTCAATGTAATAATATTTACATTTTCTTTCTATTTAATTAGTTTACTTCCTGTTTTTACTTTAATATAAAAACAGTTACATTTTCTTCCTACTTAAATTAGTTTCATTTTCATTCTTACTTTAATGTAATAGTATTTACATTTTTATCCTGGTTAAATTAGTTTCTCTTCCGTTCTTACTTTAAATGTAATAATAGTTATATTTTCCTTCTATTTTAATTAGTTTCTTTTCTGTCTTTACTTTAATGTAAAGTAGTTATAATTTCTTCCAATTTAATTAGTTTCTTTTCTAGACATACTTTAAATATAGAAATAATTATGTTTCTTATTATTTAATAAGTTTCTTTCCTACTTATGCATGTAAATATAAATAAAGTTTGTGTTGGTCCCAAAATAGGCTCAATCTAGGCAAGAAGTGGGGGGGGGGGTTTGAATAGCCTTGTTGTGTTTTTAGGAAATTCTTTCAAAAACACTTCTCAAAGAGTTCTTCTTTCTTTTTGAAAATAACAATTGCAAAAGAAGAGTTAATGCAGCGAAAAATAAAGAGTGCAGAACTGATTAAAGGATGTTGTTGATATTATGCAAACCCAGCAGCAGACGTAAGCAGCAATAAAAGAAGCAGTTAAGACAAGCAGAAGTAATTCAGGAGATACACAGAATTTAGAAGTGGTTCGTACTGTGAATAGTACTACGTCCACTACCAAAGTGGTTAGCTTTGGATTTTGAAAGGTGCAGTTGTTTATCCACTAGGTGTGAAGATTAGATCTCTAATGGATCGTGTACAAAAATAGTTTTTCAACCAAGTGTTTAATGATGAAAGAAACAATCAATGAATAATTGTTCTCTCAAGTGCTAAAGTAAAGAATAGATTACAACAAACTAGAAGAAGCTGACAACAGAGCAACGACTAGTAGATCTGCAACTTCAAGAAGTTTGGTGAAGTGTTAGTTCTTGTCCTTTTGATCTCTTGAATGCTTGAGTTCTGAAGATGAAGCTTGAGTATTGAATATGCAAGAGACTGTTGTTTCTTCATATCTTCATGACTTGAATTCATACCGAGGGAGATCTTTAGGACCGTTGGACTAAAAGTGGAGAGATGTGTCCAACGATATAATGCATTGAATGCATTTCGGTGCTTTGTATGATGAGTGCAGCAACAGACATCAGAGATGCAGTGATTGCAGAGGCAGACATTCCTAACCAGAATAAGGTTTCAACTCATAGGTGTTACAGCTTTGAAAGTCTTCTTAGCCAAAAGAGGTAATATCTTCAGTCTTCATGATTTCGGGTGACTGTCTGGACAGTTTGTCTGTGCAGATAGTCTGAAGCCAGATAATGACATGGTTGACTTCTTTGGAGGAAAATCTAATGAAGATAATTTAAATATTATTTGACTAGATATTAGAAATATCTAGATCCAATAATATGTGACCTAATTCCACGTGATTGGCTGAACTTTGATTTTGAGTTTGAACAGACTTCAAAGTCTGCTGTTGAATCGTGCTTTCAAGGCTAACACTAAACTATTCTATTACACCCATGATTCTAAGACAGTTGCCACACTAATCGGTACGCAGACCTATTAGCCACTGTGCAATAGAATCGGAAGATGACTCAACTAAATCTAGAACCTATGAGGGTCAACAATCTCCTCCTATTTGGTTGATGTCATCATCTCAGCTACTAGCAGACTTTGAATCATGCATTGAGATAATAGCATGTCTTAAAGAGAATTTTATTTAGAAAATCAGACATGCCTCTCAGAGCAGAACTCTTAGTAGAAAGATAGCTAAACTAGGTACTTACAAGATAGAACTTAGAAGAGCAAGTACAAAGTTAAGCATAGTTTAAATCTAAGCAGGATATAAGCAATTTAAAGATTTAAACGCGAAGTTTAAATGGACATGATACGAAGATAAAGCAAGTAATCATAATCCAAAATGTATTACATCTGTAAGTTAAACAGGCCGTTTAACAGCAGAGTTTTATAAACACAGAGTTTGAATCATAAAAGTCAGAACAGAAGAGTTATACAGAGTTATACCAAATCAGAATAAGATGGGTTGAGTTCGGCGGCGTTCTAAGTAGTCACCATCCCAAATTCTAATGCGGTCATTGAGGCGATCCCGCAGTCTGTTCTGTTCTTCAATAAGTGCTTGATTCAAGTGATGAATAGCTCTCTCCTCCCTGATGGCAGCAACCCTTCTTTGTTCAGCATCAGCAGCTCTTTGGTTGGCACGTTCAATGTGCCGAACAACAGTGACCTCAGGAACAACTCGTTCAGCAATGATGGCGCGGGCTAGAGAAGTCTAGAACTCGTCGAAGAGTTGACGAATGCTGATTTGCTGAGAGTGGAGCATACCCATCAGTGACTTTTGCTGGTCTTGAACGAGAAAGTGATGGGAAGTGAAGGCTTGAGCAATGTCATTCACAAGCTACTCAACAATCTTCCCAAGATAAAAAATTGTGGCGTAGGTAGCGCTCAAGCCGTAGTTTAGCACATCTATCTACTGGGCCATGGAAGAGACCGTGCCATTGAGACACTCAAGTTGGGCTTGATTGGCTCGAAGGAGGTCAAGAAGAGCAAGGTCAACATAGTTTGAAGGAACGAATGGGGGGTTAAGGTTGACAGGGATGAAGGTGTCAGCAGGGTTAGGAGGGGAATGATGAGAAGATCAGAAAGAGGAAGAAGAAACAGTGTTGTGGTCAACAGGGTTATAGTGTAGGAGGAGTAGAAGGTTTGTGGTTAAGTTCCATGTCAGTGTCCGAATCACTGACAGAGGGAGAGGAAAGGAGAGAGGAAGTTTCAAGGAAAGAAGAGGGAAATGGAGATTCGAGAAGAAGAATAAAGTTTGGAGGAGGAGTAAGGAGATCAGAGAGGGAGGTGAGTTCAAAGAGGAACTAATAGGTGGTAGAAGAGATGGAAGGAAAAAGGATTTGGTAAAGGTTGGAGGAGATGGAAATGGGTTTAAGGTACTGAGAGATAGGAGGAAAGAGTTCTGGAAGGAAGGTAGTGTGGTAGAGAAGAGAGGAGATGTGAGAATCCAGAGAGGGTACGGAGAAGGCTTCTGGAATAGGGAAAGGTGAAGAAGAGGAAGAGGTAGAAGGAGAGAATGAAGGAATGATGACTAGAGAGGAGTCAGGAAAAATTGAGGTAATTGGTTCTGGTGAGGATGGTGGAGAGGGAATAGGTTCTGGAGAGGGTGGAGGAGGAGAAGGTGGTGGAGCAGCCTTAGACTTCTTGTGAAGTCATCGTTTCTTCTTTTTAGGAAGGGGAGAAGAGGGCTCCTCCTCAACAACAGCAGGGGTTGTTGAGGGAATGGAAGAGGAAGGCTCAGCAGGCTCCTCCCCAACAGCAGTAGGGTCTGCTGAAGAGGAAAGAGATGGAGATGTAGAAGAGATAGGAGAGGAGCAGGGAGGTTCGAAAGGGATGAAGGGTTCTGAGGGTTCGTAGCGTTTGGGCTTTCGTACTCGGGGATGAAGAGGTGCTGGTTCTGGCTCTGCTCGAGGTTCATCCAGCACGGATGCTGAAACAGAAGCAGTAGAAGTTGAACGCTTCTTCCTTTGGGGTGCAGAAGCAGTGGTGTTTGAAGAAGACTTATTCTTCTTCGCAGTCGGTTCCTCCTCACCAATAGAGTGCTTGCGTTTGGATCTTTTGGATAGAGCACGGTTTCCTAGGGCATTTGTGGCAGAAGGCTCGACAGCAGACTTGCTTGAGCAGCCTTCTGAAGCTTCCTGTCCAACTGTTTTTCCATAAAGGCATCCACTGTCGTTTCTGGATTGATCTTGAGGATCACCAGTGGAGAAGGATTGAGAGCATGGACCAGAAGTAGAGGGGGAAGCCCTTGCTGCTCTCGTTTTTTATTTCGTAGCTTGTGGTGGCCGAGAATAAAGGTGCTGGTGAACTGAATAGCCTTCATGACCTTCTTCTTCTCAAAGTTCAATATGCGATTGACAAAAGACATGTTGGAGCGAAGAAGAGAGTTGATAAGACAGACAAAGGGCCTCTTCTGCTTGATAGATGCTTGGACAACATCGATAGCATCACAGAGCAGCTCGAAGAGTATCTGTGCCTAGTTGAGTCGGATGTTGAGGATGACTGCAGCTGTGTACTCGAGCTGGTCAACAGTCATTACATCGTGTGTGCCGTTCTTGAATATCATGCTCTTATCGAAGAGATGGCTGATGTAGTAGACATCATCTTCAAAGAGTGTCCACTTCATCTTCGCCTGAGGTTCCTTTGGAGTGTGATCTCCATGCATATAAGACCAGGCAAGGTCCTTCTCAGCAGCAGAGAGGGAAGTAGGACCATCAAACTCAACACCAATGATTTTCGCGATCCTGGAGGCAGTGAGAGTGATAGAGATAGTCCGGATAACACCAGAGATGGAGGTTCTGGACTCATTAATCTTTGCCTTTTGGAAGAATTCTTCTGCCAAAAGGTTGCTATAGTCCTTGTCCTCCAGCATGAAAAGGGGCAAAATCCCAGACTCGTTGAGGTCGTCAACTATTTTGACTCCCGAGGCGTAGGCACACACAGTCGTTTCATCAATGCACATCCCAGGATGGTACATAGATGAAGGCAGGTTGGGAATAGTAGTGTCAGAGCTCGGAGCTTGTTCAGGAACAACAACAGAAGAAGATGTTCCAGCCTCTGTCTTCGAGTAATTAGCGGAATTACTGTTATCGCCCTAGAGAAATAAGTCTGCTTAATCACAAACTCAAGTCTGCTTAAAAAAGTTATCAAGTCTACTAAGAATTTTTTAAAATAAGAAAGATTAATTTCAAAATTAGGTAGTTGGGTCAAGCATATCAAGCTCTCTCCTTAGATAAGAAAACTTGTCTGCTTCTAGTGCTTTTATGAAGATGTCTGCTAGTTGGTGTTCAGTTGAAATGTACTTCATACTTATATTTCTCTTTTCTACGTTATCCCTTAGGAAGTGATATCGAACACTGATATGCTTTATCTTGGAGTGCATCACGGGATTGTAGGTGATAGAGATTGTTGAAGTGTTGTCACACATGATTGGGTAGTCTGCTACCTTGATGTCATAGTCCACTAGTTGTTGTTTGATCCAAAGCAGTTGACAGCAGCAGCTCCCAGCGGCTATGTATTCGGCTTCAGTAATAGAGTTGGAATTACTGTTATCGCCCTAGAGAAATAAGTCTGCTTAATCACAAACTCAAGTCTGCTTAAAAAAGTTGTCAAGTCTGCTAAGAATTTTTTAAAATAAGAAAGTTTAATTTCAAAATTAGGTAGTTGGGTCAAGCATACCAAGCTCTCTCCTTAGATAAGAAAACTTGTATGCTTCTAGTGCTTTTATGAAGATGTCTGCTAGTTGGTGTTCAGTTGAAATGTACTTCATACTTATATTTCTCTTTCTCACGTTATCCCTTAGGAAGTGATATCGAACAACCGATATGCTTTATCTTGGAGTGCATCACGGGATTGTAGGTGATAGAGATTGCTGAGGTATTGTCACACATGATTGGGCAGTTTGCTACCTTGATGTCATAGTCCACTAGTTGTTGTTTGATCCAAAGCAGTTGACAGTAGTAGCTCCCAGTGGCTATGTATTCGGCTTCAGTAATAGAGTTGTAATTACTGTTATCGCCCTAGAGAAATAAGTTTGCTTAATCACAAACTCAAGTCTGCTTAAAAAAGTTGTCAAGTCTGCTAAGAATTTTTTAAAATAAGAAAGTTTAATTTCAAAATTAGGTAGTTGGGTCAAGCATACCAAGCTCTCTCCTTAGATAAGAAAACTTGTCTGCTTCTAGTGCTTTTATGAAGATGTCTGCTAGTTGGTGTTCAGTTGAAATGTACTTCATACTTATATTTCTCTTTTCTACGTTATCCCTTAGGAAGTGATATCGAACACTGATATTCTTTATCTTGGAGTGCATCACGGGATTGTAGGTGATAGAGATTGTTGAGGTGTTGTCACACATGATTGGGCAGTCTGCTACCTTGATGTCATAGTCCACTAGTTGTTGTTTGATCCAAAGCAGTTGACAGCAGCAGCTCCCAGTGGCTATGTATTCGGCTTCAATAATAGATTTGGAAACTGATGCTTGTTTCTTGCTAGCCCAAGAGATAAGCCTGTCTCCTAGAAATTGACAAGTTCCACTTGTCCTTTTTCTGTCTACTTGACAACCAGCATAGTTTGCATCTGAGCAGCCAACTAAGTTGAAGGAGGATTCTCTTGGATACCAGATACCTAAGTTGGTGGTATCTGATACATACTTGATGATTCTTTTGGCTAAAAGAAGATGTGACTCACGAGGGTCTGCTTGAAATCTAGCACCTACCCCAACAGCATACACTATATCAGGTCTGCTGGCGGTAAGATAGAGCAGAGAGCCGATTATCCCTCTATATAAGGTGATATCAACTTTCTTTCCTTGTAAGTCTTTTGATAGTTTGCATTTAGCAGCCATTGGAGTGTCAAAAGTGTTAGCCAATTCCAATCCGAATTTTTTGACCAGTTCTTTAGCATACTTGGATTGGCTTATGAAGATGCCTTTGTTGGATTTTTGAATTTGAAGGCCTAAGAAGAATGTGAGTTCTCCCATCATGCTCATCTGAAACTTTCCAGTCATGAGTGTCTCAAATCGTTTGCACAGCTTCTCATTCGTAGAACCAAAGATGATATCATCGACGTATATTTGCACCAGCAGCGAATGACCTTTGTGTTTGAGAATGAAGAGAGTGGTGTCGATCTTTCCTCACACAAATCCTTGTTCTATTAAGAACTTGGTTAGTGTCTCATACCTGGCACGAGAAGCTTGCTTAAGACCATAGAGAACCTTCTTAAGCTTGTAGACATGAGTCTCTCTCCCTTTTTCCACTAAGCCTGGAGGCTGAGTGGCATAGACGGTTTCGTGAAGATCACCATTGAGGAAGGCACTCTTGACATCCATTTGATATAGCACAAAGTCCTTATATGTAGCATAGGCTAAGAAGATTCTGATAGCCTCTAACCTTGCTACTGGGGCAAAAGTTTCATCGTAGTCAATTTCTTCTTCTTGTCGATATCCTTGTGCAACGAGTCTGGCTTTATTTCTTATAATGTTTCCATCTTCATCCTTCTTGTTTCTAAACACCCATTTTGTGCCAATGATGGTGTGACCAACTGGCCTTGGGACTAGCTTCCATACTTGACATCTTTCAAACTGCTGAAGTTCCTCTTGCATAGCTTCTAGCCAACTTGGATCTTGTAAGGCTTCATCAATCTTTTTCGGTTCATCATCCGAAACAAATGCAGCACAGAACATGCATTCATTTCTGGACGATCTTCTAGTCCGTACTCCTACATGAATGTCACCAATGATTTGAGAAATTGGGTGGTCTTTACATGTTCTCGTGACAGCAGGAATGTGATTTACTGTTGGCTCTTCATGAAGAGGTTCAGAAGGAGGACTAGGAGGAAAGTCATATGTGTCTTGATGAGTGTGTTGTTCAAAATTGGATTCAAAGGTGAGTTGAAGAATAGGATTTTGAGGTTCAGAAGCGATGGGTTCTGGATTGGTGTTTTCATGAGCGGGTTGAGGTCTTCTGGTGATTCATTTGAGAAGTGATGTTCAGGAATATTTGAGTGAGTTGTTAGAGGTGGATTTGGTGTTTGAGAGGTTGAAGTCTGGGAGGTACATGTCTCAACATTAACAAAATCATCAGCAACAGTTGGAGCCACGTGTGGCTCTAATAAATCAAATTCATCAAATGAAACATGTATTGATTCAACAATTTTTAACTGTTGGTCCACAATGATGCTCAAATAAGCTAGAGGGGGTGAATAGCCTATGATGCCATTTTAAAACTTTTCTTGTAGTTATGGTTAAAGCGTAGGTTTTAATGGCATAGGCAGTTAACATGTTGAGCATGTCTGCTGGTAGTACTGAATAGCAGACTTGCTTTTAGCAGAGTTGTCAACTCTGCTCGTGAACTGCCTGAAAATCACAAGCCTGTTTAGAAGAGTTTAAGCAGCGTAAATAAAAAGGCTTAGATTTAGAGAAGTAATAAGTGGTTGTACACGAATATATAATCAGAACAACAACACACTTAATACTTCTTCAAATGTAGAGTTTAGGAAATCATTAGAGAATAGCTTTTCAAATGACAAAGCAATTTATAAAAGCTCATAGAGAGGTAAAGACTGAAAGATAAGTTATTTGAAAGAACATCTGAATTTATTCAAAGATAAATTACAGATTACATCAGCCTAAATACTATATGTAAAGTTTTTGTCCTCGTCCTTTCAAGCCTTAATCTTCATTTAATCATTTGTAACCAAATTCTTAAGTAAAGAGGACAATAGGAGATGAGAACGAGAAACTAATATGAGAAGACAATTTTCAAGGTAGTTCAGATAAAAATTATCTGAATGATTGAGTGCAAAGCACTCGGCCTTCCATGATGAGTGATTATTGCACAATCGACAGCATTTGCATAGGAATACAAATCTGAAGATATGAATGCAATATTTATAGACATATCTTCATTTTCCTTGGGTACCATCTGAAATCTATCTATAGAACGATCCAAGACCTCTAGCATTAGGAATGGAATCCTGAAGCTTAGCTAAAGGAAGAGTTCTTCGAAGAAGGGTGAAGAACTCTAATCAAGAACTGGGTTCTTGACCAAGACGATGATCTCTGTCTTTTGAAGTTTCCGATCTCTCTCTCTCTCTCTCTTCTTCTTCGAGCCTTTCTTCCTAGCAATCCACAGAGAGTGTTTTGCTAAGGTCTGGGTAAGCTCACTGCAAACTTCTGTGAAGATCTGAGATTCGTTGGTGAATAAGATCTCTTGTAGATCTTACAGCTTCTTTGAAGTTCTTGTTGCAAGTGTCTTTTTAATTCTTCACACGCTTAATTTGTTTTTGAAGAAGAAGGTAGATTCTTTTATATATACCAGAGAACTTTGATCGTTGAGATCTGTTGATAGATTTTATATCCGTTGAATGATTTGTCTTGAGGACTGATGGATAAGGATATTGTTCGATAGATCTTTAACTATTGGATAAAAGACTTCATTCTTTTGATCTTCGAACTATTACCCTGCCAGATTGTATGATAAGTCGCTGAAGGATAAGTCTGATTCATTGATGCACTGTCAGGAGATCTGTCCGATAAAGTAGATTCTTTTGACTGTTTCAGACCACATGACTGAGAAGGCAAGAAAGTCTTGCAGTATCAGGAGTGTCAGACTTCATAAAGATTTGAATAACATTGAAGCTTAACGTATTTGTCTTGTTTCGGTCTGCTGTAATCTTGTCTCCTTGTATCACGTGCAAAACCAAGTCTGCTGGTGAGAAGTTCAATTATGATGTATGAGTCTTTTGTAGAAAAAGACTGCTGGTTATGATGTGAACATTCAAACCATAGCAAGTCTGCTGGTGGCAAGTCTTCAAGGTATTCTGCGATGCACATGATAGGTCTGTTGGTGATGAGTCCTTTGAGAAACATTGTCACTGTAGCACGTCTGCTGGTGACGAGTCTTCAAAGTGTCCTTTAGTGCATATAACAAGTCTGTTGGTGACGAGTCTGCTGAAGACTTTTGACGCTACCGCAAGTCTGCTGGTGCTAGTGCATATGAAGTGCTGGTTTGTTTGCTCATCATGTAGGAAGGTAGGACTTGATCAGGTCGCACCTAATCTATGACCTATATGATGTCACACTAGTTGCCACGCTAACCGGTATGCAGACCTATTAGCCACTAGTGATGACTCACTGTAATGGGAACAAACAAATCATCATATATATAGAATATGCAAGGTGATAAGTAAATTATCAAGAAGCATATTCCAACATTAACGATCTTTTGTTGAAAACCCTATAAGCTTTGGAGTGTAATGCATAGCCCAGAAATACGCCTTCATCGGCCTTGTTATCAAATTTTCTTATGTAATCGTTGCCATTAGAGACTACGAAACATTTGCAGCCAAAGATTTTGAAAAATCCAATATTTGGGGCATCACCTCTCCAAAGTTCATATGGTGTTTTACCGTGAAATTTGTTGATCAGGGATCAATTACAGTGAAGCAGTGTATTGATCTTCGCCGCTATGTTAAGGCAGGCGGCTTTGCTTCGGCGAGCATAGTCTTAGCTGCTTCGATAAGTGTTATGTTTTTGCTTTCTGCTACACCATTTTGCTGTGGAGTTCTAACAGCAGAGAAGTTGTGACCGATGCCATGATCATCACAATACTTTTCTATTCCATTATTGGTGAATTCAGTTCCATTGTCTGATCGAATATCACTGATTTCATCGAGCTTTTGAGTCTGTAGTCTTCTAAACAATGCTGTGAGGATGTCATAAGTGTGATCTTTAGAAGACATCATCTCTGTCCAAGTATATCTTATATAATCATCTACTACGACTAGAGTGTATCTATGACCACCATAGCTGAGAGTAGTCACATGCCCGAAGAGATCCATGTGAAGAAGTTGCAATGGTCTAGACGTTGAGAGATTGGGTTTGCTTTTGAAGGAAGCTTTTGAGAGCTTTCCGAGTTGACAAGCTTTACGTAAATCATCATGATCAGCAAAAACTTTTGGCATTCCTCTCACTAACCCTTCTTTGGATAGCTTTGATAAGTATTTCAAGTTCAAATGGCTGAGACGCTTGTGCCATAACCAACTTTTGTCTTGAGCAGAGTTTGCCATAAGACATAGATTAGCAACCTTTCCATAGGCGTTCAAATCTATCACATAAACATTTCCTTATCTGTGTCCAGTTACTAAAGTTGAGCATGAGTCTGGATCTTTTATGTCACATATGTTTGACGAGAATTGGCATACGAGTCCTTTGTCATAGAATTGAGAGATACTCAATAAGTTGTGCTTTAAGCCTTCTACTAGAGAGACTTTTCCTATAGAGAGATTTCCACGAATGATGAATCTGTATCCAATAGTTCTTCCTTTAGCATTGTCTCCGAAGATGACTGGAGGACCTTCTACTTTAGTAATATTTGAAAGAAGACATGATTCTCCTGTCATATGTCTTTAGCAGCCACTGTCTAGATTCCATATATCTTTCTTTTCCGAACTTGTAGTAGCCATGAAGCATATCTGAGAGATATAGAGATAAAAAGATCATGGTGCCATTTATTTATCTTTTCAGGTCCATAGGGTTAGCATTTTTAGGAACCCATACTTGTCTGACTTTTGGAATTGGGGATCCAGTAGGCTTCATGATGGATTTCAACAGACATTCATGGACCAGATGGCCTAAACATTTGCAAAAGGTTCATCGATGGAAATTACAAATATTATGTTGAGAGAACTGGTTTACAATAGACATTTGAGTATTCTTTCTTTTAACAGCAGCTTTAGACTCAGCAGACTTGTTGACAGCAGGTTTAGAAGGTTCTGTATGAGTTTTCTTAGGTCTGTATTCAATAGTCCTTGCTATAGCAGATCTGTTGATAGTAGACTAAGACATCTCATACATTTTTCCTTTGAGCTTAGTGTCAGCAGTCTTGGAGGTAGCTGACCCATCAGTAGTACTTTTGATGAATCTGATAGGCTTGGGCAGATTTTTTGTGTTCCTAGAAACAACAGCCTTTGCTTTAGCAGAGGTGCTGGTGGAAGGGTCATGTGAATCTGCACAACCCTTAGCAGACTTTTCGTTGGCTGATGATTGCTTTGCTTTAGACGCATTGTCGGTCTTAATAGCGTGAGTCTTAGGATATTTCTACTGAACAGTAGTATAGCAAACTCCTTGTCTACTCTTGTTGTTAAATTGCTGATGATATATAGGATCATCACATGTTCAAGCCAAACACGTGGAATTAGGTCACATATTATTTGATCTAGATATTTTTAATTTCTAGTCAAATAATATTCAATTTATCTTCATCAGATTTCCCTCCAAAGAAGTCAACTATCCGGCTTCAGAGACAACTGTCCAGACTGTCACCTAAATCATGAAGACTGAAGACATTGCCTCATTTGGCTAAGAAGACTTTCAAAGCTGTAATGCCTGTGAGCTGAAAGCTTACTCTGCTTAGAAATGTTTTCCTCTGCAATCACTGCATCTCTGATCTCTATTGCTGCATTCATCCTACAAAACGCCGAAATGCATTCAATGCATTATATCGTTGGACACATCTCCCCACTTTTAGTCCAACGGTCCAAAAGATCTCCTTCGGTATAAATTCAAGTTATGAAGATCTGAAGAAACAACAATCTCTTGCACATTCAATACTCAAGCTTCATCTTCTTAACTCAAGCATTCAAGAGATCAAAAGGACAAGAATTAATACTTCACCAAACTTCCTGAAGCTGCAGATCTACCAGTCTTTACTCTGTTTCAGCTTCTTCTAGTTTGCTTTTTAAACTGTTCTTTACTTTAGCACTTAAGAGAACAATTATTCATTGATTGTTTCTCTCATCATTAAACACTTAGCTGAAAACTATTTTTGTACACGATCCATTAGAGATCTTATCCTCTCACCTAGTGGATAAACAAGTGCACCTTTTAAAATCCAAAGCTAACCACTTTGGTAGTGGACGTAGTACTATTCACGGTACGAACCACTTCTAAATTTTGTGTCTCCTGAATTACTTTTGCTTATCTTAATTGCTTCTATCATTGCTACTTAAGTCTACTGCTGGGTCCGTGTAACTTCAACAACAGCCTTTCATTAGTTCTACACAATTTATTTTCCGCTGCATTAACTCGTCTTTTGCAATTGTCTTATTAAAAAGAAAGAAGAAGTCATTGAGAAGTGTTTTAAAAAAGAATTTCTTAAAAACATAACTAGACTATTCAACCCCCACCCCCCTTCTAGCCTAGATTTAGCCTATTTTGGGACCAACAATTGGTATCAGAGCTTAATTCTTTGTAAATTTGTTTTTCCAAGACTAATCTCTTGAGAATAGATCCTACGACTCACTATATGCTGCCTACCTCGAATATAAGCCACGTCCCAATATTGGACGAAGGTCACTTCGAAGTATGGAAAGACAAAATTATGAGATACATGAATTCTATTGACAATCGTTTATGGCAATGTGTTCAAACAGGTCCTCACATTCCAATAAAGCCAAACCTTCTTGCCGAAGTAGCAGGCGGACCTCCCGAGATACCCAAGTCAATAAATGAATGGACAAATGAAGAAAGGAAGCTTGTTGAACTCGACAGCAAAGCTATACATATCATATCTAGCTCTATCGATACAAGCACATATCAACAGATAATCAGGTGCAAAATAGCCAAAGAAATGTGGGAAACACTAGTTGAATATCTATAAGGAGATCTGCCCACCAGAGATAACAGAAAGTACAATTATATTCAACAGTTTGATTCCTTCAGAAAAAACCCAAAGGAGACACTACGTCAAGCCTACGAAAGATTCTGTGACGTAGTAAATAGTTGATATTCCTTAGGAAAAGAATATAGTGTTAAGGAAGTTAATATGAGATTTCTCGCTTCCTTGGGAAGTTTGTGGCATGTTAAGACCACAACCATTAAAGAGTACAAGGACTTAAACTCCATGCATCTACGAAGTTTGTAAGCGAGTTTAACTGTCTATGAGCAAGAACTGCTTCAAGCTCAAGAACAGGACAAACACTTTAAACTTCCTTCTTTTTCTGCTATCTCTCAAGAAGCTCCTACCATAGAAAATAAACCATCTACTTCTTCTTCTTCAAATGACAGTGAAATTCTCTCTGACGAACAATTTGCTATGTTCGTTAAGAAGTTTCAAAAGTTTTCAAAATTTAATAAGAAGAAGGAACCAAACCAGCAGACTTTCAAAAAGACTGCTTAAAGCTCACAAAATAATGAGCTAGTTTGCTACAATTGCAAGAAGTCTGGTCACTTTGCTTCTAAATGTCCTAAGCCTAAATATGAAGCTTACAAAAGGCGACCCTCTAAATCATTTTTAAAACATAGGGGTCTACTGGCTGTGGACTTAAAAGAAAACCAAGTATCCACCTGGTTTGAAACTGATTCTGATGAGGATGCTAGTGATGACTCACCTGAGCAGGCTCATATCTGCCTCATTGCTCTAGAGTCACCTCCTACCTATGACTCAGATGGTGAAATCAAATATTCTCCTTTTCAAGCTAACATAGAACAACCTACTGAAGAGCCCTCTAAAGAAGAAATCCTCAAGGATGCTCAGGATATGCTAAAGAAATTTAATGAATTTAGAAATGCTTATGTAAAGTTAGCTAAAAGCCATGAGAGGCTGGGAACTAAAAAATCCTTGCCGGAAACCGAGTTAAAAACTCTAAATGGAGTCCAGCAGGAAAGTATCAAGTTAAAAGAAGAGAACACGTTTCTAAATGAAAAGGTTGCTTGCCTCATTGGTCATTTCAAAGAGCTATCTGCAGAGAAAGATGAGTTACAAAAAACTATCGACTCGTGGAATAACTCTAAGACTGTTTTTGACCAAATCCTTGGAGAACAGAATCCCACGGTAGACAAAACTGGGCTAGGCTTCTCTGAGAACACCTCTGGCACTACAGAACAAGAACCAGAAAACTTGTCTGTGCGAACTGGTGATGATTCTATATATCATCAGCAGTTTAACAACAAGAGTAGACAAGGAGTTGGCTATACTGTTGTTCAGTATAAATATCCTAAGACTCGAGCTATTAAGACCAACAATGCGTCTAAAGCAAAGCAATCATCAGCTGGCGAAAAGTTTGCTAAGGATTGTGCAGATTCACATGATCCTTCTACCAGCACCTCCGCTGAAGCAAAGGCTGTTGTTTCTAGGAACACAAAAATCTGCCCAAACCTATCAGATTCATCAAAAGCACTAATGATGGTGCTGCTTCTTCCAAGACTGCTAACACTAAGCTCAAAGGAAAAATGTATGAGGTGTCTAAGTCTACTATCAACAGATCTGCTATATCAAGGATTGTTGAATACAAACCTAAGAAAACTCATACAGAACCTTCTAAACCTGCTGTCAACAAGTCTGCTGAGTCTAAGGCTGCTGCTAAAAAAAAAGAAAACTCAAATGTCTACTGTAAACCAGTTCTCTCAACATAATATTTTTAATTTCCATCGTTGTACCTTCTGCAAATGTTTAGGCCATTTGGTCCATGAATGTCTACTGAAATCCATCATGAAGCCTAATGGATCCCCAATTCCAAAAGTCAGGCAAGTATGGGTTCCTAAAAAATGCTAACCCCTATGGACCCGAAAAGATAAATAAAGGGGACCATGATCTTCTTATCTCAATATCTCAGATATGCTTCATGGCTACTACAAGTTCGGAAAAGAAAGATATATGGTATCTAGACAGTGGCTGCTCAAGACACATGACCGGAGAGTCATGTCTTCTTTCAAATATTACTGAAGCAGAAGGCCCTCCAGTCATCTTCGGAGACAATGCTAAAGGAAGAACTATTGGATATGGATCCATCATTCGTGGAAATATCTCTATAGGAAAAGTCTCTCTAGTAGAAGGCTTAAAGCACAACCTATTGAGTATCTCTCAATTTTGTGACAAAGGTCTCGTATGCCAATTCTCCTCACACAGATTTGATATAAAGGATCCAGACTCATGCTCAACTTTAGTGACTGGACACAGACAAGGGAATGTCTATGTGATAGATTTGGACGCCTATGGAAAGGCTGGTAATCTATGTCTTGTCGCAAACTCTGCTCAAGACAAAAGTTGGTTGTGGCACAAACGTCTCAGCCATTTGAACTTCAAATACTTATCGAAGCTTTCCAAGGATGGGTTGGTGAGAGGAATGCCAAAAGTTTCTGTAGATCATGACCATATATGCAAAGCTTGTCAACTAGGAAAGCTTTCAAAAGCTTCCTTCAAAAGCAAACTAGATCTGGCAACTACTAGACCTTTGCAACTTCTTCACATGGATCTCTTCACGCATGTGACTACTATCCATTATGGTGGTCATAGATACACTCTAGTAGTAGTAGATGATTATACAAGATATACTTGGACAGAGATGATGTCTTCTAAAGATCACACTTATGACATCCTCACAACATTGTTCAGAAGACTATAGACTCAAAAGCTCGATGAAATCAGTGATGTTCGATCAGACAATGGAACTGAATTCACCAATAATGGAATATCAAATTATTGTGATGATCATGGCATCTGTCACAACTTCTCAGCTGTTAGAAATCCACAGCAAAACGGTGTAACCGAGAGGAAAAACAGAACACTTATCAAAGCAGCTAAGACTATGCTCGCCGAAGCAAAGGAAGCAAAAGCCGTCAATACACTTTGATCAACAAATTTCATGGTAAAACACCATATGAACTTTGGAGAGGTAATGCCCCAAATAATAGATTTTTCAAAATCTTTGGTTGCAAAGGCTTTGTGGTCTATAATGGTAATGATTGTGGTCTATAATGGTAATGATTACGTCTTTACGGCTATGCTTTTCACTCCAAAGCTTATAGAGTTTTCAACAAACGATCATTAAAAATTGTTGAATCCATTCATGTTTTATTTGATGATTTTGATTTATTAGAGCCACACGTGGCTCCAAATGTTGTTGATGATTCTATTAATGTTGAGACAAGTACCTCCCAAACTCCAACCTCTCAAAACACCAAGTCCTGCTGTAGCAACTCACTCAAATATTCATGACCATCATTTCTCAAATGATTCACCAGAAGACCTCAACCCTACTCATGATGACACCAATCTAGAGCCCATCGCCTCTGAACCTCAAATTTTGAACAACACTCTTCTCAGGAAACAGCTGAATTTCCTCCTAGTCCTCCTCCTGAACCTCTTCATGAAGAACCAACAGTGAATCACATTCATGCTGTTACAAGAACATGTAAAGACCACCCAATTTCTCAAATCATTGGTGACATGCATGTAGGAGTTCGGACTAGAAGATCTTCCAGAAATGAATGTATGTTCCGTGCTGCATTTGTTTCTAAAGATGAGCCGAAAAATATTGATGAAGCCTTACAAGATCCAAGTTGGCTAGAAGCTATTGTAAGAGGAACTTCAGTAGTTCGAAAGATGTCAAGTATGGAAGCTAGTCCCAAGACCAACCGATCACACCATCATTGGCACAAAATGAGTGTTCAGAAACAAGAAGGATGAATATGGAAACATCATAAGAAACAAAGCCAGACTCGTTGCACAAGGATATCTTCAAGAAGAAGGAATCGACTACGATGAAACTTTCGCTCCAATAGCAAGGTTAGAAGCTATCAGAATCTTCTTAGCCTATGCTACATACAAGGACTTTGTGCTATATCAAATGGATGTCAAGAGTGCTTTCCTCAATGGTGATCTTCAAGAGACTGTTTATGTCAATCAGCCTCCAGGCTTCGTTGAAAAAGGGAAAGAGACTCATGTCTACAAAAAGAATTCGTGGACATATTTGCCTGGTCCTACGAAGATATGCCCGGGCTGGACCCAGCCATAGTCGAACACCGGATCTCCATATATCCGGATGCTCGCCCAGTCAAGCAAAAGCTCTGCCGCATCAAGCCAGAATGGTCACTACAAGTTAAGGAAGAAATCATGAAGCAGCTACGCGTCAATTTCATTCGGGTAGTAGAAAACCCGATTTGGCTGTCCAATATAGTGACTGTTCCCAAGCCCAACGGGAAGGTTCGGATCTGTGTAGATTTCCGCGACCAAAACAAAGCGTCGCCCAAAGATAACTTCCCTCTACCCAATATTGATATTGTGGTAGACGTCGTCGCTGCTCACAAGTCCGATCCTTCGTCAACGGCATGCTAGGCTATAATCAAATCAAAATGGCAGCAGAGGACCAGGAAAAGACTTCATTTACTACTCCCTGGGGTACTTATTGCTATACTATCATGCCATTTGGGCTGAAAAATACCGAGGCTACTTATCAGACGGCTGCCACCACCCTCTTCCACGACATGATCCACAAAGAAATGGAGGTCTATGTTGATGACATGATCGTGCATTCCAGCGACGCCAACGGTGCCCATATCAAAGACCTTCGAAAATTCTTCGAAAGCTTGAGGAAGCACCAAATGAAGCTTAACCCCACCAAATGCATATTTGGGGTTACCAAAGGCAAGGTCCTGTGATTCTTAGTGACCGAGCAGGGCATCGAGATCGAGCCAGCAAAGATCAAAGCCATCCTAGAGATGCCACATCCGAAAACTCCAACCGAAGTCAAAGGCTTCCTAGGCGGTTGCGATATCACCAAGCCATCCCGGCGGTGACAACCACATGTGAGCCCCTCTTCAAACTCCTAAAAAAGAATACTGACCAAGTCTGGGATGAGAAGTGACAGCTAGCCTTCGAGAAAATAAAACCCTACCTTACCAATTCCCCTGTGCTAGCTCCACCTCATACACATAAACCTCTCCTCATATATTTAACCGTCACAAACACGTCAGTAGGGGCTATACTCGCCCAAGAGAAAGAAGACTCCTACATTGAAAATGACATATACTTCATAAGTAGGAAGCTGCAAGGAAGCGAGCTAAACTATTCAGCACTAGAGAAAAGTTGCACCGACCTAGTCTGGGCCACGTAAAGGCTCAAGACCTATCTCCAAGGACGGTCCATCAAACTCACATCCAGAATGGACCCTATCAAGTACATCTTTGGCAAGCCATCACTGTCCAGCCGACTAGCCAAGTGGTCCTTTCTTCTCAACGAGTTTGACATAACTTATGTCACACTCAAATCTATCAAAGGGAGCGTAATTGCAGACCACTTAGCCGATCTACCCTTAAAGGCCGAAGATGCAACTGAGCCTGGCTTCCCAGATGAAGGTGCCCTGGAAATCACTGATCATGACACCAGTTGGCAAATGTTCTTTGACAGAGCCGCAAACAAAAGAGGCTTTGGCATAGGAATCTTGCTAATCGATCTGGCTGATTCGCATACTCCGCTGGCTATAAGATTGGAGTTCGAATGTTCAAATAACACGGCAGAATATGAAGCTTGTATTGCTGGCCTAGAAGAAGCTCTCCAAAGGGGAGCCAAAGATCTCGAAGTCTATGGAGACTCTGCCCTGATCATAAATCAAGTCGAAGGGAGGTGGAAAACCCAGGATCCTTGGCTGCAGCTCTACCATGCCAAACTAACAACACTTGCCGCCCGATTTGATTCTATCTCATTCCATTATCTGCCACGAGATAGGAATCAATTCGCCGATGCTTTGGCTACTCTGGCATCACTGGTCCAAATTCCCGCAGAAACTAATGTTTAGCCATTAGTAGTCGGAAAAAAAGTCACTTCGGCATACTGTTTCAAAATTAATGCAGCCCCTGAAGCAGATCATGAGCCTTGGTACGCTGATATCTTAAATCTGCTTCAGAAAGGTATCTATCCTCCCGACTTAGATAAAAGAGGAAGAGTCTCCCTGCGAAGGTGGGCCTCACAATTTGTACTCAGTGGTGGCAGTCTGTACAAGACGCACTATCAAGGCCTCAACTTATTATGTGTCGATCAGGCCAAGGCTGAGCAAATCATGGATCAACTGCATGGTGGTACCTGCGGGCCCCACATGAATGGCCATATGTTGTCCAAGAAAGTTATCCGACAGGGGTATTATTGGAGTACGCTCAAAACCGACTGTATTCGGTGGGTGCGACATTGCGACAAATGCCAACGCTTTGCCAATCTGCAGCATGTGCCCCCACATGTCTTATATAACTCCACCGCCCCCTGGCCCTTCTCAACATGGGGAATCGACGTCATAGGCCAAATTCACCTGAAGGGATCCAATGGTCATGAATACGTCCTGGTAGCCATCGATTACTTTACAAAGTGGGTGGAAGCCTCTTCCTACAAAGTTCTGAATGCCCGAAAGGTGTCCGAATTCATCCGGACCAATATTATATATCGCTATGGGGTACCTTTCGAGATAATCTCCGACAACGGCTCACATTTTGAAGGGGACGTGAACCGTCTACTCGACGAGTTCAAGATCCAAAGGCACAAATCCTCCCCCTACCGGCCGCAAGCCAATGGTGCCGCTGAAGCAGCCAATAAAACACTTAAGAACATCATCAGAAAAATGGCTAACACAGGAAGAGACTGGCCAGAAAAATTACCGCTAGCCCTTTGGGGCTATCGCACCTCGGTCCGCACACCCACTAGGGCTACCCCTTATTCTCTAGCATATGGCATGGAGGCGGTATTGCTGATAGAAGTTGAAATTCCATCATTAAGAGTGATAATGGAATCTGACATAGCAGAAATTGACTGGGTCAAAGGGCAATACGAAGAATTGGCCCTAATCGACGAACGACGCCTGTTAGCCCTAGAACATACCCGGGCATATCAAAAGCGCATCGCTCGGGCTTTCAATAAAAAAGTCAAAGGTCGCGACATCCAAGTCGGAGACCTTGTGCTTCGAGAAAAACCTCCTAGTTATGTTGATACTAGGGGAAAATGGAAGTCTCCCTGGATGGGACAATACATTGTTAAGGAGATCCGGTCAGGATGTGTCGTGTTTCTCACAAACCAGGATGGAGAAGATCTTGTCCAGCCCTTCAACCTTGACAAACTCAAAAGGTACTATGCCTGATCCAATCTATCCAGCAGTTGCTTCCCTCTCCAGCCCGTTAGGCTGAAAACCCGAAAGGGCGACCTAGGCAAAAGTTAGGGCACATATAAAAAATATATATAATAAAAAAACAATAAAAGAAGGAATAAGGACTCACTAGGTTGAAAACCCAAAAGAGCAGCCTAGGCAAAAGTTAGAGCATATATATATATATATATATATATATATATATATATATATATATATATATATATATATATATATATATATATATATATATATATAAAGAAAGAGAGAAAAATCGGGAGATGAAGGAAAGGGAAGGCACTATTTAAGTCCTCGACATATTACCGCCAGTCTTCAGCATACGGGAAGCTCGACTGACGAAAAAGAAAAAGAAAAACCAAAACCACAACAAGAAGATCACAATAAAATTCTAAAATATAAGATTTTACAAGTCTTCCGGTGCAACTTAGGAATATTCATTAAGACATTTGAATTATACATTGATTACATGTACATATCTATATATTTCCTGTATCCCCCTTGTTTTCCCAGAAACTATTCCCCTTTTTGCAGCCTAAGCCCCAGGGTGGTCCATCAATGTCTGCGGCGTCCGCTTAGCCGGGCCCATATACTCCTCCTTTAAGGCGCAGAAGAAGCTCTAGTCTCACCAATATGAGAGCCCCCATAAGTGTCCTCGTCCCCGTCATCAGCATCCCTATTATCCTGGATAGCTGTGCTGCCTGGTATCCTGATATTTCTGCCCCGACCATTAACTACTGTCGTGTCTGATCGCAAAGAAATTGAGGAACCTATAAAGAAAGGCTATGGCCAGTAGATTGGAGACAATCATACACCCCGACACAAGAGAAGGCAGCTGCCTCCTTCTCCCCAAATATCTCCAGAAAAGCCCCCTCAAGCCCGAAGGCATATCCTTTTTAGATCCATTTCAGAAATGCAGCGTGCCATTACCCTTAGAAATTAGTATAGTTTTATTTTCTGCATGTATCTTGAGTTTGCATTTTATTCTCGTACATCATATAGAATTATATTTCATCACATAATAAATGTCTGTATAGATTTCGAAGTAAATAAAGAAAGAAAATAAAAACAAAAAAAATGTATTTTGAAAGCAAGAAAACAGGGCAACTGAAACGGAATTTTGCAACCGAATTGAAATCAGTTTCAATGTAAAAAGTGCTCAATGGAAATTGACGTGCACTATTAATTTTGCAACTCATATTGCAATGGAAAACTATTTTGTTGCATCATGATTCGCGGGAAAAGTTAGAGGGAAGAATGCCGCCTAATTTTACAATGGTTTTTGAAACAGATAAAATTATGTTTCAATTTTCTGTTTCAATTTCAGTTGCACTTATTAATATCATATTTTTATATTTAGAACTTAAAAAAATTGGCGTTCTGTTTTGGACAAAAAGTTTGGAGGGAAGAAACCCGCCTAATTTTGCTAGGGATTTTGAAACAAATAAATTTTCGTTTCAAATTCTCCATTCAATTTCAGTTGCAATTAATCCTAAATAATTTTTATTTTATTAAATTGTAAAATTAATAGCCTAAATCGACAGCTTAATTATGTTTTACACTTAGTTAACCTAACCTAGACAAAGCGGCAACCCCCCTACTCTTCTCTTCTCTTCTCGCCCTCGCTCTCTCTCTCTCTCTCGCTCCACTGCGTCTACTCTCCGACGCCCAACTCTCCACTGCTGCATTTTCAGGCGAAATTTGTGGTGCCGGCTTCTCCTCCGACGCCCAACTCTCCACTGCTGCATCTTCAGGCGAAATTCGTGGAGCCGGCTTCTCCTCCGATGCCCAAATACATCTCCTTCCCTCTCCGTCGAATTGAACAAGGTACTTCATTGATAACCTTAATTAATATGGTCTCCCATTATGAATAATACTCCCTTACGGCTGCAATTGTTGGTATTGTGATTATGCGGACTACACTGATTCGTTATTTTAGGGGTGATTGAATTACCAGAATTCATATCATACAAGAAGTTTATTGTAATGTACTCTGAATTGAATTTATCGATAATGGGTGATTGATGATGATGATAGATAGATAGATCAATATCACAAAGCATTAAACTAGGTATTTTATTTGTTTGTACTAAATGCTTTGTTTATTGTACCTTGAATTGAATTTTAGAATTTTAATGACTGTGGAGTTGGGTTGTTGAATTTTGGATTGAGTGGGTATTGATATTGATTATTGAATTGGAAAGAAAGAAAGATTTATGGGCTTTGGTTTGGGAGATTTTTTTTTCTTAAACAAGTTTCTCTCCCATAAATTGTTTGAAACCTAAGAAAGAATAAAATTCACTGAAAAAGTGAGGTAGCTGATCATTTATGGAAGAAATTATCGCTTATTGTGATATTGCAACAGCAGTAATAAAGTCTTAGCGGTGGAATTAGAGCGGCTTGACCTCTCGGCGAGAGCTTGAATACTTGAGGTATATCACTTGAAGCTTCTCCCCGATGCCATCGAATGAAAGCCAACCAAGAGTTTAGCACATTCCATCACCGTGATTCCGAGAAACCCGTGTGCAACTTCAACGTGTCGTTCCAAACAGGACTCATGTTCGATTGCAACAGCGCAGTAGGCTGCCGAGGCGGCAATCATTGATGGATAGTACCTTATGGTAGCATAATTCATTATACCCAACTCAGCCAGAAAATAAACCATGTTCTCCACTTTGGAGTCAGAAACTGAGGCCTTGATGAATCTGGCAAGGAACACATAAGGAGTAGGAACAGTCAAACTCCATTCTAGTTTACCTAAAATCCTCTTCTCCATCTTCAACACTTGATCATGGGTGTAAGCTCTATCGAGATGCACACAAAGTCATTCACTTCGGTGCCCAAATTTCTTCATACTTTGAAGCCATCGGCATAGAGCCCGATCCCAACTAAGCAGCGGTTCCTTCCTCAAGGCGACGATCTCGGCCGCCAAAAACCGATCTACAATGTTGATTGTGACGTAGAGAGTCTCCTTAAGTAGCTCAAATTTGTGGTGGACTTCAATCAACCAATCAATTAGGATCGCTCTCATCTTTTCGTGTATCTCTGGCTGTGAACCTATGTAATCATGAACTCTGCCCTCATTCTCAGCAAGTTTGTAGAACTTGTAAATGTCTTCGACGTACTCGACAACAGCCAATTCATTATCGAGATCTAATGCATCAATGTCCACAATTAGCTCCTTTGGTCCATTAGCAATCCCACAGCAGCGCTTGTATTAGAGTTGATGTGAGAGATTGGGGTTTCTTCTTTTCGGTGACCCTTATTCTTGAGACTTTCCCTTGTTCAAAGGGTTCTTCTCTACAGCAACTTCGTCAGTATCGGGGCTAATCTCAATCACCGACGGAGGGGTTGGTTTGGTTGTCACTTTCTTCTTCTGAGTCGCAAGCTTTGTCACTCTGGCTTTGCCAGCTGCCACTGCTCCATCAACCACAATTTTGCCCTCACAATTCACTGGCACATGCTTCTTCTTGTTGTCTGCTGCAGCTTGTGCATTAGCCAATAGTTGTGCACAGAAACTCCGTGTGATGGGTCGAGAAACCTGAGGGAGAGGTTCGCCCTCTACTCCACGAAACAAGATTTCCGATATCTCCAAGTGCTTGGAGGTTTCGGGCTTCCCCAGGGGCCATATTCTTCTGCTTAACACCACCAGCACCAACAATTCCTTCACCTCTATTTTGTTGAAGAACAGGTCTTATCGCCATTTCAAAAACTCAAATCTTGTCGCGTCCAACAACAGAGAGAACTCTCTCCTTCAAATCTCGACCGATTGATCGACGAGAACAGACCAATCACTAGACGCTCCTCTCCTTTCCTCTCTTTCTCCCTCTCTCTCTCTAACTCTATCTCTCACATGAACACTGCAATGTTTGGGGGATTTTTTTGAGTCTATATAATTGGAGTTATATAAACATGAAGAAAATGCAGAAAATGGCAACGGCCACAGTAAGGTGTTGCTACATACTATGCTGTTTATGCAGAAAGTGCAGCTTTGCAGTATCTATCAGAAATGGCAGCACATCTATCTCCTATAGCTTACTGAGCTTGGAGTCTTTAGCAGCTTCATTCTGACACGTGGCTTAAGAACCTAATGCATAGGTTAGCAGCAGTGGATGCAGGTACTAACTAGTATAGTGAACTCACTGTAAACTCACTGTATCAAAACCAGTAAACTCATTGTACCAGCAAACTCACTGTAAACTCCAGCTGATTATAGAATTGAAAATGTATCAAAACCAGTGGTTGATCCGGGGATGCAGGTACTAGCTAGTATAGTGAACACAAATCCAAAGACCTGATTTCTCAAAAAGGCAACAAATCTACGGAGAGTAAGATAAGACTGCCCCCCAGTCCCTGCTAAGATACAACAGGGCAATACCCCAAAAGATTTACAAAATTTACTCCAAAGAGAAACTGAAAATGCCAACTAATCCCCCAATACACTTGAAGGGCAAAGTTAGATATACAAGCATAATGCACCATAATACTCATAGACTATAATATCCAGATTGTTTGTTCTGTTTACCCCGAATAGGATCATCACGTTTTTTGAGATCTAGCACCATCATGGACTTGTATCCTGTCAGCATGGTTGATGATCCAATCAGTGAATTTAGGAGAAGATGCCCACTCGGCCACCGCTTGCTGGGTTGATTCCTCAGAGAAATCTTGCCATTCTTTTTTTGAGAACTTCTTCCTGTTAGGCGTCTTGTGGAAGGTAGAATAATAGTTCTGCAGATTTCATGCCCCGCTAGGGTTGGATGGTGATACTGAACCTGCAACAACCATAAACAAACACAAGGAAAGTCACTCTTTATGTTAACAGAATCATAATATATTTATCCGAGAATTTATTCCTTGCAAGTTGCAACAAAATTAGGAATTTAGGAGTCGTGTCTCCACTTCTCACATATATGGTTCATGTTACATGTACACTTCATATTTATTTTATATTTGACGAGAAAGAAATTATATTATATTAGATAAAAGGGAGAATACAAAAGGTGGAGAAGAAGTCCACTTACAAGAAAGAAGTGGGAGAAAAAAATGAAAAGCCCAAGAAAACAGATATAAACAGAAATAAAAAAAACCAGCTCTTTCATCATGCACCAAACCAGTTGTGGCAATTCCACAAAAAGGCCCAAAAGTGTTTGCCCAAAAAATGCCAGCAAGACTCTACGATCCCAAAGCAAGCTGGGCAGAAGGGCTCTATTATTGAATATTGCATCATTAACCTCCATATAATCAAAGTGCAAACAACCCATAATTCCAAAATGATTTCCTCACCTTTCCCTTCTCAAACCCCACCACTTTTGAAGGAAGGAGGTCTTCAACTGAAAGGGCTGACCCAGGGATTCATTGATGCTAGAGAATAATTGATTGCACCGAAACAAGCGAGATAAAGAGGTGTGAATGAAACTCACTCTCCGGTTTCGTACACAACCTCACTTTAATTGTTACTCACAATTTGAAAACATAAAGGGATTGTTATACAAGATACTTTAAAGGGTATTGATGTATCTCATAATCGTTTGGACTTTTCAAACATCAATGAAAAAGAATTACCTAAGGTGACTCTGGCACTCTTACATGAATGCCTCCTCATGAAGTAGAATGATACAACCTTCGTCCCACAAAGAATGTCACGTTCGCATTTTAAATGAAAATCAAGTATGAATTTTTTAGCCCTAGCAAAACAAGTTGTACGTACCAATTTATTAGCCTAAAAATGACAACCTTAGAGGCAGGAAATAAGAACTCAAGTGGGTCGCTCATTTAGAAATGGAGCTGTTACGATGAATGAAATGCTCAAAAGGATAAATCAATGTGTACTGGGAATTGTTACATTTGATTGGGGAGTCGGACCAAGTAAATGAATTCCTTGGGCCTTTCTGCAGAGCTCATTGAGGGCTCAACTTCGTTGACCGACTTAAAAATTCAGCACGATTGTGTTTTGCACTTTTCCATCCACCTCGTGCCCAAAGATTCTTATTTCCAGAATACAAAGAGGTCATGCATGGAATCAAAGTATGACATAAGTTGATTTCCAATCTTGCCCATACCAAGGTAAGAAATCACTTCCAAAAACAACTCTAATAGTACTGAACATAGCTATCTATAAGCAAAGAAAATGAAAATGTGGAAAGATGATTAATATGGAACTTACTGCTGACCATGCCACTTAAAAGAAGTTATCAGAAAATATACTGCCAAGCAAGAACCCATCGTTGCCAGTGCTAAAGGAGTATCAATAGTGCTCTGAAAAGAAAATGAAAACCAATAAAAGTTAGAGGGAAATATTCATATTATTTTGAAATTGAATATCATTCATAACTGGAAACTATGAGACCAATTGTTAGATCCAAAACAAACGATAAAAGAATAAGATAGAAGCACCTAGAAGGACACAACCTAACATATGTGACTTACAGTGCTTGCTGTTAAAAGTGCAGCAGAAAAAGAGGGGATGAAATTTGCGGGGTATCATATCTTTAACTACAACAACTAGACCTTCCAAGTGCAAAAAGTCAAAATTGAGTTGAATGAACAATACGCTACCCGGAAAATAAATGTGACTGCAAAAATACATTGTCCATTTCACAAATTGAGCTATGCCAACGTCGGCGCCTCCATCCTCGGAAATAACAAATTTCCGCACCACCAATATCCTAGACCAGCTCCCGCAATGACAATTCCAACCAGTGCAAATAAAGAGACCTGCAAGGTAAGGGCAAATGTTTAATACAATCAATCGGATCGATAAATTTCCCCATTTCAATTGTACATGTGACATCAAGATAAATGACTACTAGAAGTAAGATTGTTTGAATGGGGAGGATCAATCATAATGGATGTGAATTTTGTGATATGGAGAAAAGAAACAGTTTCTTGTTTGTTCTTTGAATGCATATTTAATAAGGATATTTGGGATGATATTTGTCACATGAATGGAGTTATGAAGACAGTATGTATGTGAGATAATATTACAAGCCAAGCATGTAGGACTGGAAGGGGATGGCTTCATCTATCAGGAAAATATCCTTCGTGCCACAATTTACTTTGGAGAGAGAGAGAATCGAGAATATTTGTGTAGTGCAAATAGCCAAAGGAAGAGATTATTAATAGTATTCTCGGGTGACCCCATATTTCTTGCTTATAATCATCATCAGTCAGGTCTTCTAAGAGAATTTTTCTTGCATTTCTCTTGTTTTTCCTTTCATTCGACAGTTAAAGAGTGCTTCATTATCTATAGGAGATGTCGTGGTGAGAATAGAGCTCCGTGAGCACCGAGAATGCCGATCGGAGGATACCTTATTATTCACCTAACATGTAAGTTAATATAATTCATTTTCTTGTTTTTTATGAATTTGATTAATATTATGTTTTGACATTGGCAATTAAGCGAAAATCCCCCATATTGCAAAAAACAAGTAAGATCTTTCTATTTCGAAAACTGTATACTTTACAGTTATACCATTGATTGAATTGAATTTGAGTTTTAATTCATAGTTGTTTGAGAATATTGTTGATTGAACA
>CM028383.1:110178272-110229776 GCA_013146195.2 Codonopsis lanceolata | reverse complement strand
CTTTATTTTAGCATGTATTTTAGTGTGCATTTTATTTTCTCATATCATGTAAAATTATACATAATCCATGTTTGTCTGATTTAGATACAAATAAAAAATGAGAGAGAAAGAGAAACTAATATGCGAGGAAAAGAAGCTAATGATCAAAAGGCGGCTACGCCTCTGTCAAGCCACCTCCATGACAGGGGCCCCATGCCACCCGGCTCATGTACTCGTCCTACACTTGGCGCGACTCGACCCTACATCTCCGCATCATCATCATCATTACAAGACTTGCCGCAGCACAACATCATTACCCCAGCAAGAAAAATCATCCATTAGACAATCGATAAAGCTTGTTGATGCTTGACAAAGCCCTCGGCAATGCCTCTTGACCTCTTGTGCGTGAGACTTGCCTTAACCCGAAAAAGAGAAAAGAAGGTGATTGAAAAAAAAAGATAAAAACATCGGTCCAAAAAGCGAAAAAAAAATGATGCTAACAAAAAAAAAGAGGAAAAGAAGATGATGAATATACGATGCGGGCATGATCGGGACATGGTATTCCTCGAATCTCTCAGCATCGTGAGGACTTCTCTCTATGAGCCTCCCATCTCGCCGATATCGTCTGAAAGTCGAAAAGCATCATCGGGCATGGAAAACTCCGATCGCACATCGTGAATGGCGGAATAAGAAGACCCGGGCCTATCACAAGCATGATGCACGCAGTGCGGCAATCGCAGGAGTAGGAGGAGGGGGATGGAGCATCGTCCTCAGAAAATCCTCGTATGATATGACCGGATAATCACTAAGCGGCATCGTAAATCTGGACAAGTAGAGATATCGGTTTGGCAGAAGGTCTGGAACAATTACCCACTCGGGAGGGTGGGAGGCGCCACCGAGGTGTCGAAACTGTAAAATGCCGACGCTGACCCGCCGCCCATATACAAAGAATCACACATAATCGACACCATCAGAATCCGGCGACTCAATGTCAAAGTAACCTCGTATGGCCCTATTAGATTCTGCCAAGGAACCAGATGCACTGAGCCCGAGGTCGAGCTCTCTATCCTGTCGCGAAGCCCCAATGAATCTAAAAATGGCCCTTGTCGTTTTTCTTTCTTCCGATTTGCATTTACAAACTTGGCCAAGTAAGGCGGTCTGTAAACATTGCTGAGCAATGGGCCCGGTGTAAAGTCAAATACAGAATAAGCCCATACCTTTAAAAAAAAAAGGGGGGGAAGGAAGCAAAAGTCACTAAAAAAAGAGAATAAAAAAAACAAACAAGAAGAAATGCTGACACAAAAAATTGAGAGTGGGAAAAAGAAATATACCTCCCAAGCAGGAGCAAAACCAGTCATAACCTTTGAGTCATTCCGACTCACCCTATCCATGGAGACGTAAAGCTCAGCCAGACCTGCCTATCCCCAATCATAATCTATCACGTGGTCCAGGTCTCGAAGGCAGCCTAGCAATGAAACTCTCAAGGAAGTGGAAGAGTTGGCAAAGATTGACATCCCCAAGAAGGAAAATAAAAATGTTCTGGCTACACGAGTCACAGCGATGCTATCCCCGGCATCAACCTGTCCAGCATTTTCCACGAGCCATTTCTTCACACTACGAATGGTGACCTCATCAGCAGTCTTGTATAAGGGCACAAAGCCCAAAAGATCCTCCACCACATCATGATGCTCACGAAGAGTATAATCTGGTGCCAAGGTCTGCCCAATGCTGGTGGGTATGCCCGTGATAGCAGCAAAATCACAGGGGGTCATAGTAATTTCTCCCCAGCTAAGATGGAAAGTGTGGGTCGTATCCCACCAGTAGTTCCACAACACATCGAATATGGCCATATAACTGCAGAAGGGACAGAACGCCCGCATGAACACCCCGAAGCCCGTCTTCTCCACTAGAACCTGGGCCGGTCCAGGCATTGACTGAAAGATATCAATACCATGTCACAGCTTGCGCGGACCCTGGTCAAGGTGTTACGCTCCTGAAAAGAAAAAAAGAAGAAGAAAGGAAAGGTAAGATTCTCACAAACCCTTTTTCTTGCATAATTAATACATTAGATTTTTTTAAATAATAATAAAAAAAGAAAAAAATGCAAAACAAAAAAAAAAAGAAAATGCATTTGTACATTTAAAATTTTACAAAACAACAAAAAATATATGTATACATCTTTACATTTAAAATACGCATTTTAGCATTTTAGGAATCATGAAAATGTATACTTTGCATTTAAATATATATGCCGCATTTTTCATTTTCACATCCATGATAAAAATAGAATTGCCCATGCATCCACATTAAAAAGCATCTCATATATTTTTAGCATCACATTCGCATCAAATAAAATGATACATGCATCCATTATTTGCATTTATTGTCCAAATAGCTGCATCATGGCATTAGCAAAAAGGGAATAAAATGTCACCCATCATGAAAAAAGAATATCTCCTTGACATTTCTTATATCCCTACAGCATTGGCATGCATAAAAAATAAGTTCTGGTGCATAAAATATATCTGTTTTGTCCTGCATATATCCGAAAATGTATTCGAAAACTGCACCTGGAAAAATTTGCATTTCATTCCGAAAAGTCCATCTCGGAAACATATATCGTGTAAAAATATTTTTAGGTCTAAAACATGCATCATATAGCCTTATTTGCATTAACAATATAAATCATGCATAGTAGGGTCAAATAGTGACTACTAGTTCAATTATGCATCGCAAAAATAAATTGCACAAATTTCATGCATCACTACCAAAATTGCATCATTTTAGCCCATAAATTGCATGCATAAACATCATAGGAAACATATATATACTCCAAAAAGTCCAAAGCAGTACAGGAATTGAGCAGATCTGAAAATTAACCAAATGAGTGGAAGAAAGAGTATACTTACAGCAGAGGTCTGGAAGATTTGAGACATGTTTGTACCAGTCACGCACCAGATTACCCCAATCACGCTTTGAATAATAATAGTCAATATGATTCCGGACCAAAGGAGGAAGTTCTCTCCTCTCTTCACCTGATTCCGAGTTCATCGGTGCTTTCCCCTTCCGAGATCTTGAAGACGAAGCAATCTATGCAGAAAAACAAAATTTTTGGCAGAAGAAAATTGAGAAAGGGAGAAGAAATGAAAGAAATAATTAAAAAAAACCTCTCCCGTCGGCAATGGAGGAAAAGAAAGCAGAGAAGAGAAAGAATGAAAGCTGTTACTCTTTCATCCCGTAAGTCAAGAAGGGAGGAAAAGTGGAGTTTTCACTTTTCCCCCTCCAAGCAACTCAGAATCAGCACTTAAGTCCTCAAAATTCCAAAGTTGCAAAATAGCCCCTAAGACTTAACAGAAAGTTAACAAAAGTAATTTTGTTAACCAAATTCGACGGCCTTTCATCCCAAGAGCAAGGAAAACTCATGTCTCCAGCGAGTCAGCCGCAGGACAAGCAGAAATGTCAGAAAATTCGGCGGCAAAAGTAAGCCCCCTTTCTTTTTGAAAAAATAAAGAGAAAAAAAAATCAAAGAAGAAAAAAAAAGAAGAAAAGAAAAAGAAAGAAAAAGAGAGAGAAGAAATAAAATCAAAGGGAAATAAAAAATAAAGTCATGAAGAAAATCAAAGAAAAAAAAGATCCCAAAGCATGAAAATCCGTAAAAATCCGGAAGCAGAAATAGTCAAATCAAATTGAATCAAAAGAAGTCAAAGCATGAAAAGGTAAGCAAGGTAAGGTTTGATTATTCTACCTTCATAAATAAAAGAAAAATCTTTTTCAAAAGGTTTTGTTCAAAAAAAAAGAGAAGAGGAAGGAGAAAAGAAAAATCTTTGTCGTATCCGACGGATTTTGATCAATTGGATACAGTTTTCGAAAATTTTGAAGAAAATTTGTTGGTCCCAATGAGCCCAGCCATCCTCACAGCCTCCTACCCAAACCACTCAATCAACATCACCCTCTCCTGCACCAACTCCTAAACCCAAACGAAGGAGACTTCAGAAACCTCAAGACCAGCCACCCAAATACTCCAACCTCTATCGATGAAGCAATGAAGTCTCTTATTCAGCCGCTAAGGAAGAAAAGGAGAGCTACCGGTCCCAAACCCTCTACCGCATCCAAACCAACTACCACTACCGAAGCCCCACCAACTACCTCTACCTACGCCCAACCATCTACCGACTCACAACCCTCAACTGTCAACCCTTCATCTACCGACACCCAACCCACAACTGTCAACCCTTCATCTATTCCTGTCAACCCTTCATCTATTCCTCCTGAGTCATCTACTCAGAGGAATTCACCACCTCCGGAGGAGTCTATCCCTCAGGAGGAGCCTCAAATTCAGGAGGAGACAGTCAGAACCCCCACTCCTCCTCCACCTTCCCCTTTCAACTACTCACCTGACCCATCTACACCTTCCTCACCTCCCCAATCCCAACCAACTTCTTCAACCTCACCTCAGCCAACTCAAATCCCCCCTCCCACCCAGCCATTAGACTCTGCTGCTGCCAAGTTCCTTTTCAAACTTTCGTCAGTAGCAGACCTATTTACCCCTACCCATCAACCTCCTCAACCTCCTCAACCTTCTCAACCTTCCCTTAGAAAACCAAAATCCCTCTTCTACCCTGCCCCTTCTTTCTGGTTTTCTACCGACTTCATCGAATCATCTCATATCGCTGACAACTCGGACACTGACATTGAGATTGATTCCCCACCAACACCACCTCCCCCTCCACCTATTACCATATCTTCCTCCACCAACACCATACCAACCCAAGACTCGTCCTCTTCCGACTCCATCACTCCTCCACTCCAACAGCCCATACGGCCTGCAGACTCTACCTCTGCCGGCACCATTCATATTGGCCAAGCAACTACTTCTCATCCGCCTGCCAATGATGAAATTTTGTCCCGGCTGGATGCTATATATGAACGGCTAGGCGCGCTTACAAGCATCACTACCGCTACCGCCGAAATAGCCACTGCCGCTTCAAAAGCCAATGACCGCACTACCGCCCTTCTTCGACAATTCCAAGAGGATGTCTGGACTCGCCTTGGACAGATACGACACGACTTTACCGATGTCAAGATCAACATTGAAGCTCAACGAGATGAGTGTGTCCGTATCTGCTCCTCACTTTTCTACGAGTTATTCCATGCCATCACTCTCCATCTCGGCCACTGTCGTCCCTTCCGTCTCGAACTCAACCGTATTGCTCGAGACTCTCGCCACGACGCCATGAATGCCAACCGTGATCGTGATCCGCCATCACGAGGAGAAGCAAATGAGGTCAATCAACGTAATGCCGATGGAAGAGAAACCGCCTTCGTGAAGAATCGATTACCGCTCGCTCCACCGCACCTCCGACCGATGCGTATGACGAATACGAACGAAGAATGGAAGAGCTTGAGCGAGAACGTAGAGAAAAGGAGGCTGCAGACAAAGGAAAAGGGAAAAGACCTTGGTAGTTTATGTATCTTTTCTTCCCTTACCTTTGTATTTATCTTCATTTTTGAAAACTCTGTGATATGTAAACTTCTTGTTTATAAATACAGAAGATTACTTGTTTTTCAAAAAGGTTATCTTGTTTAAATTCTTGTTGCTTTATATTCATATCTGTTTAGAATTTAAACAATCAGTTTAAATTTATTTGAACTGCTACTAATCTGTGTGCTATTCTGTGATCTCTTATACCTTTGTATGCACTTAGATTAGTCCCTTACATTTGAGGTGTTATTCTGTTTGATAGAGGCATGTCTTCCGTTACTTTATATATAAATTTCTCAGACATGTTATTATCTATCAAATAGTATGTTTAAGCCCTCATTTGTAGTAATGATAACAAGATATAAATAGGAGGAGATTGTTGATTCTTATGTTAGATTTATAAATGATCAAATCATTACATTAGTTTTATACTTAGGTGGCTCTGCCGATTAGCGTGGCAACTGTGTGTATAGAACTTTGCCTAGTATAGTTTTTATAAGACTTCACAAGTTCAGCGGAAGACCTCTTCACAGCTTCACCTGAAGACCTGCTTAAAGCTTAAGAACGGCAGACCTTGTGTCCACCTGGTCTCTTATGACGTGTCCAATCCAGCAATAACTCATTGGATTAATTCAAACTTATTCTACATCTCTATTTGAATTAATCCAAGACATTCCCTGACATGTCAAGCCGCCGAAAGCAACTTTCCGAAAAGCAGGAAAACTTTTCGCCCCGAATGCAGGAAAGGTGAAAATGCATCTGGCCCCTAGTTTCGCAACAACTCTCGATCCGACACCTAAATCGCCCACCTTTTTGAAGATCTCGTAAATCATTCCACGCTCTAGATATCGTGAAGACAAAAATCCTTGATCGACCATGTATTTAATGCATTGATGAAAAGAGTTGTTGAAGTATTCGTCTTCTCCAACGGATCTTTTGAAGTGCACCTGCTATAAATACTGCCATTGAAGACTGGAACACAACACTGTACAGAATCATCGAACACTTAAAGGATTGCTCTGAAACTTCCTAGAACTCCAAGTCTTTCAACTCAGTGCAATCAAGAGATCCTCAACAGATCTAGAAGTCCTCGTCAACAACAAGAAGCTGCTTATCAACACTTATTGTTTTATCTTCTTGTTGTTTACTTTCATTAACTATATTTCACATCTAATTAAATATCCTGTATTTACGATATTTAATTCCCTAGACCCCAAACACAAGTCAATATTTTGTACACGATCCATTAGGGATATTCTTTGTAATTGATCTAGTGGAAAACATAGTGCACAATTTAAATCCAAGGTTGACTGCCTTGGTGGTGGACGTAGCACTCATTATAGTGTGAACCATCCCAAAATACTTGTGTTATTCCTTACTGTTTGTCTGATATTTGAACTGCATAATTACTTTGATTATCTTTATCCATTTTTGTTGAGGAGTACCAGTGGCAGAGAAGTTGTGGTCGATCCCGTGGTCATCGCAGTACTTTTCTACACCATTGTTCTTGAATTCGTTGTCGTTGTCGATCTTATGTAAACGCTATGTCTTCAAGCTTTTGAGTTTGAAGTCTTCAAAAGAAGCATTGACTAGATCATACGTTTCATCTTTAGATGTCATAGTTTCAATCCAAGTGAATCTAGAGTAGTCGTCAACTACTACAAGTGTATACTTGTCTCCTGAAATACTGGCTGTTGTGATAGGTCCAAAGCTACGGGTTACCCGTAGACTCCATCGTTGACATGTCAGGGAATGTCTTGGATTAATTCAAATAGAGATGTAGAATAAGTTTGAATTAATCCAATGAGTTATTGCTGGATTGGACACGTCATAAGAGACCAGGTGGACACAAGGTCTGTCGTTCTTAAGCTTTAAGCAGGTCTTCCGGTGAAGCTGTGAAGAGGTCTTCCGTTGAACTTGTGAAGTCCTATAAAAACTATACTAGGCAAAGTTCTATACACAGTTGTCACGCAGCCCGATTAGCCACTGAAGTATAAAACTAATGTAATGATTTGATCAGATATAAATCTAACATAAGAATCAACAAAATTCCTTTTGTCGTATCCGACAGATATTTTATCGGTCGAGTACAGTTTTCGAAAATTTGAAAGTTTTCTTATTGTGTTTGGAAACAAGGTATTGACCAGCCAGACACAATTTTGAAAATGCCTCTTAACATATTTCAACGACAGGTATTGACCGGTTGAAATATGGTTTTCGAAAAACACAAAAATCTTCATACCGTATTTGACGACGGTATTGACCGGTTGAATACGACTTTTCGAAAAATATGAAAATCTTTTTTTCCATTGTGTTCTCGGATGGGTATTGACCCAAAGAGCACAATATCCTCATTGGTTGTTTGTTTCGGCTTAGACCGAACTACGTTTGGTCTGATTTCCTTTATTAAGGAATACGTAGGCAGCCCACATTAGTAGGTCCGACCATCAGAGCACTTAATTTGCATATCTGCTTAAAAATTGCGATAACCTGCTATAACTGACGAAAAAGTCCAGGATATAGAGGTTTGATTCATATTATAAACTGTCGCATTATAACTGCTACCTGTTGCATCTATCCCCCCGGATTAATTGCGCGAAATTGGAGAGTCTATTTCTTATCAACGATGTTCGTCTACTCAGTAAGACCTGTTAAAACATTGACAAATGTCAAGTTACAGGATCAAAAATGCAAAAGGACAAAGCAGGATGCGCAAAAGAGTGAAATGCAGGGTTCAAAGCGTCAAAAATCAAACTTGTGAATAGTGCTGGCACCACCCACATTAAAACTGGGAGTGGCGCCCAGTTTTGATGGAGATGGCGCCTAGTTTCCTCAAAAGAGCACTGTTCATTTGCCGTAAGATGGAATTTCTTCAGCGGTGTGTACAATCGATCGATGCAGGGACCAAAGTGCGAAATTTGGAAACATGTGAATAGTGCTGGCGCCACCCACATGAAATTTGGGAGTGGCGCCCAGTTTTGTGGTAGGTGGCGCCCAGTTTCTTCAAATAGTACTGTTCCCTTGCCGTAAAATACAATTTGCTCAGCGCTGTGTACAATCTGTCGATACGCGAAGAAGGAATTTTAATTCCCTCGGTGTCCTCACTCCAGCCTATAAATAGAGGCTTCATGATCGACCTTCACCACACCAATTCATCCGTAAAACTCTACGCGTCCTCGTTACGCTGAAGAAATAGAGAGCGAAGTGAGATAGTGAGCGATCTCCTCAAAGCCTCGAAACCCTGCCAAACCTCCTCCAAACACAAAACCAACCTATAGAAGTGAGCCTTAGCCCTCCAGCTAGGTATCCACCCTATTTCATCGATCCAAAAATCGTGGAAAGAGCGCTTGCTCGGCTCGATGTAAAGGCCAAATCGGCCGAATAAGCCTTTATTCTCGGCCCGATTCCCGCGCCTCAAGCCAACAAACAACCAAACACAAACAGCATTTCCGCCCAAATCCCGAGGCCAAAAGTAACTTTCGGAAGCAGTCACTCTGTCCGAATCTTCACAACACACACAACAACAAAAAGACTCCCTCTCCCTGAAGGACAAAGCGAGCACATCCTAGGCCATCAGTAGGTAAGTCTTAAGTTTTTATTTGTAAAAGTGTTATTTTCAATCCGGCCCAATGTAAATATATAAGCAGTTGTGCTGCCCGGATTTAGTCACTACTAGAAACATGACATTTACTAACGGAATATTACTGACGGAATTTTCCCGTCAGCAATTACTGACGGAATTTGAAAAGTACTAACGGAAATCCGTGAGTCATTAATTAGTGACGTAATATTATCGACGAATTTTTCGACAAAGAATTATCGATTTAAATTTTAAAATTACTAACGGAAGTCCGTCGGCAAAATCACTTTGAAATGGCGTCATATTTAATGACGGAGTTTCCGTCACTAATTGATTTATTCCGTCACTGATCAGTGACGGAATACACCGTCATTATTATACAAAATTAATGATTTTTTTATTAAATAAATTATAATTGTTTCATGCCAGATTTAGTGACGAGATTCCGTCACTAATTGATTTATTCATCGATCGGAAATACGCCGTCTCCGATCCGTCATCGATCGCTGACGGTTTTCCGTCACTATTATAAAAAATTAATGATTTTTGTTGAATAAATTATAATTGTTTCATTCTGATTTAGTGACGAGATTCCGTCACTAATTGATTTATTCCGTCATCGATCGCTGACGAATACGGCCGATCCGTCATCGACATCGCGACGGTTTTCTCGTCACTATTATAAAAAATTAATGATTTTTTGTTGAATAAATTATAATTGTTTCATTCCAGATTTAGTGACGGAGATTCCGTCACTAATGGATTTATTCCATTCGATCGTGACGAATACGCCGTCCCCGATCCGTCATCGATCGCTGACGGTTTTCTCCGTCACTATTATACAAAATTAATGATTTTTTTGGTAAATAAATTATAATTGTTTCTTAGTAGAAAAATATTATAATCATTTTAATGAATGATATTTTATCAATTTATAGTTCATCATTTAGTTGATATTTTGGATATTTTAAGTGAAAAATTGTTTTATAACAATCAAAATAATTTTTTTTGAAAAATTATATTATTTAAAAAAAATTAAAAACAATATAATAGTGATATTTGGTTAATAATTAATTTTTATCATTAATTGAACTTGCATATATGGGATGTGTATACATTTAGTTAATCTTTTGATTTTTAAAATAATTTTGAATTATAATTTTTTAAAATAATTAAAATTATTTTTTAAAAATAATTGTATTCCATATGTCCAATTCACCTCCTCTGTTCTCCTTCAACTCTATCCATCCAATCCGCCTCCTTCGCCGCCCACTCACCGTGGCTTCTCCAGTTGGTTTCATAGCAGAGCTCCATCATCAACTAAGCGCCGCACCTTTCTTTCTTCGACTTCCCGTTCGCCACCATCCAAGCCGGCGACAACCCACCCAATAAGCCCTTGCCCTAGTTCGACATTCACCCAATCGAGCTCCACCGTATCCACTACTGTGATTCTCAATCCCATTTCAGCATATCTTTCTTCTCTTGCGAATCGTAGCCCTAGCCTCCTTTTGAATAAGTTTTGAATTCTGCTCCGTCTTCACTCAGATCCAACGAACCAAGAAGGCAATGAAATCGGCTGATCAGCTTCTTTCCACATAGGAGCATCAGCCTTTTCATCCTTCCTACCCCGAGAAGGCAATGAAATCGGCTGATCACTATCTTTCTTAGAAGCTATAGCACCCCAATCCGAAGATCTTGAAACTTCTTGTCCCCAAACACTAGATTTTGGCCGTGCTGTACTAGCCCCGACATTTTGTTTTTTGTCTTAACTTAACTTATATTAACTTAACTTAACTTAACTTAACTTAATGTAACTTAACTTAACTTAACGTAACGTAACGTAACGTAATTTAACTTAACTTAACTTAACTTAACGTAATGTAACGTAACTTAACTTAATTTAACGTAACGTAACGTAACTTAACTTAACTTAACGTAACGTAACGTAATGTGACGTAACTTAACTTAACTTAACTTAACGTAACTTAACTTAACGTAGCGTAACTTAATGTAACTTAACATGAAAACACGCTACGCCTATTGGCGAAATGGTATAATGGACTATGATAGACCATTATAACATGAAAACACACTACGCCTATTGGCGAAATGTTATATTGGAATACGATGGACCATTATAACATGAAAACATGTAACGTTATATTTATTAACTTACGTAACTTAACGTAACGTAAGTTAACTTAACTTAACGTAACGTAACGTAACTTAATGTAACGTAACTTAACGTGAGGTAACGTAACGTAACGTAACTTAACGTAACGTAACCACTTGTCTTAACTTAACTTAACTTAATTTAAATTAACTTAACTTAACTTAACTTAACTTAACTTAACTTAACGTAATGTAACTTAACTTAACGTAATGTAACTTAACTTAACACGCTACGCCTATTAGCGAAATGTTATAATGGACTACAATGGACCATTATAAAATGAAAGTAGGCTACGCCTATTGACGAAATGGTATAATGGAATACGATTGATCGTTATAACATGAAAACACGCTATGCCTATTAGCGAAATGGTATAATGGAGTACGATGGACCATTATAACATGAAAACATGTTACGCCTATTGGCGAAATGTTATAACTTAACGTAACGTAACGTAACTTTACTTAACGTAACATAACTTAACGTAACGTAACTTAATGTCGATTTTGAAACTGGTTATGTCTTGAGAGTAGGTTCTTGCTACTCATTTGGAATTTTGCAGTTTGCTAAACCATTTTGGTGAATCTAGGATGGTTTTGATTAACGTAACGTAAAGTAATGTAACGTAACGTAACTTAACTTACGTAACTTAACGTAACGTAACTTAACTTACGTAACTTAACGTAAGGTAAGTTAACTTAACTTAACGTAACGTAACATAATGTAACTTAACATAACGTAAGTAACGTAATGCCACTTGTCTCAACCTCGGGCCTCCGGGTTTTACTGATGCTGGCTGGTCCGGATTTTTTTTTTTCCAGATTTGGCTGCAGTCCAACCAGTGGTTTGCTCACTTCGGTCCACCAAAGGTTGGCTGTCATTAACAACTTTCTTCCCCCAAGAAGTACTGCATTGTTAATCTGGGGGTGCGGAGTGCACATTCACGTAAGTTTTACGGGCTTACGGGTGTTTATAATCAAGTGTTCTGGCACCCATGGTTCACATAGGATGGTGGTGCTATGTTGGTGTAGAGATGGTGATCGTTTTAATTTTTCGTGATGATTATGAGGACGGTGGTGTTGGTTTTAGAGCTAGTAGTGCCTTCAGAATTGGTGGTAATAATAAAATAATTAATAAAAATTATAATGTAAAATATGTGAGAATATTTTGTCCAAAATAATAATTCTACTCAATCATGTCTATTAGTAATATATTTGAAAAATTAGTTGTGGTATTAAATAATAACATAAAGTTTTAAAAATATGAATAATTTGGATACATATTGAACAACCACTTATATTTGAAATAAAAAAATTACTAAAAGTTTAAGTCAATCAATTAATAAATTAAGCTTAATTTAATAAATTTTAGAATTTTCCCCAAAAATTAAAACTCCCTCCACCACCCCAACTCCCAAAATCCCAAAATATTTTCAAATTACCGCTCAAAAAACAATCTCATAAAAAACCCTCTCTCAAAATCGTTCTCTATCCTCCTCTTCGCGTCCCTCCGGCATTCGCTCCGACGGCCTCCAACGCTCCCTCCGCAAGACCGTCAGGTATGTCCCTAGCTAGATTTCCCCCTCCCTCTCCCTTTTTCACGGTCTCTCTCAAACTCTTTCTTCTCTCTTTGTCACTGTAGCCACCGCCAGTCCCTGAAACTCTTTCTTCTCTCTTCGTCACTGTAGCCACCGGCGCCGTCTGCTTCAACTCCTTCCGCCACCATCTTCAGGTAGTTCTTTTTTCTCTCAAGTCTGAAAACCCTAGATTTGTAGAGACATTTATACCTATTTTTTATATATAATTTTCCCTTTCCTATGTCCCAAACCCTACAAAATTTCGCCTTTCCCACTTGAGATCTTGAAATATGTATTATGTACATGTGTGTGTGAAGTGAATGACGATGACATTGTAATGACCATACTGTAAGTTTATAATTTATTTTGATTTTGATTTTCTTACTTGGGTTGTTGAATTATGATTTTTTAATTAGGTTGTTACATTTTTTATTTTTAATTGGATTGTTCAGTTTTGTTGTCTTTTTTTGTAAGTAAATTTTAATAAGTAAAAGCCCTATGTGATTGACAGAAACAGAAAAAATATAATTCAAGGAATTTTAAAAACTATGGCCAGGATTTTGACTTACCTACTATATTTGCAAATATAAAAACTGCCCTTTTACTGAGTTGTCAATTGCCATGGTTCTGTATATGCCCTTGTCTTCCTATGTTTTGGTAAGGAGGGGGGGGGTTTGGAGAAATTAATATGAAGGCTTATTCATGTGGCATCTTGCAGCCCATATATGTAGGGGAGTAGCAATGATTTCCTTGTTATTAGGAATTTCGATTAGATGTTTTGAACTCCATTGTTTCTTACAATTTCCATCTCCATCTCCATTGTTAATTAGTGCTCGATTTTACTTTCTTGTTTTACTAATTACCATTTCTATCTCCGTTGTTTGATTTTACTTTCTTGTTTACTAATTTGTTTTATGACAATTTTTATTTCATGGTTCTGTGTATATTGATTGCGAGATACACAAGGCAACTAAAATAAAATGTGCATCTTTTCTCAATATATGGAACCATGTTTTTATCATGAAATTAATCTATGTCGGTATTATAGGTAGGATTAGGATAATGGATGTATAAGGGTACCTAAAAATGTCACCCTTTTGGTGGGAGGAAGTGGTACTAGTTCTTTTTTCTGTGCTTCAATTATTATTATCATTTTATTTTTTCATTTTTTTGGCATTCTGATGTTATGAATGGTTTTGTAAGTGATTGATGTTCTTCCCTTGAGCTCTAATTTTCTCTCAGGCCGAGCCAAATCTGAGCACCAGCTGAACCCAACCTAGCCGAGCAGTCCACTACTAAGCTTAATCTTCCTCCTTCAGTGAACCATCAAGTACAAACTAAGATATGATTACTTTAGTGCAGCTGTCAGAGAAGCTGGATATTTAATGGCTCCTCAGTTAAGAGAGCTATTATTTCATTGACTTGTTTTTGTTTAAAGATATTTTTGGCCTTGATAAATATATTTAACTTGATGTTATTGTTAGAATGCCATTTCGAGAACATTCAAAATAGCAATCAACGACATTGCATTCATGTTTATTTTCTCAAAAGAGTTGTTTTTGACAGAGATTTGAAATTCAGCCCAATATTTGGCATCTTCAATGCTTTGTACAGGCTAAAATTTTTAAGTATGGATTAGGACTTCATATTCTCTCACTAGAACTTACTTGAGCTCTAACATCTCTGAGGTAATTGCCATGCATGAAAAGATTATCATCTCAATGCCTTTGGCAGGTGCACTAGAATCATTAACTAGAGTTCTCTCTCACCCTCTCTCACTGCGCGATCTTCCGGCCAAACAGGTGCTCCTAATTTAAACATTTTTTGTTTATTTCTTAATTTGAGTATTGTTTTTAGTCCTTAGCATCTTAATTGTTTTTGCGCTAAGTAGAAATTTGTTGTGGTCGTGTCTCAGACTACATCATGACATTCAAGCAATTGTTCAGTTGTTTGTATTGACTTAGTACATTGACTGAACATCAGCACTTCAGGCATTCTCAAACTAGCATTTGTACTCTGTATGCCAAGTTGCCTACTTCTATATTGATTCTTGGTGCAATTTTTTTTTTTATATTGTGGGAAATTGAACCAAGTTTGCAAAGCAGAGAAGTTTCCAAAAATTGTGTAATTTTCTGGTACCATTAGGTGCATTAGAGTGCTTTTGACCTGCAATGGTTTGTTTCCTTAGCATACAAGTTGAAATATTTGTGTTTCCTGGTGATAACCAAGCAAAAATTTTGGTGATCATACTCGAGATTAAGTGTTTGAACTTTGAAATGTTGCACACAAGATGTTTATATTGTTTAATTCTCTTTCAATTAGCTGCAGGGCTTGAAATCTTATTTCATATCATTTGACTCTCCAAATTATTGTTCATGCTTGATTCTCTCTAAATCAGTTACTTACAATTTGGTAAATAGTTCAAATCAAGTACAATATTTGCTTGAAATCCAACTACCCACGCAGTAAAGGAAAAGAAATTGTTGTTTTGTTTGTTATTATTCAATGAATTTAGATTTCTTCATCACTTGCAATTTGCAAATAGTTGGAATCATTGACTATTATGGAAAAAAAATCTATAACCAACCCTTCTTCAACTAAAAAAACTTGGTGGTAGTGAGGTTGACTCTCAAAGTTGGGTCTAATTTATGACACCTGTGGACTGGTCCAATTTCCTAGTGGTGTCTGATGATAATGGGCACGATTAATGTAATTCACGGGGTGGGTCTTGTGTTGGTGGGTTCTTAGCTAACGAGCACATTTGTTAGAAATTCAGTGTATGGTTTTCATTAATTTCATTGTTGTTGGTTTCGAAAATCATAATTATGTGATATTGACACTGATTATGGCTGACGAGGAATTGTTTCCGCAGTATTGTCGTGTGAATAATTCAGTGAATATCCAGTACAGAGGTGGAGGTGGAGTTGCCAGTGGTACTGCTGCAGGCGGTGGAGGGAAGACGGTTGGGAGGTGGTTGAAGGACAGGAGGAATAAGAAGAAAGAAGAGACAAGAGCTCACAATGCTCAGTTACATGCTGCTGTTTCGGTTGCTGGTGTTGCTGCTGCAGTGGCTGCTATTGCAGCTGCCACTACTGCATCATCGGGGTTGAGGAAGGATGAGCAGACGGCAAAAACTAACATGGCGGTGGCTTCGGCGGCTACACTGGTGGCTGCACAGTGCGTGGAATAATGACCTTAACTGCTGCAGCTGCTACAGGTGGGTAGATTAATGATCATTTATGCTATATCATTAGTAGCTTTCCATATTTTGGTGATTTAGGTCATTCGCATATCTTGATTAAAAATAGTGCTAGTTTTGAAAGCTATAACAGCTTTTCTAAACTTTGATCTGATTTTATTATTGGAGTACTAATAATAAGCTTTGTTCTACAGCCTTTTATCCATTGATTTATGCTGAATCAGCTCTTGTCTTACGTAAATCATCTTATTGTTTTTGTGATTTGTATGGTCGTTGGTTGTAGCTCTACGTGGTGCAGCTACATTGAAGGCCTGAGCATTGAAGGATGTTTGGAATATAGCAGCGGTAATTCCTGTGGAGAAATGAGTTAATGGCAATGGCAGCGGAAGTAATGGCAGTTCAAATGGTAGTTTCAGTGGTGAGCTTGTTCCTGAAGAAAATTTCCTTGGTATTTGTAGTCGAGAATTACTTGCCAGAGGTTCTGAGCTTCTCAAACGCACTCACAAAGGTAACTGCTTCTCGGTATTCGTCGCTTACTAATGATTCTGCAATAATAGAACATACATAGTAGGCAGATGGTGACTACGCTATTTTAATTCCTGAAGTGGACTGAGATAAGGTTGATTTATATCTTTACACGTAAATTTTCATCTCATATGGTTATATCAATGCAGGCGATCTTCACTGGAAAATAGTGTCCGTGTATATCAACAGAACGGGTCAGGTTGGTTTCTATCTTATCTTTGATCATGAAGCTATCTGCTGTAGTCATGTTGAATAAGCCCCACATGAATTCAATTTAGATTCTTACAATGCTTTGGTTCATTGATTTCTCGAAGAAAAAAGAAAGAAAGGAAAACAAAATTCATGATCAAAAGCTCTTCAATTTGTGATCCAGATAAAATGAGAAAGAAAAGCAATGAGATGTAAAGCAATATTTTCTCTCTGGCTTTGACTGCTCCTTTACTTTTGTAAGCCATGTTCCATAATAACCAAATAATGCAGCCATGGATCCCTTTTTTAATTTTTATTTAAATATCTTATGAAATCAGCTTGGAAAAACACTGCAATTGTAACAATGTGGAACCTTCTTGTGCCAAAATTAAGAAGAAAAGTTAAAGTTATTTCATAACAGAACAAAATCTCTTTCTTTTTCTCTTGTTTTCATCTGTGATTGCAATCTTTATCTCACAAATTCTCTTTTCTTGTCAGGTGATGCTTAAGATGAAGAGCAGACATGTTGCTGGGACCATCACAAAAAAGAAAAAGAGTAAGTGATACTATTGCTTTTGTCTCTCACTCATGATGTAAAACAGAAATGGAGGTGGTGGGCCTTTAGTCTTCCCCCTTCTATTTGGGGATTTGAGAAAGTAGTATTGAACTGAGTGGAAGGGGATAAAAAGTTGTGTCATCCTCTCTCCTTTTTGATTTTTTTTTTGCAGATGTTGTTTTGGAGGTTATGAAAGATATTCCGGCATGGCCTGGCCGTCACTTGCTCGAGGGTGGTGAGCACCGCCGTTACTTTGCACTGAAGACAGTTTTGCGCGGCATTGTAGAATTTGAGTGCCGTAATCAAAGAGAGTATGATATATGGCCGCTTTTATGCATGGATCTTCGTCCACTCCTCGTACCCAGTCCCCTAATTCCTTTACATAATTTCTTTGTGTCGAATATTCAATACAATCGTAATTAACAATAGATTTTGGAAACGAATTTGATGTAATAACATTTTGTTCTATTTAATGTTTTAGTTTTGTAGTGCAATTAATTTTTGTCATGAGCCTATTATATATATTTATGATAAATCAAGCACCTAAAAAAATTTAATTTATATAAAAATTATTATTTTTCTTTTTAATTTTACTGACGGAAATTATGTTCGTAAAGCTAAAATTTTAAGCATTTTTTAGCATTACTAACGGACATTCCGTTAGTATTTTTGCAATTATCGACGGAATATCCGTTGGGACTACTAACGGAAATATATGTTCTTGACGGTATATTCCGCCGAAATTACCGACGGAAATGGAAAATGCTAACGGATACGTTTGTCGGTATTCTTACGACGGAAATATATATTACCGACGAGTAATCCGTCGAATTGCTAATGGAAATGGAAATTGCTAACGGATACGCTCGTCTATCGACGGAAAAATATATTACCGACGAGCAAGTTGGGAATCACTAACGGATTTGAAAATTGCTAACGGAAACATTCGCTCATCGACGGAAATATAAATTATCGACGGAGTAATCCGCGAAATCACTAACGGAGATGGAAAATTGCTAACTAAACGTCGTCGATATTCTTGGCGGAACTAACATTTATTGACGAAATCTCTAACGGAAAGTTAGCAAAAACCCAGCGGAAACTTATTCGTAATTACTAACGCGAACGAAATTCGTCGGTGATTACCGACGGAATGAGTTCCGCTTGTAATCACGACCAAATTTACCGAGGAATATTGACGAATCGGCCCGTTGGGAAAGCCGACACCGACGAAATGTTAATTTATCGACGGAAATTTCCGTCGATTGCCGTTTTCTAGTGGTGATATATGTCTTGATTTGAACTACTTTAGTCTTTTCTCTGTAGCACGTGCAGAATCAGGTCTGTCGGTAGGATGTTCAGGCCAGTGGAGCAGGTCTTCTGTTTCAGGAGAACTAATGTCTGCTGGTGCGAACAATTAACTTGTAGTATGTTTGCCGGTGGTGAGTTTGACATTACTGCAAGTCTGCGGGTGCTTAGTGCATATGAAGTGATGGTCTGTTTGATCATCATGTAGGAAGGTAGGACTCGATCAGAACGCACCTAATCTAAGACTTGTGTGATGCCACATGAGTTGCCACGCTAACCGGTACGCAGACCTTTTAGTCACTCGTGATGACTCACTGTAATAAGAACAAGCAAATCAACGTATATGGAATATGCAAGGTGATAAGTAAATCATTAAGAAGCATATTCCAACAGTTGGCTCTACTAGTGTCACAACCCTACACGGCTGGCCCAGAAGAGTCTCGCTTTGTAATATCTTCATCCCACATCGGTTAGGTGACCATACTCTACTACTGGACGTCAATATCTTCCATAGACTTTTGAGTCGGCTTGTGGTAGGCCTGATAACCCAAGATATTGTGTATTCAGTGGGCCAATGTGTGGGTTACACGTAGCAAACTGGGCTTTCGGGCTCGGGTCTTTACAAATGGTTTCAGACCGTGTCCCGGGCGGAAATATGGGAACAAAGTGTTTTACGAGATAAAATACTACACCACGGACGATGGGAGCCACCCTTTGATCCCCTTACAAACTACCTCTTAAATCCTACATCGTTTGGATCATTACACCCTTGCTATAGTTTAAAATTGTATTAATTCGTCAAGTGATGATATTGAAAACCACGAATATGGATACATATCCATCACATTATATAAACACACTCACTTAGTAAACGCCCGTATACGTTGGATACATCATACAACTGATGAAGGTTGTTTTCTTAAGTTAATACCAATTACTTATTTTATGATTTTTTGAAAAAAAAATTAAAAGAAATATGTTAAATATGTATTAAAAAACACTCTGTTTGACTCAAAAGTTAAACCAAGACAGAAATTTAGGAATGAAAAATAATAAAATAAGTGTAGCATACTTTCAAAATTTTAATAAAAGGTTTAGAAACTTGAAGAAATAATCTCTTAGGGTTCGTTTGAATGCATTAATTTTGAATGTCAGTATCTAGTTTAATCTAGTGGTATATAGTTGTTGCTTATTTTGAATGACAAAGGTTCAAACCTTACTAAGAATAAAAATATAAAAAATTTATATTTTAGAAAATAAATAACATATAGTGGTGGTGGTTAACGACGGTGGTGGGTGGTAGCCGATGGAGGTAGTTAGAGGAGGCGGCAGCAGTGGTGGGGATTGATCGAAGGCAGCGGCGGTGGCCGGAGGTGCTAGTGGCGGCGGGAGGTGGCACAAGTGGTGGTGGTTGAAAGTTATTTTGGCGGTAGTAAAAAGATGATGAATTGTTATTATAAAATAATTGATTAAAATTTAGATTTTAAATTATTTGCATTTAGGATGAAATTAGTTTTATGGAATTGAGTGATTTGAATTTCAACACAATTTCAATTCCAAATTTTATTTATATTCCCAAACAATAGAATTTGTTTTGGTTCGAGATCTTAATTCTAATTCCAAACTATGAAATTGGGGTATCCAAACATACCCTTAAAGTAAAATCTTTGTAGAGAATAATGGAGAAAATAACACATTTCGCACAAAAATTGCCACCTCTAGTAGGGACTAGGGATGACTACGGGTTGGGTTTGAGTCAGAGGCGTTAACCGAACCCGAACCCGCTTCCAATTTATAGTTCCTTAATTCATTAAACTAATTTTAAAATGGTGAAACATTAATTCAAAATGTTAGAAACCTTATATTTAGAGAGAGACTCTTAAAGGTAAATTACTCTTCTAATTAGAAAAGTAATTTATTTGGTTTTAGGAAAAAATAGTGAATACGTATGTCCATCGTGGAATCAAGAGGGGTAAATAAATTTAAAAATGGGTTACTGTTGGTAATGGGCATCCATTTAACTACTTGTAATACTTCATTTCACATTAAGTAAATATGATAATTGTGTTCGATTTATAAGGTGATCATACATTACCTCTGAACACTAACATTAACTATGAATTTTTAAGTCGATTTATAGTGGGTCTGATGAACCAAGATGTTGCATAATCAATAAAATATTATATGAACTATACGTAACCAACCTGATTTTAGTATAAAACCTATTTTTCATGTGGAGGTCTAAAGTCAAAACCTTCAATTCTTCCGGAACAAAGAGCAGCACACGCCAAGTATAAAGTATAAACCCGCTGGCATCAAATTTCTAATGATGTAATTTTAAAATAATTAAGTTCATTGCATTTAGCAATAGCAGGGTAGCAGCCCCTTTCTTGGCTTAGGAACTTGTACTGTACAAAACCGTGGGAGTAAGAAAGCCGGACTTGCGTGCGTTAGCTATCCAATGATAGATTTATTGAAATATTTGTATATGGGGAGAGGAAAATTATTTGGATTCAGGATTTTTTAATTACTTGAGTTTGATATTTAAAAAAATATTATAAATAAATATATTTATAAGGCTCCGTTTGTTTCACGGAAAATCATTTCCAAAAAATGATTTTCGAAAAATGAAAAGATTTTATTTTTAGATGTTTCGTAAATCTTTTGAAAATATGTCAGAAAACATTTATGGCTGTTTGGCAAACACACGAAAAATGTTACGAAAAAAATATATGAATAAATATAAAAAATTATGTTTTAACATTAATGCATTTATTGAATATAAGATAGTATTGAACTTTAAGTAATTTTTCTTAAGTAACCCTCAATTTATCATTAGTGGTGTCAAATCATGTTCTGTCTTTTTTCAATCTCACAATTACAAATAATTTTTTTTGATAATTGATATGAAAAAAAAAGTTTTAAAATAGAAAATTTACAATGTTTAGGATGTCCTTAAATAATATAGTTGACACTAATTTTAGGACGTAATGAGTATTTATTAAAATTAAAATTTATAAATAGTGTCCATAAATTTCATTTATATTTCTAAAAAATTTATTTGTTGAGTGAAATATTGTATGAGTAAGTAAATATGTACAATTGTGAAAGGGGGCGGAGGGTGCTTGAACATTTGGAAAATGACTTACGGAAAATGAATCCGTAAGTCATTTTCTGGAAAAGAAAAGCCTTTATTTTCCGTTGACTCGAAAAATCTTTTACGTTGGCTGTATTTTCCTAATGTTACTAAGCACCAGAAAATAAGGAAAACGTTTTTCGAAAACTATTTTCTGTGAAACAAACGGAGCCTAAAAGAATTTAAGCAAAAAAATAAAAATAAAAAAGAGAGCTTAAGCTAACTAAATATAACTCCATGAGTCCCTAAAGCTTCAAATTATATTATAAGAAAATAAACAAAATATAACGATCTATAAATAATTACTGCAAACTTAGAATGCAAATATTACGCATATAATCCAGAGTCAGGCAAACAATCACCCATTTACCACAATTAGATAATATAATTCACATAATAAATTAAGATTTCTTTTTATTTTGAAAATGATTTCAAGATTATAAACAAAAAGTATAAAAATTCCAAAATAAGGAAACTTAAAGAAGAACCCACAAAATTCCAATTCAAATATTCAACTATACTAAAGTAAATTAAGTATTAAAAGGAAGTTATTGAATAAATTATAATTGGAGGGACTTGGGAGAAAATTAGATCATAAATTGATAACATCAACATTGATAAAAGATAAAAACCTAACTACCCTAGAAATAAATGATAAAAACCATGTGGGTTTAGATAACTTTAAATTGTTTTTTAATTAATTTTTTTGGGTAGAATCTGTGGTGGGCTTGAGCCCTACCAAGCATACACCTAGATCCACCCATGACTATTTTTATTACATTTTTTGTTTATCCACTATATTTTTAATTATTGTATTAAATAATTACACGTTTTAACAAAACTACCCCTTAAATACTTGTCTATTTTATTTTGACTAATCAAATTACTTTTCTATTACCTTATTTTTTTTTCCGTTTAAACATCAACAAACAATATAATGATTCTATTTTTATTTTTACATTTTAATTCTCAATAAATAAGATACATATTCCATTTTTTCGTAATAAATTTGTTTGGTAAATTCTTCTAATCATTCACGTCTCATATTCCATTATCAATTCTTTTATGAAAATTTTAGAAAAAAATGAATATCTAATTATCAAACTAAAATAATTTAATTTTGTTTTAAAAATATTATTTTAAAAGATCATATGTCAATAATAAGAATAATATGATAGGTAAAAGATTTAAAATTTTACGATACTATGTTATACTATGATTTTATGGAGAATTGCATAAAAAACTCTTACTCATTTTGGTCGTTCCAAATTGAGCCATGTCCATTTTTTATTTACACAATTAACCAATTTTTTGTTCCAATGTGTTGCTGATTAGGATGCTTACGTGGCATCCTATGTGGACTTGGTGGGAGCAAATGCTCAACGTTGAATCTAAAAACTACTTTCCCACAAATTTTATTTCATTATAAACCTTGTACAAATTTTGTAATTTCATAAAAAGCCTTAGGCCTATTTGATTCTTCCCAGTTCATATATACATGGGAGAATTACATAAAAAACCTTAAAATTTATTTTCACCAAATCAAGTCCTAAAATATAAAATAAATGGGTATTTATATACCCGTTTCATTTTATAAAAATTATTGCTTGTCTATTTTTTAGTATATAAATATATTAAATAGTGAATTCATTTTAAAATTTTGTAAACAATAAATCAAGTACAATATTGTTATACTCCCTCCGTCCCAAAATTATTGCTTTATTTGAAACTTTCATTTTTAGGACACCATTTTACCATTCTACTCTTAAAATTTCATCAAACTTTAATTATGAGTCACATATACACGAACTTAAAAGTATGGGGTAATTTCTGTCCGGTCCACTTTAAATAGCGTGAATTCGCTCCAATTGACCATTGGGCGAAAAGACAAAAATGATATTAATGAAACAGAATCAGATAGCGCAATGCATCAAAATTCAAATTTGTGCATCAAAGATACATGAGCTGTTGCATCAGCGATGCATCAGTTGATATATTAATATTCATTTCAAAGTTGTTGCATTATTTGTTCGCATAGATACATTGGATGAATTAGGAAATAAGGTAAGAAAAATGAACTCTTGCAGTTGATAAAAAAAAGGTGGACCAAAGAGGTTGAAAATTTAAAAATAGGAAAGACCAACAATTTCCCGTAAAAGTAAACTACAAATTACATCAAATTAATTGAGAAATAAGGAAAAAAATTCATTTAACATGTATTTGTTCGCATAGATGCATGAGGTGAATTAGGAAATAAGGAAAGAAAAATGGACTTTTTCGGTTGATGAAAAAAAATGTGGATTGAAGAGGTTGAAAATTTTAAAACGGGACTGACCAACAATTTCCCGTAAAAGTAAACTACACACTACCTCATATTAATAACAAAATCAATTTTTTTTAAATCCATATGTCAGGTCAAATAAAAAAATAAATTTGGGACGAAGGGAGTATATGCGATAAAATTTTATAAGTACAACACTATTATGTATGTTTTTAATACATTTGACCCGACATACCATTTAAGAAAAATCAATTGACATAAATATAAATAGTAATATATTAAAAACAAATTGTAAACTTTTCCCCAGCTCTCTACTACTGGTAGGCCCCTTAGGGTCAATATATTATAATTTCAATAAATTCACTATTTAACATATTTAAATACTCAAAAATAGACAAGCAATAAAAATATTTTTGACAAGCAATAAAAATATTTTTTAAAATGAAATTGGTATATAAATAACTATTTGTTTTTAATTTTAAGGCTTGATTTGGTGAAAATAAATTTTAGGGTTTTTTTTAATGCAATTCTCCCATTTATATATGAACTGAGAAGAATCAAATAGGCCTAGGATTTTTTTATGAAAGTACAAAATTTGTACAAGGTTTATAATAAAATAAAATTGACGGCAAAGTAGTTTTTGGATTCAACGTTGAGATTTTACTTCCGCCAGGTCCAGGTAAGATGCCACATAAGCATCATACTTAACAAGTCGTTAGTCGTTATAGACGGAAGGTTTTAATTAGAAAAAAAAGGCTATGGTTAACTGTGTAAATAAAAAATGAAAATGACTGAATTTGGAACGACCAAAATAGGTTAGGGGTTTTTTTATATGTAATTCTCCCAATGATTTTACTATTGGATCAAATTTTTACTATTACATCATTTAAATTTCACTTTTAGTTTTTTTCCACAACCAAAGAACACATATTTATTCAAAGTTTGGTAGAAAAAAATGTCCTCATGATATTTTTTAAGTGGACGCTAACTACACTCCAAATCCCACTTTCTGTACCTCATCACTTGCATTGAGGTATTGTACATTGTGTTCTACATTACAGAAAATAAGGTGTAGAGTGGATTTTGGAGTGTAGCTAGCTCTACCCTTTTTTTTTATTATGCAATATAACTTTAGTCGTAAGATTAATTAATAAAGCCATTAAAAAAGTAATAACGTTAAAATATATTTGTTTTTAATTGATGTTGGTCAAAAAAATGTTAATGGGCAATTACAAAAGTAACTTGATTAGTCAATTTAAAGCAGACAAGTATTTAAGGGGTAGTTTTGTCCAAACATGTATTTATTTAATGAAATAGTTAAGGATGTAGTGGATTAGTGAAAATTGTAGTAGAAATAACATATTGCTTTCTTAATGGCACTTTTAAGTATTTTTCCCAAAAGATTACCCCTTAAGTACTTGTCCATTTTAAGTTGACTAATCAAGTTACTTTCCTAATCAGATTTTAGCCTTATTTTTTAGTTGAAACATCAATTAATTACATGGTTATTCTATTATTATTTATACTTTTTGTAATGACTTTATTTATTAATCTTATGACTAAAGTTATATTGTATATTAAAAATATTATGAATACATTTTTTGTCTACCAAACTTTGAATAAATATGTGTTATTGGTTATGAAAAAAATTTGTAGTGAAATTTAAATGATGTAATTGTAAAAAATTGATCGAATAGTAAAATCATAGTATGATATAGTTGAGAGTGTCCCATTTCGCACCTGTGTCTGCTACTGAAAAGCGGGACGGTTTCAAAACTTAAAGCGCGTGGAATACGCTCGGCCTCATTGTGGACTCAAAAATGTGTTACAGAGTCGTCACCACTATTTTAAAGAGTAAACAGAGAAAAACCCAAAAATACTAGAATATATAGGTTCGGGGGCTAAGTTACGAGTTAGGAAGGAGTTAGACACCCAACTCGCCCTTTCGGTCTCAAAATAGGTTTATCAATATGCTTGTTTTATTTTATACACTTTCGTTCAGAAAAATACATTTATATACGACAAAAATAAATAAAGAGAAATTACTTTACATTTATTAAATAAAATTAAAAAAATTACGACTGAAATAATACAACTTAGAGAATAATTGCAACATTTTTATAAGCTATTTTAAGAATAGTTATGCTAACTGTTGACCCTTATAGATTCTAGATTTTGTTGAGTCATCTTCCGATTCTATTGCACAATGGCTAAAAGGTCTGCGTACCACTTAGTGTGGCAACTGTCTTAGAATCATGGGTGTAATAGAATAGTTTAGTGTTAGTTTCTCCAAAGGCGCGGACCAGCAAGCTTCAACAGCAGCCTTGAAAGCACGGTTCAACAGCATACTTTGAAGTCTGCTCAAACTCAAAATCAAAATTCAGCCAATCACGTGGAATTAGGTCACATATTATTGGATATAGATATTTCTAATATCTAGTCAAATAATATTTAAATTATCTTCATCAGATTTCCCTCCAAAGAAGTCAACCATGTCATTATCGGCTTGGACTATCTCGCATTGCAAAAAGCGTCTGCATCGTCACCCGAAATCATGAAGACTGAAGACATTATCTCTTTTGGCTAAGAAGACTTTCAAGTCGTAATGCTTGCTGAAACCTTACTCTGTTTAGGAATGTCTGCCTCTGCAATCACTGCATCTCTGATGTCTGTTGCTGCACTCATCTTACAAAGCGTCGAAATGCATTCAATGCATTATATCGTTTGACACATCTCTCCACTTTCAGTCCAACGGTCCAAAAGATCTCCCTCGGTATAAATTCAAGTTATGAAGATATGAAGAAACAACAGTCTCTTGTATATTCAATACTCAAGCTTCATCTTCAGAACTCAAGCATTCAAGAGATCAAAAGGACAAGATCTAACACTTCACCAAACTTCCTGAAGCTGTAGATCTACCAGTCGTTACTCTGTTTTCAGCTTCTTCTAGTTTGTTATAACTTGTTCTTTACTTTAGCACTTGAGAGATCAATTATTCATTGATTGTTTCTCTCATCATTAAACACTTGGTTGAAAAACTATTTTTGTATACGATCCATTAGAGATCTAATCTTCACACCTAGTGGATAAACAAGTGCACCTTTCAAAATCCAAAGCTAACTACTTTGGTAGTGGACGTAGTACTATTCATAGTACGAACCACTTATAAATTCTGTGTATCTCCTGAATTACTTCTGCTTATCTTAATTGCTTCTTTCATTGCTACTTAAGCCTACTGCTGGGTCTGCGTAATATCAATAGCAACCTTTAATCAGTTCTACACTCTTTATTTTCCGCTGCATTAACTCTTCTTTTCCAATTGTTTTTTTCAAAAAGAAAGAAGAACTCTTTGAGATGGTTTTTGGAAAGAATTTCCTAAAAACACAACTAGGCTATTTAAACCCCCCCCCCCTTCTAGCCTAAATTGAGCCTATTTTGGGACCAACAATTGATATCAGAGCTTAATTTTTTGAAAATTTGTTTTTCCAAGATTAATCTCTTGAGAATAGATCCTATGGCTCACTATATGCTGCCTACCTCGAATACAAGCCACGTCCCGATATTGAACGAAGGTCACTTCGAAGTATGGAAAGACAAAGTTATGAGATACAAGAATTCTAGTGACAATAGTTTATGGCAATGTGTTCAAACAGGTCCTCACATTCCAATGAAGCCAAACCTTCTTGCCAAAGTAGCAGGCGGACCTCCCGAGGTACCCAAGTCAATAAATGAATGGACTGATGAAGAAAGGAAGCTTGTTGAACTCGACAACAAATCTATACATATCATATCTAGCTCTGTCGATACAAACACATATTAGCAGATAATCAGGTGCAAAACAACCAAAGAAATGTAGGAAGCACTAGTGGAATATCTAGAAGGAGACCTGCCCACCAAAGACAACAGAAAGTACAACTATATTCAACAGTTTGACTCCTTTAGAAAAGACCCAAAAGAGACACTACGCCAGGCCTACGATAGATTCTGTGAGGTAGTAAATAGTTGTTATTCCTTAGGAAAAGAATATAGTGTTAAGGAAGTTAATATGAGATTTTTAGCTTCCTTGGGAAGTTTGTGGCATGTTAAGACCATAGCCATTAAAGAGTCCAGGGACTTAAACTCCATGCATCTACGAAGTTTGTATGCGAGTTTAACTGTCTATGAGCAAGAAATGCTTCAAGCTCAAGAACAAGATAAACGCTTTAAACTTCCTTCTTTTTTTGATATCTCTCAAGAAACTCATGCCGTAGAAAATAAACCATCTACTTCTTTTTCTTCAAATGACAATGAAATTTTCTCTGATGAGCAATTTGCTATGTTCGTTAAGAATGTTGGTCCCAAAATAGGCTCAATCTAGGCTAGAAGGGGGGGGGGTTGAATAGCCTAGTTGTGTTTTTAAGAAATTCTTTTTAAAACACTTCTCAATGACTTCTTCTTTCTTTTTAATAAGACAATTGCAAAAGAAGAGTTAATGCAGCGGAAAATAAATAGTGCAGAACTAATGAAAGGCTGTTGTTGAAGTTACACGGACCCAGCAGCAGACTTAAGTAGTAATGATAGAAGCAGTTAAGATAAGCAAAAGTAATTTAGGAGACACATAATTTAGAAGTGGTTCGTACTATGAATAGTACTACGTCCACTACCAAAGTGGTTAGCTTTGGATTTTGAAAGGTGCACTTGCTTATCCACTAGGTGAGAAGATAAGATCTCTAATGGATCGTGTACAAAAATAGTTTTCAACCAAGTGTTTAATGATGAGAGAAACAATTAATGAATAATTGTTCTCTCAAGTGCTAAAGTAAAAAACAGTTTAAAAAGCAAACTAGAAGAAGGTGAAACAGAGTAAAGACTGGTAGATCTGCAACTTCAGGAAGTTTGGTGAAGTGTTAGTTCTTGTCATTTTGATCTCTTGAATGCTTGAGTTAAGAAGATGAAGCTTGAGTATTGAATGTGCAAGAGATTGTTATTTCTTCAGATCTTCATAACTTGAATTTATACCGAAGGAGATCTTTTGGACCGTTGGACTGAAAGTAGGGAGATGTGTTCAACGATATAATGCATTGAATGCATTTCGACGCTTTGTAGGATGAATGCAACAATAGACATCAGAAATGCAATGATTGCAGAGGCATACATTTCTAAATAGAGTAAGCTTTCAGCTCATAGGCGTTACAACTTTTAAAGTCTTCTTAGCCAAATGAGGTAATGTCTTCAGTCTTCATGATTTAGGTGACAGTCTGGACAATTGTCTCTGAAGCCGGATGGTTGACTTCTTTGGAGGGAAATCTGATGAAGATAATTGAATATTATTTGACTAGATATTAAAAATATCTAGATCAAATAATATGTGACCTAATTCCACGTGTTTGGCTTGAACTTGATTTTGAGCTTGAGCAGTCTTCCAAGTCTGCTGTTTGAACTGTGCTTTCAAGGCTGCTATTGAAGCCTGCTGGTCCGCGCCTTGTAGAAACTAACACTAAACTACTTCCAATACACCCTTGATTCTAAGAAAGTTGCCACACTAACTGGTACACAGACCTATTAGCCACTGTGCAGTAGATCAGAAGATGACTCAACTAAATCTAGAACCTATGAGGGTTAACAACCTCCTCCTATTTGGTTGATGTCATCTTCTCAGCTACCGGCAGACTTTGAACCATGCACTGAGATAATAACATGTCTTAAAAAATTTATTTCGAAAAGCAGACATGCCTCTCAGAGTAGAAATCTTAGTAAAGAGATAGCTAAACTAGGTACTTACAAAGTAAAGAGTAAGAAGATCAAGTACAAAGTTTGAGCAGAGTTTAAATCTTAACAAGAAGCAGGATATAAGGAATTTAAAGATTTAAACGCGAAGTTTAAATGGACTAGATCAGAAGATAAAACATGTATTCTTAATCCAAAGTATATTACATCTCTAAGTTAAACATGTTGTTTAACATCAAAGTTTTACAAAATCAGAGTTTGAATAATGAAAGTTAGATCAGAACAGAAGAGTTATACCAGATCATAATAGGTTAGGTTGAGATTGGCGGCATTCTAAGTAGTCACGAACCCAAATTCTGATACGGCCATTGAAGCGCTCACGCGGTCTGTTTTGTTCTTCAATAAGTGATTGATTCAAGTGATGAGTAGCTCTCTCCTCCCTGATGGCAGCAACCCGTCTTTTTTCAGCAGCAGCAGCCCTTTGGTTTGCGCGTTCAACGTGCCGAACAACAGTGAAGTCGGGAACGACGCACTCAACAATGATTGTGTGGGCCAGGGAAGTCCTAAGTTCATTAAAGAGGTCATGTATGATGATCTGCTGAGAGTGGAGCATGCCCATTAGTGACTCTTGCTGGTCTTGAACGAGGAAGCGGTGGGAAGTGAAAGCTTGAGCAGTGTCATTCACAAGCTGCTCAACAATCTTCCCAAGATCAAAGATGGTGGCATGGGTAGCGTTCAAGTCGTAGCTGAGCACATCTAACTGTTGTGCCATGAAGGAGACCGTGCCGTTGAGACGCTCAAGTTGGGCTTGATTGGCTCGAAGGAGGTCAAGAAGAGCAGGGTCAGCAGAGTTGGAAGGAAGGGATTGATGGATAAGGTTGACGGGGATGAAGGTGTCAACAGGGTTAGGAGGAGGAGGATTAGAAGAGGTGAAAGTGGAAGAAGAAGTGTGGGTCGCCCGGACCGCGCCCGCGCGCCCTTGGATAGGGGTACGCGTACGTGCGGATGCGGGACATCCACTGCTCTCGTTCCACCCTCCCTTGTTTAGGGGAAGACGAAATCAAAAGTGCGAGAGGAGTGCTATCTAAAATAGCGCGTTGGAATGCACCTCGGTTGCCTTTAGTGGATTTTTGATCCAATATGGGAACTTTGGGTTTCCCACATTAAGTTATCCCTTGTTTAGGGGATATCAGGATATGGGAATGCATCACCCTTTCATTCCCATTTTCCCTTTTTTAGGGGAAAACAGAAAAGTGCAAAAAAGGATATTGCGATGCCCCCACTATGGATTTTATTAAAAAATAGTCTTATGGCCAATTTTGGGTCACTATGGGAGCTTTGAGTTTCCCGCATCAAGTTATCCTTTTTTTAGGGGATACCAGGATATGGGAATACACTACCCTTTCATTCTCATTTTCCCTTTTTAGGGGAAAACGAAAAAGTGTAAGAAAGGAGTGCTGCGATGCTCCACTGGATCCAAAATGTTTTAGAGTCGCCATCTTTATTTTAAGGCAAAAATAAAGCAAAACCAGAAAAACGAAAACCAGAGATTATGAAAAGGGTTCGGAGGCTAAGTTACGAGTTGGGAAGGTGCTAGGCACCCAACTCGTCCTTTCGGTCTCAAAAGTGGTTTTTGGCTAAAGTATGTTTATTGTTATATTTATTTAGCAAATAAATAAAGCATTAAGAGACAGGAAAATAAAAACAAATACATCTGTGGCTACATTATTTACAGACTTGCAGCCATTTCCTTACAATAATTACAAATGTATTTAAAAATATTTGGCAATTATAACGACTCTTTTTACATACTATTTTCTAATATAATCCGGGCAGCACAACAACTTATATTAGCTACATTGGGCTGAATTTTAAATAATAACTTTATAAATAATAAAAAGAAACACGCCCTTAAAGGCTATTACCTTTTAGAGCGGAGTGTGCTCGCTCTGTCCTTCAGGGAGAGGGAGTCTTTTGTTGTTGTTGTTGTGATTCGAGCAGAATGACTGCTTATTTCTAGATGACTTTGGCTCGTTCACTCGGGCAGAATGACGGCTTATTTATGGTGGTTTTGGCTCGCTCACTCGGGCAGAATGACGGCTTATATAGGTTGGTTTTGGCCTTTTAAATTGGGAAGAGCAACTGCTCTTTCCACGATTTTTGGACCGGGAAAAAAGGGGTAGAAACCTAGCTGGGGGTCTAAGGCTCACTTCTATCGGTGGGTTTTAAGTTTGGAGGAGTTTTGGCAGGGTTTTGAGGCATTGGATGAATCACTCACTGTCTCTGTTCTTTCAGCGTAACGAGAACGCAGAAAGTTTGTGGAGGAAAATTGTGCTCTGAAGGTCGACCCCAAAGGCTCTATTTATAGCCTGGGAATAGGACTCATCGGGGAATAAATTTTCACCTTCCGTGCTTCACAGTATTGTACAGACCGCGGAAAAAATGATACATTACGGCAAACTGTAGCAGCTCTGTAGCAACTCTGAGTTGACTGTAGCACATTCCTGGCGCCACCCATGCATGTTCCTGGCGCCACTCCCACACTTCATGTGGGTGGTACCACTCTAGGCTTGTTAGTTTCAAATTTGACACTTTAACCCCTGCATTTCACAGTTTTGCGCATCCTGCTTTGTCCTTTTGCATTTTCAACCCTGTAACTTGACATTCGTTAATGTTTTAACAGGTCTTGATATTTTATATCATGTTACATACCAGGGGTACAAAATTGGGGTGTCTACAGAGTCCCTCAACGATGGAGTCTACGGCTAACCCGCAGCTTACTAAGTAGACGAACATCGTTGATAAGAAATAGATTCTCCAATTTCGTTAAATCGGTACGATGGGAGAGATACAACAGGTAGCAGTTATAATGCAACAGTTTATAATGCAAACCAAACCTCCATATCCTAGACTTTTTTAGTCAGTTATAGTAGGTTATCGCAAATTTTAAGCAGATATTCAAATTAAAGTGCTCTGATGGTCGGACCTACTAATGTAGGCTGCCTATATATTCCTTAATAAAGGAAATCAGACCAAACGTAGTTCGGCCAAAAACAAGCAAGCCGAACAACCAATGAGGATGTTATGTCTTTCGGGTTAAAAACCGTTCAAGAACTCAACGGGAAAAATATTTTTATATTTTTCGAAAAGCCATATTCAAACGGTCGAGAACGACCGTCAAATACAGTATGAAGATTTTAAAGTTTTTCGGGAACCATATTTCAACTGGTCAAAACCTTATTATCGAAATATGTTAAGAGAAATTTTCAAAAAATTGTGTCTGGCTGGTCAATACCTTGTTTCCAAACACAATAAGAAAAATTTTCAAATTCTCCGAAAACTGCACTTGACCGATCAAAATCTGTCACCGAGCACGGCAAAGAAAACTTTCTTCAAGTTTTTTCGAAAACTGTATAAGACCGACAAAAATCTGTCGCCAGATACGACAAAAGAGATTGTTCTTTTTCCCTGTCCTCTTTCTTTTTTTTCAATATTCCTATTTTTTTTCAAACATTCCTCTTTTTTTTCTTTTTTTCAAATATTCCTCTTTTTTTTTTTTTTTGAATATCAAAACTCTTTTTGAAAAAGAATTTTCTTTTATTATTATTTTTTATTGAAAAACAAAACTCTTTTTGAAAAAGAATTTTCTTTTATTATTTTATCTTTATTGAAGGTAGGATAGGAATACTTTTCCTTTCTTACCTTTTCGCACTTCGGCCGCTGCTGCTGATTCAGATGATTTTGATATTTTTGCACTCGTTATTTCTTCGAGCCGAGGATCTCTCTTTCTTTCATCTTCTTCTCTTTCTTCTTTTTTCTTTTTATTCTTTTTTTTTTTGACATTTTCTTTTATTCTTTTTTTTTGACATTTTCTTTTTACATTTATTCAAAATTCTTACCTCTGCCGCCGATTTTCTGGCTTTCCTACTTATCTGGCGACGGACCTGCTGGGGATATAACTTTTCCTTACTCCTGGATGGATGGCCGTCGAATATGGTTAACAAAATTACTTTTGTTAACTTTCCGTTAAGTCTTAGGGGCTACTTTGCAACTTTGGAATTTCGAAGACTTGAGTGCTGAACTTGAGTTGTTTGGAGGGGGAAAAGTGGAAAATCCACTTTTTCTCCTCTTTTCTTCACGAGATGAAGACAGAAGCCTTCATTCTCTGTTTCTTCAATTGTCCAGCCTCCATTGCCGACGGAGGAAGAAAAATTTTCTTATTTTCTTCATTTTTTCTCCTTTTCTCAATTTTCTTCTGCCAAAATTTTTTATTTCTGTAGAGATGGCTTCCTCCTCGAGATCTAGGAAAGGAAAAACGTCGATACACCCGAATTCGGGTAAAGAGAGGAAGGAACTTCCTCCTTTGACCCGAAATCATATTGATTATTTTTATTCAAAGAATGACTAAGGTAACTTGGTGCGAGATCGGCATAAACATATTTCAAATCTTCAAAATCTCGATGTAAATGTATTTTCTATCAACTCATTCGACTATTTTTCAGATCTTTTCAATCCCCTTATTGTTTTGGATGTATTGAGTATATATATGCTACTTATAATGCTTATACATGCAATTTATGAGCTAAAATGATGCAATCCTAGGAATGATGCATGAAATTCACTTAATTTATTTTTGCGATGCATAATTGAACTAGTGGTCATTATTTGACATTACTATGCATTATTTATACTATTAATGGAAATGAGACTATATGATGCATGTTTTAGACTAAAATGTATTTTTACATGCGATATGTTCACGAAACAGACTTTTCGGAATACAATTCAAGTTTTTCTGAACACATCTTTGGGCACATTTTTCGGATAAATACAGGACAAAGATATATTTTATGCCCTAAAATTTATTTTTCATGCATGATAATGCTGCGGGGATATAATAAATGACATGAGAATATTTATTTTAATGATTGGTGACATTTCATTCTCTTTTTGGTGCACCCTCAATGCAGCTTATTAGACTATAAATGCGAATGATGAATGCATGCACTACTCTATTTGATGCAAATGTGTTGTAGAAAATTATAGGATGCCTACTAACATGATGCATTGACACTCTTTTTATTCTATCATACATATAAAAAAAATGCAAAACTGCAGTACATATTTTTAAATGCAAAATACACTCCTATGATGTCTAAGATGCAAAAACACACATTTATATGCAAGACAATACATATAATTTTTTTCTCTTTTTTTTTTTGGTTAAAATACATGCTTAGATGCACAAAAATGCATTTTTATTTATTGTGGGAGTGTAAAAAGAATACAACATATAACTACAAGAAAACAGGGCAACTGAAACAGATTTTTCGGTTGCAATTCAAGAAAATCGGTTTCAAATTGATGTTTGCAACGGAAAATGTCCGTAACAAAGTCCATAGCAATAAGCCTCGTCGCAAAACTATGCAACCACTTTTTTGTGGTTGTAAAAACCTTACAACGGAAAACAGTAGTTGTAGTTTCGGTTGCGATGTGTTTCCTAGAACAATTTTTACGTCCGTTGCAAATAACAACTGATTTATTTATGTTACTAATTTGCAACTGATTTTTCTGTTTCAAATTTAATATACATAGAACTAAACTAGCAACTGAATTTTTCAGTTTCAGGTAGGCAACCTAATTTGCAACTAGTTTTTCTGTTTCAAATTTGTTATACATAAAACTAAACTAGCAACTGAATTTTTCAGTTTCAAGTAGGCAACCTAATTTGCAACTGGTTTTTCTGTTTCAAATTTGTTACACATAAAACTAAACTAGCAACCGAATTTTTCAGTTTCAAGTATGCAACCTAATTTTGCAACCGGTTTTTACGTTTTCAAATTTGTTAGACATAGAACGAAACTAGCAACTGAATTTTTCAGTTTCAAGTATGCAACCTAATGTTTCAGTTGCAAAAGTCCGTTGTTGGTTTGTAACTAAATTTTTTTAAAAAAGGTAAAAACTTGCAACGAAAAATTATGTTGCAGAAAATTATTTTCTGAAAATAAAATATTATTAATATTATATCTATAAATATTTCTCAATAGTACCTAATTGAACATTTCACTTAAAATATTTTAAATCGAACAATAAAGTCAACAAAGCTTTAAACATTACATTCAAAATGAATTGACAAACTGTCATACTAAACTGTTGTATTGTTAAACTATATAGAATTGTCAAGTTGTCATACTTTAAACTACATAGGAGCTTGTGGACGATGCTCGCAGCCTCTAAGTCCTCGAATTGAGCATATCTTGGAATTGCAAGCGGTAATCATTTTTCATTTGCTCAAATTTAGCCTCATATGTGAATTGCAATTGTGTTTGTGGCGTCATCCCTCATTTCTCTCAACTCTTTAGGTCAACTTATCTTCAAACTCTTGGGTCTGTGTGAAATCTTCATTTGAACATATAGATAAGGAAATCGTGTTGCTACTCAAGATCTCCGATGCAAGAACCGATGAACCAAATTGTAAAAAACGATTCTTTACAACACCACTAGATACATCCACCCAAGCGTGGAATCAAAACCATTACCTTTCTTTTCGAGCGGTATAATCCTCCTAAAATGTAAAAATATTAATATTATAAGTAACTTTTCTATTTGCATTTTATAAATAATAAAAAGAGCATTGAGATCAAAGATACATCTTTCAATAGCGATAGAGTATAATTAAATGTATTGAGTGAACTAATAAATGTAATAAAACATTTAGATTAATTTAGCCTTATATGTGGATTGTAATTGTGCTGTGATTTCATCCTTCAGTGGGAAACCATTATATATTGGTTGGATGTTGACATGGTGTCATTGACAATTTTAGTTGCAAATCAAGGCAATGTGAGATTAATTTCCATCAACTTTCCGTAATTCCATTGGTTTCTCTCCATGAGAACGCTGTAGTTGAGTCCCTATATGAAAACGAGGAAGCAACTAATAACTGAGTCTCAACATGTTTCTTAAAATGTCATAAGATTCACACTTTGCAACTGCACATTGCCAATTCCTATTAAGTTATATCAGGACTTTGTCCTATTTTTTCCTTACATGTTACCGGGATTTGAGGATATTTCAGAAAAAGAAATGTGAAAAAAGCGTATCGGGGTTTACATGGATGGGTGTTTTGATCTTATGCATTATGGACATGCAAATGCTTTAAGACAAGCAAAGGCTCTGGGAGATGAATTGGCAGTTGGGGTTGTAAGTGATGAAGAGATCATAACCAACAAGGGTCCCCATGTTTTATCTATGGAAGAGAGGCTGGTTCTTGTTAGTGGATTGAAGTGGGTGGATGAGGTCATTGCCAATGCCCCTTATGCTATTATTGAAGAATTTATGAACCATCTCTTTAATGATCATAAGATTGACTACATTATACATGGTGATGATCCTTGCCTACTTCCTGATGGTATGATGCTTATGCCCTCCCAAAAAGCTGCTGGTCGCTACAAGCGATCAAACACACTTGAAGGTGTTTCAAGCACGTACAATGTAGGAAGAATCCTTGCTTCGATTGAGGATTCAAAAGCACGTGAAGGTCACAATGAATCATCTCTACAAAAGGAACCTAATAAAATGAGCGGGATTCGAGGTGCGGATGGTCAACAAATGTGCACATTCATCTCATTTCCTTCCTACATCGAGGCGAATCGTGCAATTTTCGAATGGCAAGGCTCTGGACCAAATGCTCGTGTGGTGTATGTTGATGGTGCATTTGATCTTTTTCACATTTGGACATGTGGAGATCTTGAAGAGTGCGAGACAACTTGGAGATTTTTTGCTAGTTGGTATTTATACTGATCAGAGCAGTGAGGGCCTCATTTTCCACTCATGCATCTGCATGAGCGCAGTCTTAGTGTATTGGCTTGCCGTTATGTTGATGAAGTCATCATTGGCGCTCCTTGGGAAGTTACAAGGGATATGATAACAACTTTCAACATCTCTTTAGTTAGATGCGTGGGATGTTGGGGAGAAAAACCCGATGTTGGATGGGAAGGCTGATCCCTATGCAGTTCCTAAAAGCATGGGAATTTTCAGGATGCTTGAGAGCCCTAAAGATATTACGACCAGTTTTGTAGCTCAAAGAATAATTGCCAACCCTGAGATTTACTTGAAACGAAATGCCAAGAAGGAAGTGAGAAGAAATATTATGCAGAGAGAAAATATATAACTGGAGACTGAGAAGAACATCGGGGTTTGGCTGCTGTGTCAGCGGTTTTTCACAACTCCTTAGATTAGATGAGCGAAAGGGAGGATATAGAAATTTTGGTGTACCAAATGTTTTTCATTGTAGTTTCTTCATAAAAAGAATTTTAAATATGGGTCATGAGAAGTAACATATGCTAACACCGCCTGTTATTTTAGCGTGTTGGATGTTTTGTAAGCAATTTAGCAGCACATAATGGAGTTGAGTTTTTCTTTTAAAAAATAATAATAATAAAAAAGAGTTGCAAAAGCTCTGTGTCTACACGCTACATACATTACATAGAAGCAGACTTGTGTTGTGAGTTTAAAATTTAGTAATTGGATTTGCATGTTTGCAAAAGTTGCACCACACCATGGTTATCTTCTCGGAGTGCTTGGATATGCATGTAGTGTACAATTTGGGTTTGCAAAATTCGATCCAGTAATAGTTTGAAGTATAGATACATGTTTGAGTTGAGGTTTCTGGCTTTCTTGGATCTAGAAAGTATCTTAGAAAAGCATCTTAGAAAATACTTGAAAATAGCCATTATACTTGATATATAGGCAGGGAAGGCAGATTTAGGGTTGTGCCTTTTAATCTCACATTCGTTGTGTACGTGAACGTGACGTGAGCGTGAAGATTTAGGGAAGTCATATTGGCTTTTTTTTTACGCCCATGGCATGCATGCACTATATTTCTTAATTCTGAGGATCTAAATGTATGAAATGCCTCTAATTGTCAGGATCTTTGAACTAGGAGAACGAAATAAAAAATAAATGCCTACAACAAAGCAATGGTGCACACCCATCAAACGAGGGCACCCCAACAAAACAAGGAAAACGTTCAACAACAAAACAATGGTGCACACCCATCAAACGAGGGCACCCCAACAAATTTATGTTCAACAACAATATTCTCAAATTAACCATGAATTAAACCAAATCAACACCACAATTCAACTACTGAAGTATAACCAGAGTATACTTTCTCAACAAATTTTCAGAAATAGAAAGATCTTACTTGTTTTGCAATATGGGGGATTTTCAGTTAATTGCCAATGTCAAAACATAATATTAATCGAATTCATAAAAAAACAAGAGAAAATGAATTATATTAACTTACGTGTTCCGGTGAATAATAACTGGTATCCTCTGATCAGCATTCTCAGGTGCTCACGGAGCTCTATTCTCACCACGACATCTCCTATAGATAATGAAGCACTCTTTAACTGTCGAACGAAAGGAAAAACAAGAGAAATGCAAGAAAATTTCTCTTAGAAGACCTGACTGATGATGATTATAAGCAAGAAATATGGGGTCACCTGAGAATGCTATTAATAATCTCTTCCTTTGGCTATTTGCACTACAGAAATATTCTGCGATTTCTCTCTCTCTCCATAAGCAGTAAATTGTGGCACGAAGGATATTTTCCTGATTGATGAAGCCATCCCCTTCCAGTCCCTACATGCTTGGCTTGTAATATTATCTCACACATAATGTCTTCATAACTTCATTCCTGTGACAAATATCATCCCAAATATCCTTATTAAATCTGCATTCAAAGAACAAACAAGAAACTGTTTCTTTCTCCATATCACAAAATTCACATCCATTATGATTGATCCTCCCCCATTCAAACAATCTTACTTCTAGTAGTCAGTTTATCTTGATGGCACATGTACAATTGAAATGGGGAAATTCGTATCAGTGCTGATTGATTGTATTAAACATTTGCCCTTACCTTGCAGGTCTCTTTATTTGCACTGGTTGGAATTGTCATTGCGGGAGCTGGTCTAGGATATTGGCTGGTGCGGAAATTTGTTATTTCCGAGGATGGAGGCGTCGACGTTGGCATAGCTCAATTTGTGAAATGGACAATGCGTATTTTTGCAGTCACATTTATTTTCCAGGTTGCGTATTGTTCATTCAACTGTAATTTTGACTTTTGCACTTGGAAGGTCTAGTTGTTGTAGTTAAAGATATGATACCCCTGCAAATTTCATCCCCTCTTTTTCCTGCTGCACTTTTAACAGTCAAGTCTAACTGTAAGTCACATATGTTAGGTTGTGTCCTTCTAGGCTACTTCTATCTTATTCTTTTATCGTTTGTTTTGGATCTAACAATTGGTCTCATAGTTTCCAGTTATGAATGATATTCTGAATTTCAAAATAATATGAATATTTCCCCTCTAACTTTTATTGGTTTTCATTTTCTTTTCAGAGCACTATTGATACTCCTTTAGCACTGGCAACGATGGGTTCTTGCTTGGCAATATATTTTCTGATAACTTCTTTTAAGTGGCATGGTCAGCAGTAAGTTCCATATTAATCGTCTTTCCACATTTTCATTTTCTTTGCTTATAGATAGCTATGTTCAGTACTATTAGAGTTGTTTTTGGAAGTGATTTCTTACCTTGGTATGGGCAAGATTGGAAATCAACTTATGTCATACTTTGATTCCATCCAGGACCTCTTCGTATTCTGGAAATAAGAATCTTTGGGCACGAGGTGGATGGAAAAGTGCAAAACAAAATCGTACTGAATTTTTAAGTCGGTTAACGAAGTTGAGCCCTCAAGGAGCTCTGCAGAAAGGCCCAAGAAATTCATTTACTTCGTTCGACTCCCCTATCAAAGGTAACAATTCCCAGTACACATTGATTTATCCTTTTGAGCATTTCATTCATCGTAACACCTCCATTTCTAAATGAGTGACCCACTTGAGTTCTTATTTCCTGCCTCTAAGGTTGTCATTTTTAGGCTAATAAATTGGTACGTACAACTTGTTTTGCTAGGGCTAAAAAATTCATACTTGATTTTCATTTAAAATGCGAACGTGACATTCTTTGTGGGACGAAGGTTGTATAATTCTACTTCATGAGGAGGCATTCATGTAAGAGTGCCAGAGTCACCTTAGGTAATTCTTTTTCATTGATGTTTGAAAAGTCCAAACGATTATGAGATACATCAATACCCTTTAAAGTATCCTGTATAACAATCCCTTTATGTTTTCAAATTGTGAGTAACAATTAAAGTGAGGTTGTCTACGAAACCATAAGAGTGAGTTTCATTCACACCTATTTATCTGCTTGTTTATGGTGCAATCAATTATTCTCTAGCATCAATGAATCATGGGTCAGCCCCTTTTTATGGTGCAATCAATTATTCTCTAGCATCAATGAATCCTGGGTCAGCCCCTTTCAGTTGAAGACCTCCTTCCTTCAAAAGTGGTGGGGTTTGAGAAGGGAAAGGTGAGGAAATCATTTTGGAATTATGGGTTGTTTGCACTTTGATTATATGGAGGTTAATGATGCAATATTCAATAATAGAGCCCTTCTGCCCAGCTTGCTTTGGGATCGTAGAGTCTTGCTGGCATTTTTTGGGCGAACACTTTTGGGCCTTTTTGTGGAATTGCCACAACTGGTTTGGTGCATGATGAAAGAGCCGGTCTTTTTTATTTCTGTTTATATCTGTTTTCTTGGGCTTTTCATTTTTTTCTCCCACTTCTTTCTTGTAAGTGGACTTCTTCTCCACCTTTTGTATTCTCCCTTTATCTAATATAATTTCTTTCTCTGTCAAATATAAAAATAAATATGAAGTGTACATGTAACATGAACCATATATGTGAGAAGTGGAGACACGACTCCTAAATTCCTAATTTTGTTGCAACTTGCAAGGAATAAATTCTCGGATAAATATATTATGATTCTGTTAACATAAAGAGTGACTTTCCTTGTGTTTGTTTATGGTTGTTGCAGGTTTAGTATCACCATCCAACCCTAGCGGGGCAGGAAATCAGCAGGACTATTATTCTACCTTCCACAAGACGCCTAACAGGAAGAAGTTCTCAAAAAAAGAATGGCAAGATTTCTTTGAGGAATCAACCCAGCAAGCGGTGGCCGAGTGGGCATCTTCTCCTGAATTCACTGATTGGATCATCAACCATGCTGACAGGATACAAGTCCATGATGGTGCTAGATCTCAAAAAACGTGATGATCCTATTCGGGGTAAATAGAACAAACAATCTGGATATTACAGTCTATGAGTATTATGGTGCATTATGCTTGTATATCTGACTTTGCCCTTCAAGTGTATTGGGGGATTAGTTGGCATTTTCAGTTTCTCTTTGGAGTAAATTTTGTAAATCTTTTGGGGTATTGCCCTGTTGTATCTTAGCAGGGACTGGGAGGCAGTCTTATCTTACTCTCCGTAGATTTGTTGCCTTTTTGAGAAATTAGGTCTTTGGATTTGTGTTCACTATACTAGCTAGTACCTGCATCCCCGGATCAACCACTGGTTTTGATACATTTTCAATTCTATAATCAGCTGAAGTTTACAGTGAGTTTGCTGGTACAGTGAGTTTACTGGTTTTGATACAGTGAGTTCACTATACTAGCTAGTACCTGCATCCACTGCTGCTAACCTATGCATTAGGTTCTTAGGCCATGTGTCAGAATGAAGTTGCTAAAGACTCCAAGCTCAGTCAACTATAGGAGATAGATGTGCTGCCATTTCTGATGGATACTGCGAAGCTGCCAAGTACATACTGATGGTGAAGACTCCAAGCTCAGTCAGGGTTAAAGGCTTGCGATTGATATATTCCCATGCTTTTTCTTATAGGTTCCTTAAAAAGTTTATCTATGCCAAAAATATGTAAAGGATTTTGGGCAAAAGCCACAGCCACAGCCATAAATGCAAGATTCTTTGAATCATGACAATCCTGGTGGTAAATCTGAAATAGTAAGGGATGTTGGGAAACATGATAATTGAGATGAAAAGCCTAGTAGTCCTACATATCAAGGAGCCAAGTGTGGTAATATTTACAAACACTACTGAACCTCACATTCCACCGGATACACAACTGGATGTTAAATTACTATTCAAGCATTTTATACAAGTTGGAACAATTAGGACATGTCAGGGCCGTGTGTGTACTTTTTGTACGTACCATGTTGTACGCTGATGATTTGAGTCACATGTATTTGACAAATATCATCTTTATATCTCTTATTGGTGGATTTTGTTTTTGCATGAAATCAAGACATAAAGCTTACTGAAAGGGTATTTGTTTGTTTTCCTTACAGCTTCATGAGTATTTGATATCTTTTTGGTGCTAAATATTGTCTTAGAATATAGCAAGAGGTCACATATATCATTTGGTTTAAGCATGTCATATTAGCCTTAAGTTGGCCAATGCTCCCTCCACCCTCTTTTTGACATTGCACCGGTTTAAGAAAGTATTCGAATTCGAATTTATGTACTTCCGTTTAATACCCTCGAGATAACTCTATGATGTAGAAGAGGTGGTCCGAGAGTTATTTGAGCAAGGTTCTAGAGAAGGGTTTGAAGTTCAGAGGGTCCAACGACAATTTCTGAAAGTTGGTCTTGCGGGTAGTTTTCACAGTTTTCCGTTAGTTTTCGTTAAGCACTAGTAGAAATCATTTAACGGTCGGCAGAACTTTAACGAGCATAACTTTTGCGTCCGGATGAATCACGGGACCCGCCGCATATCAAATTGAAGCTCTCAAAGAGATCTACAAGACTCACCGGGTGGAACCTAGTGAGACGTTCATTTTAAGCCCAAAAACGCTGTTTAGACACTGTTACGGGCCTTGGAAGTTTTTCGTCATTTTTGTTTATTTATTCCTTTTAGGGTTTGGTTTGTTTTAGGGCATATAAATACCCTCTTAAACATTTGTTTAGACAGCTTTGACCAAGTGTATAGAAATAATTTCTGACTTAAGGGAGTAAAATTTCCATAGGTTAAGTATGATGGCTACATTATTTGAACGTATTGCTACCTTTCAGGTAAGTATTGATCTAGTGATCAACCCTAGAGGCTACTTTATTGGAACATATTGCTAGCTTTATAGCAACCCTAGAGACTTGTCAAAAATGAGTTGAGGAGATGATGCATACGCAAAACGAGCAAAACTTGTATTATTAGGTTTTTAGACAAGTAGCTGGAGTATAGTTTACGGGGTGAATAAATGATAATGAATGAGATTCTATTAGCAATATGTTCTTCGGCTTATATGATCCAGTTACAACACCAATGCATTTTCGCATAAGCGACATAGTATGCGGCAACATCTCTTGTGGCGTTGCCATTTTCTGCATTTTCTTCATGTTTATATAACTCCAATTATATAGACTCAAAAAAATCCCCCAAACCAAAGCCCATAAATCTTTCTTTATTTCCAATTCAATAATCAATATCAATACCAATATCAATACCCACTCAATCCAAAATTCAACAACCCAACTCCACAGTCATTAAAATTCTAAAATTCAATTCAAGGTACAGTAAACAAAGCATTTAGTACAAACAAATAAAATACCTAGTTTAATGCTCTGTGATATCTATCTATCATTATCATCAATCACCCATTATCGATAAATTCAATTCAGAGTACATTACAATAAACTTCTTGTATGATATGAATTCTGGTAATTCAATCACCCATCAATCACCCCTAAAAATAACGAATCGGTGTAGTCCGCATAATCACAATACCAACAATTGCAGCCCTAAAAGAGTATTATTCATAATGGGAGAGTTCATATTTAGAGTCATATAAGCATATTAATTAAGGTTATCAATGAAGTACCTTGTTCAATTCGGCGGAGAGGGAAGGAGATGTATTTGGGCGTAGGAGGAGAAGCCGGCTCCACGAATTTCGCCTGAAGACGCAGCAGTGGAGAGTTGGGCGTCGGAGGAGAAGCCGGCACCACGAATTTCACCTAAAGACGCAGCAGTGGAGAGTTGGGCGTCGGAGGAGAATCCGGCACCACGAATTTCGCCTGAAGACGCAGCAGTCGAGAATTGGGCGTCGGAGAGTAGCCGCAGTGGAGAGAGAGAGAGCGAGGGCGAGAAGAGAAGGGGGGTTGTTGCTTTGTCTAGGTTAGGCACTAAGAGTAAAACATAATTCAGCTGTCGATTTAGACTATTAATTTTACAATTTAATAAAATAAAAATTATTTAGGATTAATTGCAACTGAAATTGAATGGAGAATTTGAAACGGAAATTTATTTGTTTCAAAATCCCTATCAAAATTAGGCGGGTTTCTTCCCTCCAAACTTTTTGTCCAAAACAGAACGCCAATTTTTTTAAGTTCAAAATATAAAAATCTGATATTAATAAGTGCAACTGAAATTGAAACGGAAAATTGAAACAGAAGTTTATCTGTTTCAAAAACCATTGTAAAATTAGGCGGCATTCTTCCCTCCAACTTTTCCCGCGAATCATGATGCAACAAAATAGTTTTCCATTGCAATATGAGTTCCAAAATTAATAGTGCACATCAATTTCCCTTGAACACTTTTTACATTGAAATTGATTTTAATTCGGTTGCAAAATTCTTTTTCAATTGCCCTGTTTTCTTATAGTGTCATCTCACAAGAAAAAGAGAAATTGGGAGGTAAACTCTTACTTTTCCTATCAGCCCATCATGCATGATATTTCTCATATCATTGCATTAATTATGTCATACTCATTTTGCATTTTATAAAAAATATATATGCATATATTATTTTCTTTTGTCATTTAAAATGCATTTATCTAGAAATATGTGCATTTTGCATTTTCAGGATATAAACTTTATTTCGTGTCAAAAGAAAAAAGGGAATCAGTTGCATGTTCACTTATCCGAGAAATATATCTGCAGCATGTGCATGCATAAAAAATGTGCCTATTGCACTTTCATATATTCAGAAAAATGTTGCATATAAAATGAAAAAATATTGGTAGCATGCATTATTCGAGAAAAAAAAATCTGAAAATATGCAGCATATATCCGGAAAATATATCTTCAGCATGAGTATGCATCATCTAAGAAAAATACATCTGTGACACGAGCATGCATCGCAAAGTCAAAATATATCAGTTGCATAAAATATGCATCGTAGAGTCAAATAGTGTCAATTGCATGAGCATGCATCGCAAAATTAAACGGCATGAATTTCATATTTTTGCTTTGTTATAATTACCAAATTGCATCATTCTAGCATAAATCATTCATGCATAAGCATCAAAATGAAGAGCATGTATATTCCAAGAGTGCCAAAATAGCAAGAAAGCAAAAGAATTAAAGAAATCCAACCAAGTGGGTTGAAGAAAATGAAGACTTAGAGCCAGATCTGGAAGATTTGCAACATGGGTGTGCCGATCTCGGAGTATGTTACTCCAATCGTCCCTCGAATACCAATACCGACCAATATTTCGGTTCAAAGGTGGAAGCTCCCTACGTTCTTCACCTGATTTCGGGTTCATTGGCATTTTTCCCTTCCGAGATCTAGAAGAGGAAGCCATCTGGCAAGCAAAACAATTAATTTGGCGGAAGAAAATTGAGAAAATATGAAGAAATGAAGAAGAAAGCTTCGGCAGAAGAAAATGACAGAAGGAAGAACAAAGAAGAAGGAAGAAGTTGTTTCCTGTCTCCCTCTCTGCCCGTGAATTGATAAAGGGGTGGAAAGTTTCACTCCCCCCCTCCAAAATCCAGTTCCACACTTAAATCCTCAAGTTTGCTCAAATCGCGAAATGGCCCTGAAGTCCTAACGGAAAGTTAACAAAGTTAACGGCCATCCATCGTAAATCAAAGGAAAAATCATATCCCCATCAACATGCCCGCAACCAGAGAAAACAAAAAGAAAAGAAAAGAAAAAAAAGAGAAAGAAAGAAAAGAGCCCCACCATCGTGTTCGACGAAGGGTCCTACCCTAAGGATACGATGCCCTGTTATCGTGTGCCCCACCATCGTGTTCGACGGCGGTCCTACCTCTCGAGGATACGATGTGTCCCACCATCGTGTTCGACGAAGGGTCCTACCTTGTGGATACGATGCCCTGTTATCGTGTGCCCCACCATCGTGTTCGACGAAGGGTCCTACCTTGAGGATACGATGTGTCCCACCATCGTGTTCGACGAAGGGTCCTACCTTGTGGATACGATGCCCGATTATCGTGTGCCTGATGACTGTATTTTATACGCAGTTATTGAGTATTATTCCGGCTTAAATTATGCTATTTCTCGAGGTTTTTGTTGTCTAATATATGTTTTAGTGTTATTTTATAGTTTCATGGACTTTTGGAATAATTGTGCAAAATATAGGCACTTTATGCTAAATTGAAGAACTTTAGGGACCAAAGTGTAAAAGCTGGAAACTTGAAGGCAAAAGATGAAAATCAGATTTTTCCTACACCAATTCAGCCGCCCACTTTGAGAGATTTAATTGCATTGGGAAACATGCAAGTCCTATTTTAACTCTTTTTTGTGCTTTAATTATAATGTATCTCCTTTTCCTTCTTATTGTAGGATTAATTAGGTATAAATAGATCCCTTTAGTTAGGAAAAAGAGAGAGAAGTTATGTATTATTTTTTCTTTGTCTATGAAGAAAGATTCTCCAAGAATGGTTCAAGGTTTTATATTTTCAATTATGGAGAATTAACTCCATATTCTAGGAATTGGAGGTAACTTGTATCGAATCTATTTCTTTATATTATATTTTTATTCATTCAATTCCTGTTGATCATGGTGTTTATCAACCCCTTTATTATCTCGCTTTGAACAAATGAATGCAATCGCAAGTGATAAAGGACTAGAGGGGCGGATAACTGCATGATCAATGTGCATATGTCGTACACTGGCTTACCATCATGATAAATTGAACCTATCGATGTACGAGAGTGATAAGTTAGGGTCAGGTTCATATATATGACCTAAGTGACAGTTAGGATCAATATGTTCTTGTGCTTAGGATATATAATGGATGAATTATTTGGAGATGAAGACTGAACAGTAATTTGACAGGCTATATCTATTTTTCGTGAACGAACCCAAGATATTGAATGATATTTTATTTAAATAAACAATAGAATAGATACAAGTGAATCCTAATTCCTAGAAGATTTAAAATTCTTTGATTTATCTCATACTAGTTATTTAGCCCGTGCTATGCACGGGTATAATGTGTGATATATATATATATATATATATATATATATATATATATATATATATATATATATATATATATATAATTATTTTTTGTAATAATAATATAACTTTTAGACATTATAATTAGATTGTTAATCTTTTCTATTATTATAATTTTTTTTATTGTTACTAATATTAAACGATTTTTTACCTAAATATTTTTAAATTTAATATAAGTTTCTAGCTAACGTGAGATACATATTTTGTATTAACAATAATAGTAATTTTTTTTATCTAAAATTTTTTAAAATTAACATTTAACTTGATAATAATATTAGAAGTCATTTTGTTAAAAAAATTTAAAATCATAATTCATTTTTAAACAATGTGAGATACATATTTTATATTTTTATTGGTAACGAAAGTTTAAGTCTTTTATCTAAAGACTTTAAAACCAACACCACATTCTAACCATGTGGTATACATATTTTCTATTAGTAATAATAGTAGTGGATAAAAGACTTTTAAACAATATTCATTTCTAAACAATGTGGATACATATTTTTATTGGTAATAACAAAAAATGTCTTTATCTAATGACTTTATAACCAATACTCATTTCTAAATAATATGAGATACATTTCTTTGTAACCAATATTGTGAGATACATCATCTAAAAACTTTTTAAACCAATATCACTTTATAACCAATGTGAAATATTTCTCTTATATTGCTAATAATTGTAGACTTTTAAAATCAACATCACTCTCTAACCAATGTGTAATACATATCCTCATTTGGTAATAATAGAAGAAGTCTTTTATTTTAAAAATTTTATAACCAACATCTCTTCCTAAATAATGTGGGATACATCTCTTTTATTACATTGATGATAAAAGTAAAAGTCTTTTATCTAAAGACTTTTAAAACTAACATCATTTTTTAGCAAATGTAAGATATCTCTTCTATTAGTAATAATAGTAAAAGTTTTTTTATCTAAAATTAAAATCAACATCACTTTCTAACCAATGTGAGATATACATATTCTATTGATAATAATGGTAGAAGTCTTCTATTTAAAGACTTTAAAACAAACATTACCCTCTACCAAATGTATGATACATCTATTCTATTGGTAATAATAGTATTTTTAAACCAACATTAATTTATAGCCAATGTGTGATACATCTTTTCTATTGATAATAATAGTAGAATACTTGTAACCAATGTGAAATACTTGCATCCATGTGGAAGCTTTAAAAACTTTTGGTTTTCAAGTGACTTTGAAAATCAACATCACTTCCAACCAATGTATGATGCATTTCTTCTATTGATACTTAATAATAGAATTTTTAAAACCAACATCAATTTCTAACCAATGTGGGATACATCTCTTCTATTGTTGAAAAAAATAGTGTTTTTAGTAAAAGAAATTGTGCAACTTGAGGCAAAATTCTTTACGTGTCATTTGTTTGTTGGCGAGGTAATTAATTGCGCAAATGTGTTCTACTCGGTGAGAGCATCGAAATGATATATTTGTCCAAATCGAAGTTTTGGATGAATAAGATATCAAGAGTTAAAGTATAATACTTATTAAAAATTAGTGTTTTTAGTGAAAGAAATTATGCAACTTGAGGCACAAATTTCTTTACGTGTCATTTGTTTGTTGACAAAAAGTAATTGTGCAAATGTGTTCTACTCATCAAGAACATCGAAATGATATATTTATTTGTCCAAATCAAGTTTTGGATGAATAAAATATCAAAGCTTAAAGTATGATGTTAAAAGTGAGTCATTAGAAGAATATATCTAACCTTGAAGAGTTTTTATCCCACATTGGTTAAAGTAATGTTAGTTGTAATTTTTTAAAATATAAGTCTTCTACTATTGACAATAGAAGAAGTTATATATACTAATACTAATACTCATTATCATTATGATTATTATTATGTATTATTATTAGTTAATTATTATTAGTTAATGGTTATAAATCAAAACTATATATATATATATATATATATATATATATATATATATATATATATATATATATATATATATAATTTTTTATAAAAATAAAATAACATCACTTTATAACAAATGTATGATACATCTTTTCAATTAGTAATTAATAATAATATTTTTAATACAAACATCAATTTCTAACAAATGTGTGATACATCTCTTCTATTGGTAATAATAGTAGAATATTTTGTAACCATGTGAGATACATCTCTTGTAAAGTGAAAGTCTTTAGTCTTTTAAAGACTTTAAAATCTAACATTTTATTTTTAAACAATGTGTTATAATATAAAATAATTTAAACTCAACATCATTTTCTAGCCAATGTGAGATATACATCTTCTATTGGTAATAATTGTAAAATATTTTATCATATATATATATATATATATATATATATATATATATATATAATTGGTGAGGAGCACTATGGTTGTGCCACCTCACCACCTGGATAAATCTTCATTCTAAAGCATCCATGTGGAAGCTTTAAAAACTTTTGGTTTTCTAGTGACTTTGAAAATCAACATCACTTTCCAACCAATGTATGATGCATGATGCATTTCTTCTATTGGTACTTAATAATAGAATTTTTTAAACCAACATCAATTTCTAACCAATGTGGGATACATCTCTTCTATTGTTGAAAAATTAGTGTTTTTGTGAAAGAAATTGTGTAACTTGAGGCACGAATTTCTTTACGTATCGTTTGTTTGTTACGAAGGTAATTGCGCAAATGTATTCTACTTAGTGAGAGCATCAAAATGATATATTTATTTGTCCAAATTGAGTTTTGATAATAAGATATCAAGACTTAAAGTATAATACTTGTTTAAAAAATTAGTGTTTTTAGTGAGAGAAATTGTGCAACTTGAGGCACAAATTTCTTTACGTGTCATTTGTTTGTTGGTAAATGTAATTGTGCAAATGTGTTCTACTTGGTGAGAGCATCGAAATGATATATTTATTTGTCCAAATTGAGTTTTGGATGAATAAGATATCAAGAGTTAAAGTATAATACTTATTAAAAAATTAGTGTTTTTAGTAAAAGAAATTGTGCAACTTGAGGCACAAATTTCTTTACGTGTCATTTGTTTGTTGACAAAAGTAATTGTGTAAATGTGTTCTACTCGGAAGAACATCGAAATGATATATTTATTTGTCCAAATCAAGTTTTGGATGAATAAGATATCAAAGCTTAAAGTATGATGTTAAAAGTGAGTCATTAGAAGTAATATCTAACCTTGAAGAGTTTTATCCCACATTGGTTAGAAGTAATGTTAGTTGTAAAAGTTTTTAAATATAAGTCTTCTACTATTGACAATAGAAGAAGTTATATATACTAATACTAATACCCCTTATCATATTGATTGTTATTAGGTATTATTATTAGCTAATAGCTAGAAACCAAAGGTTTTAAAAACTTCCACATGGATGATTTATAATGAAGATTTATCTAAAAGTGGTGAGGTGGCACAACCATAGTGCTCCTCACCAACTTTAAATATATATATATATATATATATATATATATATTATATTATTATATTATTTTATTGCTTTCTTAGTTAATTTTAATTCATAAAATCCAAGAAACCCTATTATTTATTAATTGCTTTATTTGAATAGATATTAGTTAAATTCTACTTTATTGAAATCCAAATCTATTTTCG
>CM028383.1:110075092-110178172 GCA_013146195.2 Codonopsis lanceolata | reverse complement strand
GAGCAACTATGTCATGAATAAACTAGTTTATTCCATGAATCGACTACTCGATGAATTGCAAACTTTTGAGGCCATTTCCATAGGAAAGGTCAAAGAAGGGGAGGCAAATGTTGTCGAGGACAAGCCGACTTCCTCCAAGAAGAGAGAGGCGAAAGGGAAAGGCGGTGAACCAAAACAAAAGAAAGGCGCCAATGGCAAAAAGCAAAGTTCGTCAAAGAAACCTAAAGGAAAATGTTTCCACTTGTGGGTTGATGGACATTGGAAGAAGGCGCCCTCAATACCTCACGAGCTAAAGGAAAAGAAGGTAAATTTGATTTACTTGTTCTTGAAACTTGTTTAGTAGTTAGAGATTCTTCTGGGTAGTCGATTAGAGCGCTACTCATGTTTGTTCTTCTTTACAGATGCTTAGTTCTTATGAAGAGCTTGCCGAGGGTCCTTCACGATCTTGAGAGTAGGCAATGGTGCGATCGTTTCGGCAAGAGCGATGGGAGTTGTTTTGCTTAATATTAGAGATAGGAGTTTAATTTTGAGCGATGTTTATTTTATTCTAGTTTTCGTAGAAATTTGATTTGTTTTCAAAGCTGCATGAACAATTATTTTCTTTCATTTAATAATAATGAGATTATTATTTCCAAGAATGGGCGTGACATTTGTTATGCTAAGATGGAAAAGCAGACTCTATTGATTAGGCCTCATGAACAACCAACTTAATCTTTGAAATGTTTAAGTAGAACATCCCAAACCTAAAAAGCAAAAGGTATCTCACGAAGATGAAACATATCTTTGGCATCTAAGGTTAGGACATATTTCACTAGAAAGGATAAATAGGCTTGTAAGGATGGTCCTTTAAGGGAGCTAAAAATGGCACCCTTCTGTTTGTGAATCTGTCTAGAAGGAAAAATGACTAAGAGACCTTTCTTAGCAAAGGGCAATAGAGCCAAAGAACCCCTTGTGTTGCATTGCTTTTATGATGTATGTGGTCCTTTGAGCATACAAGCAAGGGGTGGCTTTGAATATTTCGTCACTTTTATTGATGATTATTCAAGGTATGGATATGTTTATCTAATGCATAGAAAATCTGAAACTTTTGGAAAGTTTAAGGAATTTCATCTGGTAGCAGTTAGGAAAAACTTTGAAGTCCCTTCGATCGATCGAGGCGAGTATGTTGATCTTGAGTTCAAAGATTATTTGCTAGAGCATGGCATTTTATGCCAACTCACGACTGGCACACCTCGGCAAAGCGGTGTTGCTTAGAAAGGAGAAACCGCACTTTGCTTGATATGGTAAGGACTATGATGAGCTACGCCCATTTGCCAAATATGTTAGGGATATGCATTGCAACGGCGACTTACATTTTGAATGCGGTTCCATCTAAGTCAATCAAAGACACCACTAGAATTGTGGAATGGCGATAAAATAAGTTTACGCCATTTTCGCATTTAGGGTTGTCGGCACATGTCTTTGAAAGGAAAAACTGGAAAGTTGCATCCACGTTCGAGAGTGTGTGCATTCGTTGGATATCCTAAAGGAACTAGAGGAGGTTTGTTTTATGATCCGCAAAGAAAAGAAAGTAATAGTGTCAACTAATCTTTGTCTTTCTCGAGCATGATTATATGGACAACTTCGACCTCGAAGTAAGATTGTACTCGAGGAGTTACTTTACGATGAGATCGACCACTATCAACAAGAGTTGTTGAAGAAACCTCACGAAAATACCACTATACCTAATCGAATGTCGCGTCACCTCGGCCGATAGGAGGTGATTAGACCACCAATCATTCTAGTCAAATCGAAGAGGCAAGCGTTGTCGTCTCAGATGGGATAGATGATGATCCATTGTCATTTAAACATGCGATGGAAGATTACGATAAAGAGAAGTGGCTTGAGGCTATGAACCAAGAAATGGAGTCAATGTACTCCAACAGCATGCAGGTTCTTGTAGATCCACTGAAGAAGTCAAGCCCATTGGGTGCAAATGGATCTACAAGAGAAAGAAGGGTGTGGATGGGAAAGTGGAGACTTTCAAAGCAAGGCTAGTGGCTAAGGGTTTTACCCAAAAGGAGAGTCGACTACGAGGAGACTTTCTCGCTTGTAGCAATGCTCAAATCCATTCGCATACTCCTTTCAATTGCGGCATGTCTTGATTATGAGATATGGCAAATGGATGTCAAGACGGCCTTTTGAATGGTCATCTAGGCGAAGAAATCTACATGCGACAACCGGAGGGTTTAAGTAGTTAAAGGCCAAGAGCGAGAGAGTGCGCAAATTGCTTAGATCCATCTATGGATTAAAGCAAGCCTCTAGGTCATGGAACCATAGATTTGATGAGGCGATCAAGTCCTTTGGGTTTGACCAAAGCTTTGATGAGCCTTGTGTTTACAAGAAAATCAAGGATGGTAAAGTGGCATTTTTAGTGCTTTACGTAGATGACATTCTACTCATTGGGAATGATGTAGATATGTTATCTGCGGTCAAGGATTGGCTAGCCAAGCAATTCCAAATGAAGGATTTGGGAGAAGCGAATTATGTTCTTGGAATTCGAATTGTTCGAGATCGTAAGAACAAATTATTGGCATTGTCTCAAGCTTCTTATATTGATAAGATGTTGTTGCGTTATAGAATGCAAGATTCCAAGAAGGGTTACCTACCAACCCGACATGGAGTTGTCCTCTCAGGAGCGGTGTCCTAAGACACCGCAAGAAGAAGAGGACATGAGGCAGCATACTGCCTCTGCGGTAAGCGACTAATGTATGCTATGTTGTGTACTAGGCCGACATTTGTTATGCGGTAGGGATAGTCAGCCGTTATCAATCTAATCCAGGGATTGATCATTGGATAGCAGTCAAGAACATTCTCAAATATCTTCGGAGAACGAGAGATTATATGCTAGTCTATTCGGGTGATGACCTTAAAATAGATGGTTACGATTCGACTTTCGAGGCGGACAAGGATACTCGAAAGTCGAGATCGGTCGGTGTTTACTCTTGGTGGCGGTGCCATAGTGCGGAGGAGCAATATGCAATCCGGCACGCGGACTCCACTATGGAGGTGAGTACATAGCGACTTCGAAGGCTGCTAAGGAAGGTATGGCTAAAGAAGTTTCTTTCGATTTGGAAGTTGTTCCAAATATGGATAGGCCACTTACTTTGTTTTGTGACAATAGTGGAGCGGTGGCCAATTCTAAAGAACCTCGTAGTCACAAGAGGTCAAAGCATATAGAGCGGAAGTACCATTTGATTCGGAGATAGTACAAAGGGCGGCGTCTCAATTCTCAAGATTGCTTCAACAACCTTCTGATCCGTTCACCAAAACTTTGTGTGCCAAAGTGTTTGACAGACACATGCATAATATTGGATTGAGAGACCTGTCTCATTTGCTTTAGGGCAAGTGGGAGATTGTTAGTGATAGTGCCCTTAAAGTAATTTTGAATTGTTTTTGGATTATTTATAAAAGCGACTTTTATTTATGAACACTTGTGCTTATTGTATGCATTTTATTAAACATCATAGAAAATCTCTAGTTTATTTTTGTAACCATAATCTTAGTATATGAGTGTTATATACAAGAGGATTAAGATTGTGGATAATAAACTTAAAATTAAGTCGTGATGATATTAATTAAAGTATGAGATCTTTAATTAAAACATCACTAATGCGGCCCACCCAAAACATTTTGAATGTGACCGTCTTATCAGGACCGTCGATGTAGAGACATCTAAGTGGGGGCATTTATATATGATTTGATCATATAGGACTTGGACCGAATTAATTTGTAATTTTCCTATAAACTTCGTTATAGAAATGGAAAATCAAATTAAATCTCTAGATGATCATATATAGATGGATCTTAATCTTGAGTGGTTATAAACTCCTATTTATTTCAGGGTGTTTCTTGATTTGCTCGTCTAAGTTTGTCTTTCGATGACATTCCCAACACTTGCATTTTAGATTCACATTTGAATTAAATGGTAGAATATGAATTCAGAATACGGAATCCATTCCTTCTTACGAGAAGTAGAAAGACGATTCTCTCATTTGTTAATTCTAGAAGCGAGTGGTTTGAGATCTCTAATTTATAATATAATTATAAATTAACCATTCGCTAGTGAATTAATGGTAAATGAGGAAAAGATGTAATTGAAGAGGTTAACGAATATTACCTAGCTTCAATTACGAATTGTCTATGGAGGATTAATCTATATGTAATGATTAAATCAATGGATTGCTCTATTTAAGTAGAGTAAGATATTCTATATTTATAAGAGTGCAATTCGAATTTATAGTGGAGTAATATCGGAATTAATAAATCGAATAAATTAATTGAAGAGTTTAATTATTTATTCAATTTATTTGAGCTTATAATTATAGGTCCATGGTCCCTGATTCGCCTTCCCTTTTTAAACAGATTAGAATTAATATTTATGTTCCTAAAGGCTTATGGAAAATTGTTTTCCGGTTTATATATAAATATCAATTGATTCCGAGAATATCGGGTTACATACAATTTCAATTGTATTGTGGAATTAAATAAGTATGAGATATTTATGATATTTATATAATTACTAATTGATAATTATATTGGATAATTATTAAAAAGTATAAAACTATTTGGATAGTTGAGATTGAGATGATTATTTGAATGACTACAAAGAAACCCAAAAACCTATAGGACTCTTGGAAAAGTGGAAAATTGTTTTCCACTAAAACTAGAAAATTTATAAAGATGGTATGCATGATCCGGTTGGTATAGAGTGAGCCTACAAGTCAAAGAAGTATAATACTTCTATTACTCTCATAAGTAATAGAAGTAGGAGGCTTCAATTAGACATATATATATATATATATATATATATATATATATATATATATATATATATATATATATATATATATATATATATATATATATATATATATATACATAAGGGCTAAACTTATAAGTGGTGTGTATATCGTTTTTTTTCTAGTTTTTAAGTGAAGCAACTTTAGTTGTTTCTTTTGAGTTCTCTCCGTGTTCAACAGTAAAGGTTTTTGGGTTTTCTTTTTTTTAGTCAAAGTTCTATAATCGTCTATATAATAGGAACATATTAATATTATCGGAGTGCCCACACACTACTGTTAATTGGAAGGAACGAATTGGAAGATCGTGGTGTCTACGAGATTTTACGATTCGAAAGTTAAGATCGGAGTTAAAAGAAATCTTCGTAAGAGGTATTCTTCTTTTTCCTTTCGTTGATCAAATAAATTTAATACACATAATTTATGACGTTCTTATATCGTTTTATAGATTTTTGAAATTCATCGCTTCCGCTTCCGTTCGATTTGATCGAAAAGACGGATTTTATTCGACCCGTATTCGATATGGGACCCGAATAATTTCCTACAACCTTTGCCTAATTAACCGTGACTAAACAAGTGAAGGCGGTAAAGTGTAAAGAGACTTGCCTAGGGAAAGACTCACGTGGATGACACATGGTCAATTAACGGCAATGAGATGACGACATCCAACGTCGGGACTAATGGTGTGCAAAAATGAAAGACTAAGGGCCAGTAGTGTACTTGTTTTAAAATTGTGATTACCAGTAGAAAACCCAATATTACTCGGACTACTAGTGAAGTTAAACCTAAAAAAAAATCAGCAAATTGAATTTCCTACTTAGGTCCCGAATCCTTACCTCTTTGTCCCTTCCTGCAATGCCATTGCTATCACCGGTATGTCTATCATTCCATTTACATCTTGTTGCATTTATCCCTAACCTATGATGTGACACCGGAAAAATCAGAAACAATGGAAATTGATAGGAAGATGTCCACCACCTAAGGAATCCACCTAAGGATACATGACTAGGAAACTCGTCACCCAATGGAATCCACCAAAGAGATATTGAGTTGAAGGCTAGTTCACCACTCTAACGAATCCACCTAAGAGATACAAAAATAATTTAGGAGAGCACAAAGCTACTATCTATGTTTTATAAATAAACACTCAAATAATCTTTTTTTTTTTCTCAATCTCACATTACATGACTTATATAGAAGATAAGATTGCATACAAAATCATAAGTTGTAGATGAGTGTATCTTATTCTTGGGAACTCTAATAATCTTTATCTCTTTGCATTCTTCAATGTATTTCTTTTGTATTCTTCAAGAGTCTTGGTCAATACATGAACCTCTTTGAATGACACTACGATTTCCAGTGTCATACTCCCCCACTTGAAGAAAATTCGTCCTCGAATTTTGAGTATTGCATCAAGATCATTTGTTGATCCCACGAGGTGAATTGCTAACACTTGAATTTTACCTTCAACTGTTCGGCAAACTTTGAACTTGATAGCATTTGTTACAATATCCATCCAATCGGTCCATCGAGTCGATACAAAATTTTCAATGATTAACTTTTGAATGAACCAAGAAAGAGTAGAGCTTGAATTGTTGATATCAAATGGGTCCTCGAAAAAATAAATAGTTTTGAAATCTTCAAGAAAACACTTTGAATCACTTTGTTGAATTAATGGACAAACATTTGAAATGGAGTTCTTCCGTATAACACCAACTAATTTCGATGCATTTGATCCACAAAATTCACAATAATCCAAACATTTATCAAAGATGGGTGGTTTTGACCAATCAATAAGATGTGAAGTTACGGTTTCGATGAAGGGCCAATGTCAATCAATCATTTTTTTTTTTAATAAACGAAGAAGGATATAGATACTCAATATGGAAAGAGAAATGGAGTAAAAACGATAAATTGACACCTTTAATTGAAACTAAAAGCCATAGGAAATTGATAGGAAAATGTCCACCACCTAAGGAATCCACCCAAGGATACAGGACTAGGAAACTCGTCACCCAATGGAATCCACCAAAGAGATATTGAGTTGAAGGCTAGTTCACCATTCTAAGGAATCCACCTAAGAGATACAAAACTAATTTAGGAGAGCACAAAGCTACAATCCATGTTTTATAAATAAACACTCAATTAATCTCCTCTTTTTCTCATTCTCACATTACATGACTTATATAGAAGATAAGATTACATACAAAATCATAAGTTGTAGATGAGTGTATCTTATTCTTGGGAACTCCAATAATCTTTATCTCTTTTGTATTCTTCAATGTATTTCTTTTGTATTCTTCAAGAGTCTTCGTCAATACATGAACCTCTTTGAATGACACTACGATTTCCGGTGTCATGATGCATCGTGCCTTCTTCTCCATGAATCTCACCTACCCAAAGAGTTGACCTTCCTATATATATTTTCCGGATTCTGATTCTATGGACTTCAAAGGTTGGTAAGGTAGCTATTATAAGTCAAAAGTGTGTAGAGATTGAAAGCCAGTCCTTCCATTTGCCCCTCCTCTTTGGGTTCTTCAACTATACCTCGGGCCTATGAACGTCTCTTTTAATTAGGCAGACGCTTGAAGTGAAACTTTGGTGCATCTAAAATGTCTTCCTTTACTTTGTCACTTGTTACCGGAATGAAAGTGTACCCCGAGTTGCCTAAAATATGGGGATTGTGGCAGGTCATCAGGTATTGGAATGTAGTACGTTATCTCAAACAAGGCATTGTAGGGGTGGCTTTATATAAATGCTATGGTTCAAAGTTTTTTCGAAAACAATTACTCCCTCCGTCCCTAAATTATCGTCCTCCTTTTCTTTTTCGTCCGTCCCAAAATAATTGTCCACTTTGAAACTTACCTTTTTAGAACATTACTTTTACCACTTTACCCTTACTTTTTCATCCTACTTTAATTATGGGCCACATATACATGGGCTTTAAAGGAAACTACACATTAAATCAATATTAATAATCCAGTCAAATAGGTTTTCTTAAACGATGCGCCGGGTCAACCAGGACAATAAATTAGGGACGGAGGGAGTATGTCAAAATTGTAAATGTGGTGATATATGTGCGACATTAGATACAACTTTTGGAACACTGTAAGGGTAAAATAGGTCATGCCTATTTTAGTTCTTGTTTCCCTTTTCAAGGTAAAATTCATATTTGACAAGTTTTGGTAATTTTGAAATCTACATCTTTAGTTAGATTTTGTTAGCATTATATTTGGTAACAAAATCTTATTATGAATCCTTTTTCAACCGGGTATCTAGTCTTCTTCATTATATGGTAATAAAATCCATGGATTTGGTAAGATTTTATTTCCTTTCTCTAATACTTGTCCTTGTAGAAGCCGGATTGTTTCTTGTGTGTAGGAAATCTCGACATTATAAATAGAGGAGCTTGGACACGGCTGAAAAGTGCAGAGTTTTAAGAGAGAAAACCTAAGGCAAAAGCTGTATGCAGAAACATTGAAGATTTAGAAGCAGTCCCTCCTTCCAGACGTGTAGCAATTTGATTGTAGCTTCTGATGTTATAACATTGGAAGCTACATTGAATTCTGGATTGCTTTTTATCTTCCTGTTCAGTTTTAGGAAGTTGGTTTTGTTTCCTCCCACGTTTAGTATACTTTTTTCTGTGGGGTTTTTGCTCTCCAAGACGTGTTGTCTTGTGAGAGTGTTTTGTTTAGTGATTTCACAATATTTTTTGTAAAACGATTAATCTTTTTAGTGAAATCTTTGTGGCTTTGAGGCTAGGTCTACAAGCATAGTCTTGTAGATCGTTTTTGGTAAACTTTTCTGTTCTGATTATTGTTTAATTGATCCGTCTTCCGCTGTTTTGATTATTTTTGTCATTGTGACTTCCATTGTAGCTACATCAGAAGCTACATTGGAAATTACATTGGTTTTTTCTTGAGAATTCTAGCTATTGTGTTCTTTCAAACACTAAATCCCATGTTCGGAATGGAGGTGTATGATGTTTTGAAACTTATGCCAAAAAGCCATTTGCTATCAGAATAGAGTTTTCTGGTAATATAGTGTTTCCCATACGTTTCATCCAGTCTGTTTGGTCAAGCCTCTTCTAAGGATCTACAACTGTTTTTTTTTTTGGCCCTATGTTCGATCTCAAGTGACCACAATATGTACCTATTTTGTTTCTCAATTTTCAAGTTGAACTTTTCAAATCGTATTTTACATAATAGTTTGTTTAGCATATATACTTTTTAGTTGGAGAAGGCGTTTACTATGTTTTTATTCTCTCAAATTCTGTGTGTGTGTGTCAAAAGATTGGACTGCTCACAATGCTTTTAAATTCCATTCAGAATGTTCAATTTTGTTTCTTTTCACCATTAAGCCTTGATATCTGGTGGTTGTTAGAGGATGTATCTAGTTTGCTGTTGACGGATAAGATGCGACTGCTTGCTATCCCTAGTCTTGGCCCTTATCTACCAAACTAGCACATCTCAATTGGCTTAGATGTTGTATTCAACTGAATTATGAAGTGTCAACTGTAGTTAATCCTTTCTGTTTTACTCTCAGGCTAGAATGTTGAGCCATCAGTTTTCAGCTTATTCGGGACAATGTGCTCCAGCGATGACTGATGAGTGGATCAGAGAACGGCCTGCAGATTTTGCCATCCGGGGAACTTGGCATGGACACTGAAACATCTCCAACATCTCCCTCTGCAAATGGTGCACAAGAGGATTTACAACTTGAAAGCCAATCTGGTCAAATTGTTCATGTTGAAAACCCCACAAAACAAGATGGAGATGTGCCACTTGAGAGTGGTTCAAATACGGATATCACTATGGAAGTCGTTGATGACAAAAATGATGGGGTACCAAAAGACAAATCAAATGAGCAAAGCACAGAGTGATCAATTTAGGAGCAAGTTGTCTGGATTTCTTGATGAACCACAGAACCTTTACGGGTCACCTTTTTCGGCGCATATAAGTCTGCTCAGGCAATCGTGACAAGGCTTGATTTTGGTTAAACCCGTAAATTATACTGTATTCTAGTTAGATACAGTGCTTGGTATCTGGAATGTGAATCAACAATTTGGTAACATGTGTTGATCCAATTCCACTAGCTATCAAGCTGATACGCCCACCGGTACGAAAGTTTACGGCTGTAATTTCTTCTATATAGAAATCAGGGCTGTAGTTTATGGAACACATATTTTGCTGATCTTGTATCGACGATTCCTTTGTAATCATTTGTATGTACCGAGTTGACATCAGAAGAGAAATTGTTTGTATTGATGCATAGAGAGGCCCATCACAAAGTTGGGAATCGAAGTTGTATGAATGCTTCGTCATTTCTTATATCCTTCCAAAGCCTTTTGGGGATTCCACGATTTTGCTTTTCTATAGAAGCCACTTCACTCAATTTTCCTATCTTCCAATTAGGCCCGACAATTGAGTGAGTTGGGTCAGGTCGTGTAACACGTTGAAACGGGTCAAAATTTATTAGAATCAAAATATTAAACGGGTCGAAACAGGTTCCGTTAAAATGGTTGACCCGTCTTAACCTATATTTTCTCCCAAAAAATCACATTTATAGATTAAAAATTATCGGGTTAAAATGAGTAATAGGTTTGATTTGTTTTAACGTGACCCAATCCGTTAATATTTTTTTGAGGTGGAAATGTGTTATTTGTCTTGGTCCAAAAATGTTAAAACGGGTTGGGTTGGGTAATTTTTAGGTCAGGTCGGGTGTGTTAACGAGTCTTGAGTTGTAATTGCATGGCCTACTTCTAACTGTCCTTCACAAGCAACTGTTTTGTTGAAGCATCGTATTGAAATTCCTCACATCCTCAAATACTCCGAGAGCCAGAGGCCCAGAGCAGCTCTCTCACTTGCAATAAGCATCGGACTATGCCACACTGTCTAACCATTCCAAAGAGTCTTGATAACACCCTGAAGTGCTAAAAATGATGCATCAAGCAAGAAAATGTTGGGGTATCTGGACAAATTCCACACAGGATCATCCCGGTATCCATCCTACAGTTGCTCGATGTTCGCAGAAGATATGAATACAGAAGCAGCATACCACTTTTAGACATTGTACTGCAAGTGCTTTAACGTTGCCGAAAATCTTCAAAGTGGCATTGACGTTTCCAGAGAATATACCATGCAGAAACCTCTTGTGGTTGTCAACTATACGAACTGCTAGCCAAAATTGATGGGTGGAACCATGGTTTCCACATTCGCATCAGAGGCAGAGTCAGCATCTTCATCCCTGCCGGCTACATCACCATGGTTGTCCTTATCATCTGTTAATAATTTTTACATTTTCAATCCTCCTATCAGGCAAGGATTCTTTGATCAAGTCAGATGTCTCCTCAACGAATCATGCCTTGCACATATGCTGCAAGAAATAACTCATAGACGGTGATAGCCCATCAATCTGCATTTCACTAAGCAAAGTCTCAAATTGAACTGACCACTATCACAGAGTGCACCCACCAAAATGGTGTACAGCCTTAACGTGCGTTTCATCCTCACGGAGGATAATATTTTAGAGCAAAAACTTAGGAAAAACGATCTAGCAGATATTTTATTTAAGATGAATCGTATTGACCCGATCCATTGGTGGGTTGAGTGTGAGACAGTGCGACTCTATCTTACGAATTAAAAACTTATTTAAAAACCTAAGACATACTTATATTTTAATGGAAAAATTACACAAATGATCCCCTATCTTTTGTCTTTTTTGGGATTTGTCCATATTAAAAAAAAGGGATAAGTGTACCATTAGTCCTTGAACTTTGGCCAAGCACATCATTAGTCCCCAAACATTCAAAAATTTCACCACTGACCTAAGTAGGCCTTTTTTGCTCATCGGAGGTCCCTAGCCCTAACGCCGTTTGTTTATTTCCGTTAAGTGAACATGTGCCACTCACATTCACAAAATAAGGGAGTTATGTGTAGCATCATCAAAATAGGGGGTAATGTGAAAATTTTAAATCCAAAAGAAATTTTAAAAAATAAACCTTTGGAAATCACACCGGTTTAACTCTCTTCATTCTCTTCTACATCTCTTTCACCTCTAATCTATTCACCCATCCCCTCCAAACAACACACTTTCACCTTCACCCACACTCCTAAGAGCCCGATTAGGCACCAGCCTCTTATGAACAAGCATCTGGCCTGTCTTTGGGCAAGAATAATGCCCTTCTTCGATCCACCTAGAAATTGAAACTCGATCATAAGTCTGCCCCGTCGAAATGATAACTGGGTCTGTCATCAAATCCAACGATATGAGGCAGCAAAAGTCCTTTGGAATTGTAATAAACGTTTCGGCAATTTCTCTCGTAATCAACCCTCTCCTAGACTTCTTGTGTCTGGCAATCCCAACACTGACTTCATCCTCCCCAAACCCAAACAACAAGAACCTACAATATCTGGTTATTGCCACAATCCCATTAAGCAAAGACCCAGTAGACTCAACATCGCCCTCATAATTCACAATCTGCTCCTCCAAGAACTCAATCTCAACTCGACAACTCTTCGCATCCCTAATCTCCAGATTCTCCACAAAAAACGAGTACAGTTGCATGAAATCAGGAACCTTCCCATACTCAAATTCATTAAGAAATTCAAAGTATTTGAGCCTTAACGCCTCATCTTATCTATCAATTAACAATTTCGCCTTTCGGGATTGCTTTAACAACAGATCAATTTGTTCCCTCACATCATCATCCGGTTTCAATTCATTAACATCTAAGAGGGCAGAAATTTCCTGATTCAAATCATGAAAGTGACCAGAAATTGAATGGTTCTGAAGCAAAAGCCATAACTTACTCGATTATGAACAATAATCAAGTAAAATCTTTGACCGGTAAAGCAACAAATACATCTCCTTGAAGCACAGGACCGCAGTAGCAGACAATTTTGACCTCGAATCGAGAATACAGTCCAATAAAACAACGAACAATTCGATTTTCCGAACTAGGGACTTCAAATTTTTACATTAGCCGGAGATGGTGGCTATGGTGGCCATGAAAAGAGATGAGGAGGCGGGGTGTGGAGCCGGAGGTAGACGGAAGGCTGGGTTTTGGGTTTTATTTTTAAAAATTTCTTTTGGATTTAAAATTTTCACATTACCCCCTATTTTGATGATGTTACACATAACTCTCTTATTTTGTGCATGTGAGTGGCACATGTTCACTTAATGGAAATAAACAAACGGCATTAGGGCTAGGGACCTCCGATGAGCAAAAAAGGTCTACTTAGGTCAGTGGTGAAACTTTTGAAAGTTTGGGGACTAATGATGTGCTTGACCAAAGTTCAGGGACTAATGGTACACTTATCCCTAAAAAAAATTGATGCCATCCGTCCTTGTACTACCAGATTTAACGTAATTGGTCCTTCCATCTAATTATGTCATTTTTTTTTCCATAAAGTCACCACACGTGCATCTTACTTAAGGGCAGAAATATCATTTTATCTCTAAAAGTACATGGACCAATTCTGAAATTGTCCAAATATACCCATCTAGAAAGTTATTCTTAAGAACACAAATATTTCTCCCTCTCACTTCCCTAACGCACAAATATGACAATTTTCAGTGAAAGTATTCGGCCCAATAAATGCCAATGATTTTCTCTCTATTAGTTGTTCACTAAATGAATTCTTTATGTGACACTAACTCATGTGCATATTTTGGATCTGCCTCAATGGCGTTTGGGCCTCGTTTAATAACCTACTGTATTTTACATGATGTCCGAAAGATTGAACCGGGCCCATGCGCAATGGGCTGAACCCACTCCCTCATGCATAAATAGCCCCCTCAAGTTCATAGAGAAGGGGGCTATCTCACTTTTTCTGACTGAGAAGAATCACACACGTACTTGGGGGTTACGTACCTCTCTTTTACATTTAGTGTACTGATAAACACGCCGGAGGGTTTTTGGCGGGGACCTTCCCCGCTGACTCATGATGTTTATTTTAAAGATAATATAGTCAGATATCTACCACCAATGACACCATCACCGTCGGACGGCAACTCCAGCGACCCATCGTACGTACGCTACCTTCGGCACCCCCGGTATGATTTATTTTGGACTCATCAGTTGATTCCGTTCCTGGGAAACGAAACACTTTCGAACACAAATGGGTGCCGGAAATGAGCAACATCATCGTCTTCAACAAACAACATTTAAGATTGTACGTGCGAACTAAGCAAAGAAAATAGACTCGGAACATCAAACATATGTTACCCATTAGATGCTCCTAGAGGAGAAGAGTTCTCTGCCATTCGTGCCAGCAGTGTTCTTAGAAGCCCGGTCACTCACTGGCAACAGGGAGACCAGCGAATTTCATAGGGAATCCACTCTTGAAACAATCAACAAACACCACCAATACATGCGCCTTGACCATAGAAATTGAGCACCATTGGAATCGTTGAGAACGGAGCTTGCACGTACTGTCACGCGCCGGTGAAGATGGCTGAAGTCATTGTCGTCCCTTCACTTCCGGCCTAGCAAAGCTGATGAAGATGATCAGCTTTGCTAGGTCGGAAGTGAAGGGACGACAATGATGTCAACCCCACTAGCAGGTGTACATTCCCAATTGTGCCCCTTGTTTTTTGTTGATTTACATACCTGACATTGCTTTATTCAAATAATTAGTTAATTTTTACGCATTGAATAATTAATTCAATGCGTTAATTTTTACGCAATGAATAATTAATTCATTGGCGAGGCCACATAAGTACGCTTGAGATAAGCTTACTAAAAACTATGTTTGCCAATTGAACCCAAGTAAAAGCTTCGTGGATCGAGAGTATGAGTCTCACCTTTTTAATATGTTCCATGCGTTAAGTACAATAGTTATGGGAAATGTACTACTTGATTATATCTTAGGCATGCCATTAATCATATTTGTTAGCATTTTTATTATAACTTATCCTCACAGATTATGTTACATATAACATTCTATTCCCTCCGTTTCGAACAAAGAGTCAGTTATTCTATTTTGAGATGTTTCATTTAAAGAGTCCACTTTCAAAAATTAAGACATAAAAATGTTATTTTATCATTTAAGAGCTACTAAAAATGTCATTTTCTTAAAAAAGTTTAACTTTCAAACGCGAACTTTTTACCTGGAATAGATGGAGTAATTAATAGTGTCAAAATTAAGGACATTATATCTTATGATTAAATTGTTATTACATGACATTTTGACAAATTGACATGCATTATTACTTGCTAAAATAACGAAATAAAAGGACCACTAATTAATATGACATTAGTGTTTGATAGCGCCGCTAAGTTTAATGCATACTATTTAATATTGCTTATGAAAAGTGATGTAACAGTCGAGCCAATTATGTTCTATGTCCGAGTCTTTATTCGCCTGATCATATCGTAGTTAGAAAATTATTTTACTCACTGCAATGCCTAAATCGCACATGAGCTCTCCATACGGATCATGTCTTGATCGCATATAACTCACAAATTAACTGTCTATGATCATATTATCACGGGTCAAAAATGTTAGTCCCGGTAAAGTGTATATTATGATGATACACGATTGATTATCATAATTATGGGTGAGAGATATACAATTGATTATATAATTTTGGGATTATTTCTCATGTCATTTACTATTTAGCATAAAGTAGTTTAAATGTGATTAAATCACCAATTATGACGTGCAACATGTGATATGATGAAAAACATTCATGTCATATAAAATTACATTAAATATGTTCAATATACCTTGAATTATTTACTCAATTGACATTGGGCACGAGACAACGTGATTTATTTGCTTATGAATCAAAATAGAGATATTATGTCATTTTTGTTCGTGTCACGTAGAAATGTGATTAGTTTCTTGCTTGCATAAGTTAAATGCACAAACAAACCCCCTTTTTTATTTAAAGGGGAAGAAATATGAGCATACCATATATCAGACTCTACCCGAGAGCCAACAATACTGACTAGCGATACTTCTCGACTTCAAGATGTACCCTCATATTCGAGAGTAGGGGGCTACACCAAGGAGGATCTAGCATGATACACTCCTTCTCAGGAGCTGCACTATACTTTGTGCCTGAGCACGCTATTACTGTGCACGAGCCACATTATTAGATTTTTCTCTATGCATGCATGCGCACGCTCTCTGCTCGCGTCTTGAGTATATTCGAGGAGTGTCTTCCTGCGTTTATGCTCGCTGCTCGAGTTCATTTGAGGCTGAGCTTTCCTACGATTATTCTCATCACTCGAGTTTACTCGAGGCGTGTCTTCCTGTGATTATGCTCCCGCTCGACTTTACTCGCGCCTGAGTTCTACATTATCCTCCCGCTCGAGCTTACTCGCGGTCGAGTTGTACACCGCGCATACCTGCACTTATTCTTCCCGCTCGAGTTTACTCGCGGCTAAGCTTCATATTTTCCTCCCGCTCGAGTTTACTCGCAGTTGAATTATACACCGTGCCTACAAGTGCTTATGTTCCCTGCTCGACTTTACTCGCGACTGAGCTTCATATTATCCTCCCACTCGAGTTTATTCGCCGTTGAGTTGTACAGTACCGCGCATACCTACACACATGCTCCTCACTCGAGTTTACTCGCAGCTGACCTCTACATTGTCCTCCAGCTCGAGCTTACTCGTGGTCGAGTTGTACACCGCGCCTACCTGCACTTATGATCCCTGCTCGAGTTTACTCGCGGTTGAGTTTTATATTGTCCTTCCGCTCGAGTTTACTCGCGGTTGAGTTGTACACTGCGCCTACCTGCACTTATGTTCCCCGCTCGAGTTTACTCGCGACTGAGCTTCATATTGTCCTCCTGCTCGAGTTTACTCACAATTGAGTTGTACACTGCGCCTACCAGCACTTATGCTCCCCGCTTGAGTTTACTCGCAGCTGAGCTTCATATTGTCCTCCAGCTTGTTTACTTGCGGCTGAGCTTCATATTGTCCTCCAGCTCGACTTTACTCACGGTTGAGTTGTATACCACGCGTACATATGCTTACGCTCCCCGCTCGAGTTTATTCGCGGCTAAGCTTTATATTGTCCTCCCGCTCTAGTTTACTCATGGTTGAGTTGTACACCGCGCCTACGCTTATTGTTGCCGCTCGAGTTTACTCGAGGCACGCCTTTGGTTATATTTGCTGATTAATCAAAATACATTGAACTACTCAAACGCAACTCAAGTTGCGTTCTGTTCGATAGCTTTTCAAAGGTAGTTCCTTTCGCAAAGTCGAGTAAAATGACTTGACCTTGGCCCAAGTGGCGTTCTACTCGCTAGTTTTTCAAAGGTAGCCCCGAACGCAAAGTTGAGGAAAAGGACTTGACCTTGGCCCAAGTGGCGTTCTGCTCGCTAACTTTTTAAAGGTAGTCCCGCTCACAAAGTCGAGTAAAAGGACTTGACCTTGGCCCAAGTGGCATTCTGCTCACTAGCTTTTGAAAGGTAGTCCCGCTCACAAAGTCGAGTAAAAGGACTTGACCTTGGCGCAAGTGGTGTTCTGATCGCTAGCTTTTTAAAGGTAGTCCCGCTCGCAAAGTTGAGTGAAAGGAATTGACCTTGGCCTAAGTGGCACTCTGCTCGCTAGCTTTTCAAAGGTAGTCTCGCTTGTAAAGTCGAGTAAAAGGACTTGACCATGGCCCAAGTGGTGTTTTGCTCGCTAGCTTTTTAAAAGGTAGTCCCGCTCGCAAAGTCGAGTAAAAGGATTTGACCTTGGCACAAGTGGCGTTCTGCTCGCTAGCTTTTTAAAGGTAGTCCGACTCGCAAAGTCGAGTAAAAGGACTTGACCTAGGCCCAAGTGGCGTTCTATTCGCTAGCTTTTAAAAGGTAGTCTCACTCGCAAAATCAAGTTAAAGGACTCGACCTTGACCCAAGTGGCGTTTTTCTCGCTATAGAAAGGAACTTATACAATAATTTATAATGCTTATTGGTTAATCAAAATATACAATTAAAAACCGACCAAAGGTTTGACTCATCCCCGCACTTCTGTTATCCTGTCTGTCAAAGACGAAAATGATTAAGCCTCGGCCACCTCGAGAAACAAAAGAGAATCACGAGCGAATAGTACTCCTTACCCTCGAGATGAATCTTGAAGAATAATGAGTAAGGGGCTACAAATGTGCATATTTTGGATCTGCCTCAATAGCGTTTGGACCTCATTCAATGTCCCACTGTATTTTACATGATGTTTGAAAGATTGGACCGAGCCCATACGCAACGGGCTAAACCCACTCCCTCAGGTATAAATAACCCCTCTAGTTCATAGAGAAGAGTACTCTCTCTCTTTTTCTTACTGAGAATCACATACGCACTTGGGGGCTACGCACCCTCTCTTTTATACTTAGTGCACTGATAAACACGTCGGAGGATTTTTAGCGGGGGCCCTCAACACCGAGTCACGGTGTTTATTTTACAAATATTATAGCCAGATATCCACCACCGACGACACCATCATCTCCAGATTGCAACTCCGATGACCCATCGTACCTACGCCACCCTCGGCACCCCTGGTATGATTTATTTTGGACACATCACTAAGGAAGATAGATAAGAAGAAAAGAAACAATTTACAATACAATTCAACAATTCTCTTTCTTCTGTTGAGCAACTCCAAGGGAAGCATCAAAGCTTCATTTCGGCGCAAGAAGCACCAAAATGGAGCTTTAATGCAGACGCCAAAATGATGTGCCATTTTGAAGCATCATGTAGACTTGTGCCATTCCAAGCACAAGGAGAAGCCTGTGCTACCCTATTTCTTTCTTCTTTTTTTGGTTTAAATATTAGTTTTGGAAAGGCAATAAGGATATTCTTGGAATGTTCCTTTTAGCGTAAAATTTGAAGCATGTTGATTGTAGATGGTGAAACATATTTGGTTTAAAAATTGCACCATTTAAGAGATTTTGTACAATTTTTGCTCTAAAGGGTTGGAGATGGTCTTAGTTGTCAAAGGAAAAAAGCAAGCATAGCTTTAATAATTGGCCAAAATACGATAATCACCCTCAAGTATCAACCAAATCTCACAATGCCCCAATGCACAAAATGTCTCAAGTTCATACACGATCTTGCCATTTGTCCCACTTTACCCCCTCCCATTCATAGTGGTTATGAAATTTACGTTAAGTTGAACGTACTTGTACACGTGCGGGACATTTGAATCTTTTGGCAATGTCTTCTTCCCCTTTTTTTCTCTCTTTTTCTCACTAATATACAGACAATTAACCCTCAAAAAATTATAGAGAGTTAATGTGATAGAACGAGCAAATATCATGAAAATTTATGATCATTTATACACACAACATAATAATTTCTCTAGTTTGGCCCGCTTAATGAAACCATCTCTACCGCCGGTGAGGAAATTTTTTTGGTCTAAGAGAATGACTAGAGAATTGATTGGAAGGTTCCAATTGGGTAATTCCACGGGGGCAAAGCCTTGATCTTCAAAATTGAGTAATTTGTGCTCTTAGAAGCCAGATTTATTTCTTTCTACTCGTATCAATCTCAAGAACACCAAACTCAAATCAAAATCACTACTAGGGTTAAGATTGTATGTCTTCACTAATTGATTAGATCTGGTAGCGTCGCTAGCGAAATTCACCACCGATTTATCGAGAAACTTCTGCGGCCCCAATGGTTGAAGATGCTCCCTCATTGGCTTGCTATTTCTTGCTTATTTGTATTATACACATTAATGAATTTTTTTTTCAAAATTGCTGTCGTGCCTGCCTTTAAAATCGTTATGTGGTGTCCTTTTACTTTAAGAACTTGGTTGTCTTAGTCTCCTCCCTCCCAGACTTGTCATTCTAGTTCTAAGTTAACTTAAAACTTTGATCAACTTTATTTCTAATCGAATGTGACACTTTGTAGTCAAAATTGACATTTTTAATGCCAAGAGTGATACTTGTAAAGAAAAAAATGATAATTTTTATTAAAGATGCAAAGTGACATTTCTAGGGTCAAATAGTGTACCCCATCGCCCCCTTTTCCTGGAATGTAGTCACTACTTGAGCCACCGAAGATGCTTTTTGACCAATAGCTACATAAACATATATTACATTTTGGCCTTGTTGATTGAGAATAGTATCACCGCTGTTTTACCGCCTATCTCCCAATAATTAATTGTCGCTGACCACATCCTATAGGAATCATTGAATCAATAGCAACAAGCCCTATTTGAAGGGGCTCAGATACGGAACATCGTGGCACATTGAATGCCAAAAAGTGACACTCTTTCATTCATAATGATTGTTACACATTGATGGTTTAAAGTGACACTTTTAAATGCAAGTGACATATTTAATGTCAAAAGTGACCGTCTTTCCATTCAAAAAACTTTTACACATTGAGTCTCTTGAAAGTAACACTTTTAGGTCAAAAAGTGATATTTTTAATGTTAGAAAGTGACACTTTTGAGCAAAAAGTGATGGTTTTATTTTATAATGCAAAATGATACTTTTGGTTAAAGACACTTTTAAGGAAAAAAGTGATACTCCCTCTGTCCCTAAATTATCGTTTTGGTGGACTTGGCGCACGGTTTAAGAAAACACATTTGACTAGATTATTAATATTATTTTGATGTGTAATTTATTTTAAAGTTCATATGTATGTGACTCATAATTATAGTAGGATGAAAAAGTAAGGGTAAAGTGGTATAAGTGTTGTCCTAAACAAGAAAGTTTCAAACAAGACAATTGTTTTAGGACGGATGAAAAAGGAAAGCATGACTATAATTTGGGGACGGAGGGAGTATTTTTTTATTAAAGATGCAAAAAGACACTTGTAGGGCTAAAAGTGATACTTTTAATGTTTAAAAGTGATACCTTTAAGGTCAAAAGTGACACTTTCATTACAAAAAGTTATAGTTTTCATTTATAAGTTTGAGGGGTGATGTTGTAATTTTAAATATCTGAGGGGTAGAATTTTAATTTTTGAATCTCTAACCCAAGGGTAGCTCCATATTACACATTATGATCCATAAAACTGTAAGGGATATACTTTGGTCATGAGTCAGGCTAGGAATTAGGGAGAGAGATAGGGAGATTGGTTTATTGATTAAATTTTTGATTAATGTGATGATTTTATTGGTGGCTGAAAATGTTATTTAAAAATCAGGCTTCCATGGATTGGAAAAAGAGTTAAGAAAGAGGAAGAATATGAAAGAGAACTTATTTACTAAGTGCTTGTTTGGTGGAGCGTTTTACTCAAAATGCTGATAAAAAACGTAGGGTTTTCTCTTTAAAAGTGTTTCAATGCAGCGTTTTAAAACGCAGCGTTTTAAAAACGTGGAGCATTTTAAAACGCTCCAATTTGTAGCGTTTTAAAAATATGCTACGTTTTCAACTAGCATGTTTATGAAAAATAACGTTTTGAAATAATTTTCCAAACGTGTTTACAAAATAAAATCGCTTTTGAAAACATCGCTTTTAAAACGCCGCTGCTTTTGAAAAAGTTTTCAAAACGCCCAAACCCCTAAAAGCAAAGAAAAATTATACTAGCAACTTTAAAAAAAAAAGGGAAAAGATAAACAGAAAAATTCAAAATAATGTTAAATATCAAATGGTTATATGCTAATAGTGTTAAATATCAAATGTTTATATTTTTTAATTATTTTATAAACTTGTTTTAATTGTTATGGCAGCCGTGTATTATGAAATTATAATCAAATTTCACTTTTGGTCCCTGTAGTTACCCATGTGAAATGACATTTTTGTACTTCAATAATTTGACGGCATTGAATGGAATGACCAATTTCGTTTAAGTGATCAGTTCAGGGATCATTGTCACCAACACTATAACAGTGTATGTTCAGGCATTAGAAAGCTGCTCGTCATCAATCATCTTGCCAAAATTCTCCATTGCCTCAAAATCCTAGCGTGTCTGGGCATAAAGCCCCATGATAGTGTTATAAGACTTGGTACAAGGGCGTTTCTTTGAGGCTTTCCACTCATGCTAGACAGAAAGAATAGAATCAACGTCCCCAGAAACAGCAAACCATTGTATGCAATCCATAAAGCAGACAGCCAGGCAGGTGAAACATTCTTGAACTTCCTAGAATTGATGGCATATATGAGGAACTTGAGCTTGGCAGGCGTACGCTAGAAATTTGAAATAGTCTTAAGGGTTTCAATCAGGGTTAGTGCAGAGTCAGGTGAAAGAGCTGATAGAAGCGCATTGGCAACGACAAAGGAGTCCAAAGAAGGGAATTTTAAGTCATTAGATATAAGAGGAAAAATAGGCGGAATCCTTGCAGAATTTATATCAAACACTTGGTGTTCATGGATTCATCTCATGTGTGGACCTTTTCCACCAAAACCAAAAAAATAAAAGCAGTATTAGAACATGGTAAAGCACTCCCCTGAGCTGTTTCACAAATAAAAGCAGAGAGTAAATGAACTTGTTTCAATTTCAATATAAAGACCAGTAGTGGCATTGTTGAAACTTGAAAGTAATGATGTTTATTGAGTCTCACTATAATTAATCTTACGAAGGTTTGAAACTAGTTTTATAGGGCCAAGGTTAATCGACCATTGGAAAAACGTGCGCCAAATAGATGAGCGCATCACAATTTTATTAGCTAGGAAATGTTCTTTCAAGCCGAATATGGTCAAGAGTCTTTTTGAGGCCATTCTTGAGCACTGCCTTGTTTCCTTCCTTGAACCCATTTCCATCGGTTGACTCGATACACCATTTATAATATTCACCAAGTTGCTTCTCGAACTGAGACAAGTTACCCTTCTTCGACAACGTGGGAGCAGCTGAAGATGATGATGGTGTCGAAGCATCACTACTACCGGAACTTGCTTGGATCTCTGAATCCAACCACATATGAGCCAGCACATTGCAGATACCTAGTTCAACATCCAGGGGAAGCTTATCGTAACCTGCAAAAGCCACCCGTAATGGAAACTTGTAATTTAGATCATTGGAAAGGCAAGTGAAGCCAGAAAATAGCATCATTATTATTGTTAGAGTTAGTAAGGCAAACAAACACCTTCAATATGCAGCCATGCTTGCATCATCAAACCAGCGAGGATTGACCCGGTCAATAACCTGACATTGTAGAGAGGTTTGGTTGTATTCAAGAAAGTTTAAGCACGACTTACGACTAGTGGATTTGACAAAAAGAGGAAACAAATTACCTAGGTAAATATTTCAAAATAAGAATGGTTTTCGCTTTGTATTGACCGATCGGCCTATAACGGTCTGTAAACAACTGCGCTACCATGGCTATTGACCGTGAAATCTGTTTATTTCACTTGAAACAATAAATGCATAACCTCTTAACAATAAGCTTGTATTTAAAAAACTAAACTAACTCCATTCATTCAGAAACAAAAAATATTGACTATTGAGGAAGAATATATTCATACAATGTTAACGTTTTGGCCTTTTGACAAGATAAGTCCGCGAGTGTCAAAGATTTTATACCAACCGAGCTGCCAATAACAAACTGATCAGAATGGCCAAGGAAAAAAAGAAGCCATAGAAGAAGCATAATAATTTCAAAGCACTTGCCTGAGGCCTCACCTCTCTTTCTAGTCTCATGGCCTCATCTAGCTCGTCTTTCAAAACCAAACGCAAAGGTAAATGTTTCTTAATCTTCATATTCAATCCATCGAAAAATTCTTTTATTTCAAGGTAAAGAGGTTGGCATTCATCCGTATGCATGATGACAGACGACTCATTGCACTCCGAGCATAGCTTCCGACCATAACCACGATACACATACTTTTTGTCTCTTGGCTGCATGCAAAGAAATTAGGAAGCCTCGAGTGTTTTAGACTAAGGCTCCGTTTGTTTCAGGGAAAACATTTTCCGGAAAACGTTTTCCGGAAAATGATTTCCGGAAAATGAAATCATTATATTTTCCGCTGTTTGGTAAGTCTTATGAAAATGTTGTGGAAAACATTTTCTGGTGTTTGGTAAACTTTGTGAAAATGTGTTGGAAATCATTTTTTACAATATCATTTGTATATAAATTTTCACACGAGTTATCAACTCTCCATGTATACTAGCTACTTTACAAACGCAATAATGACCATAAAATGGCAGCATACTTTGGATAATTTTTGAATATACGGCTCCGTTTGTTTCACGAAAAATCATTTCCAGAAAATGATTTCCGGAAAATCAAAAGATTTTATTTTCAGGTGTTTGGTAAATCTTTTGAAAATATGTCAGAAAACATTTACGGGTGTTTGGAAAACACACGGAAAATGTTACAGAAAACAATATATGAATAAATACAAAAATAAAATAGAAAATAAATAATGTTTAAGATGTCCATAGAAATCAATAAGGACCATCTTTTTTTAATAAGATCCATCTTTTTTTAATCTCACAATTACAAATAATTTTTTTGATAATTGATATGAAAAAAATGTTTTAAAATAGAAAATAGACAATGTTTAGGATGTCCCTAGAAAATGTTACAGAAAACTATATATTAATAAATACAAAAATATATATATTCTAATATTAATGCACATATTGAATATAAAATAGTGTTGAACTTTAAGTAATTTTTCTTTATTAACCCTCAATTTATCATTAGTGGTGTCAAATCAATGTCTATATTTTTTCAATCTTACAATTACAAATATATATATTTTTTGATAATTGATATGAAAAAAAAATGTTTTAAAATAGAAAATTGACAATGGTTAGGATGTCCCTAAATAATGTAGGTGACACTAATTTTAGAACGTAGTAAGCATTTATTAAAATTATAATTTATAAATAGTATGCACAAACTTTATTTATATTTCTAAACAATTTATTTGTTGAGTGAAATATTGTGTGTGCAAGTAAATATGTGCAATTGTGAAAGGGGATGAAGGGTCCCCGAACAGTTGGAAAATGACTTACGGAAAATGAATCCGTAAGTCATTTTCCGGAAAAGAAGTCTTCATTTTCCGTTGACTCGGAAAACCTTTTACGTTGACTGCATTTTCCTAAGGTCACCAAACACCGGAAAATGAGGAAAACGTTTTCCGGAAGTCATTTTCCGTGAAACAAACGGAGCCTAAGTCTCAAGAGAATTTCCCATAAGTAAGTATTCCCTCCGTCCCTAAATAAATGTCATAGTTGACCCGGCGCACAGTTTAAGAAAAAACAATTGACTTGATTATTTATATTGGTTTAATGTGTAGTTTCCTATAAAGCCCATATTTATGTGGCCCATAATTAAAGTAGGGTGGAAAAGTAAGGGTAAAGTGGTAAAAGTGATGTTCTAAAAAGGTAAGTTTCAAAGTGGACAATTATTTTGGGACGGACGAAAAAGGAAAGGAGGACGATAATTTAGGGACGGAGGGAGTATTTGGTAAGTACATAGTTTGTCTTCATCGAATCAACTGACCTCCATTTTTTCACAGCTAATACATATGAGAGTCCCGTCATGGTCATGTGATGGGCAGTACTTTTGCTTCCAGAAACGATGGCACTTGCACTCAATAGCACCATCTACATTTGTTTGGATGATCTGTATGAAATAAAGGAAAAATCAAAGATAGCAAGACACCGAATATATTGAGACATTAATGTCATTGGAGTTGGTAATAATTACAAAAATAATTAAGCAAAATTAATACGATTCAACACAAGTGGAGAGTATATATGAAAGATTATGAAAATTGTACACATAATTTATGAAAGTTGACATTATATAAAACATTCCAAAATAATATGGTGAATTCTTTACGAGGGACTATAAACTTCTCAATGCTCACATATTATTTTTTGTGATTTGATATATCCAATAAGTATAGATACACTGTGCTTAACAATTATAGGATACCTGGGCTTCAATCTTCACGATCCAAACGTGTCAAGCATTGTAACAACACGTAAACTGGGCAAGGGCTTAACGGTTTTTTTTTTGTTTTTTTTTTGTGATTTAATTAAAAACATGCTTTGTTTTAACAAGTACTCCATTTATTTTCAAATAATTGTCCTCCTTTGACCCGACCCACCATTTAAGTAAATGTTTAAAATATAATTTGGTCCCTGAACTTAACATCTTTTCCTGATTGGGCTCTAGTACTTGGGCCTTTCCTGTTTTGGTCCCTAAATTGCGCTTTTGGCCTTACAGTTCGTCCCTCAACTGACGGCCGTCAGTTAGGACGTTAACAATTGGCTGAAATGACTAAAATACCCATACTAAATGGTGAGTGGATTCCACGGTGGAATTAGGAAACTTCATCCTGTTTTGGGCTTTAATCTTTATCCTTCTCTTCGTCCACCGTGGAATCCACTCACCATTTAGTAGGGGTATTTTAGTCATTTGAGCCAATTGTTAACGCCCTAACTGATGGCCATCACTTGAGGGACAAACTGTAAGGCTAAAAGTGCAGTTTAGGGACCGAAACATTAAAGGTTCAAGTACTAGAACCGAATTAGGAAAAGATGTTAAGTTCACGGACCAAATTAAATATTAAACCTTAAGTAAAAGGAACTGACTGTGTTATAAATATTTTTGTAATTTGTGGTTTCTTTTAATGCCTTTGAACATCATAATTAAAGTTGTATAAAAAGTATGGGTAAAGTGCGAAAAATGTTTTATTAAAAATAATTTTTTTAAAAGATGACAATTATGTTGTAATAGAGAAAAAATGATAGAAGGATAATTATTTGAAAACAGAGAGACTAATTTAATAATCATATCTCCATTAGAAGATTATTCTATCTCTCTATGTTAACACCCTTTCATTGTTTCACCATGTTTACAACACACTCAAATCTATAAAGAATCAAAATATCATCTAGGTCATGGTCAATTTCATCATATAATTGCAAAACCCATCCGGGTGTTTTTCTAATTTCAAGAAGCTTCCGGGTTAGAGTTACAACAATGGTGGCAGCAATTCTAGTGAGGTTTAAGAGGGTGGCGTAGGTGAAGGAGTGCGGCAATAGGCGTCATCAAGCATTCTCCGAGGATGGAGGGGGAGCGTTTAAGGGATTTTTCTGATTTGGTAAATTCTTTTTCTCGAGAAGGGTAATTATGAGAATTTTGTAAGAAATTAAGTGACGATGGTATTATTCAGATGCAGTGGTGAGAAGGTTGGTGGTAGTGATGTTCAACGGTGGTGTGGATGGGGTGTGTGTGTGTGGGGGGGGGGGGAAAGCATATTTTAAGGGTTGAAGACGAAGTTTGAAGTGAGGATGTGATAATCAACAAGACTAGCACAGACTAACACGTGATACATGTGAGAACCCGAAACCTACTTGTATAACTTGTCTCCTATACTTGTTTAACATGATTATAAAGTGTATTTAACATGCTAGTAGTATCCCTAACATGTTTGACTAGATTGCATTCCTTGATCGAGCCGTAATTGCCGTATCGAACTCTTATTGCCTTGCATGCTCTAGATTCGCTTGTTCTTGCTCGGGCTTTGATCTTTTGGAATTAGCCAAGACCTTGAGAGTCTTTTATCATTGTTTTATGACACTTAGTACTCATTCCATTGTTTCTTTGAGTTGTATATGCCTCGTGTGCGTTATACGTTCAATTCTGGACCTGTTTGACCTAACGTTTGGCCTGAGGAATCGTTCCACTCTGCCAACCGAACATTTTGGGCATTGTTCGGCCCCAAGAACCGAACATTATGAAGGAAGTTCGGCCTCCATAACCGAACTGAAGGATTTTCCAACATGACGGGATTTTCTGCATTCTTTGGTTGATTACGCTTGTGCCCTTACTAAACCTATATCATTAGTGACCTTAATCCTTTATATTAGAACCTTATTAGCCTAATCTAATCTTAATCAAGATTATTAAACCTCTTTCCATCACTCATCTTGTGACAAGTGTACTCCACTAACACTTAGTTGAGCTGATTTCTCTACATCAGTTGGAGACTTCACTTTACGATTCATTTTCTTCTCTTCTTCTTCCTTGGTCTGGAGAGAACTTTTACGTGAGAGTCTCGGTGAGATACGTGCGTGAGGGTTTGACTCCCAAGTGGTTTCAAGACCCGCTTGCGATTCCGAGACAACCGTTACGAAGCCGCCGTCGAGTAGAACGATTATCACCGAATAGTTTCTTGCTTCGTCTTTTGCTTGGCTTGAGGTAAGCTATCGATTTCCCTTAGGTACATTCTAGAGATAACATGCTACCCCCTCTTACTTCCACTTCTTCCATGTCCAAATCATGCTCTCCTTGATTTCTACTATGAAAATGATGTGTTTTAGAGAGTATGAATATCTGGGAATTATAGACCATGAATTGAGATGCTTTGAATTGGACACTAAGCCTAGAAGTAAAAGTGTTCCATGCTACGTTAGAAATAATTATTGTTCTTGGGTCATAGACTTTCGACAATTATTTGGAAATCGTGATTCTAGGGTTCCATAATTTGGGAACTTGATTTATTCTTAGCTATGGTTATTAATTGGAGTAATTACCTTGTCTAATCAATTCGATAACTTAGAAAAGAGTTTGAAATGCAACTAGTGTTTTAACTCTACTTGGTTGAGTTTATAGAAATGACTCAACGGAGTCGACATTGGTGAGCTATTGAACAATACCGGCTCTATGATCAATCCCTACGACGTAGTTACATGCGTTTCACTAGAAAACTAGTTCTAGACTCTTGAATTGGATTGACCACTATCATGCTTGCACTTACATGACATATTAAATGCCTGTTTGACACATTGAGTTCGCTCTTGTCGAGCTCAATCTTGCTTGGTTATTGAGGAGAATTATCTACTTGTCTTGAATGAGATCGCTCTTGTCGAGCTCGTTCTATACTTGATTAATTGTTGAGTATACATTACTTGGCATTTGCATAGTCCAGCTGGCATACTTGCTCCTGCACACATGCCTCCACTGTGGCCATAGTGGGTAAGTAGCTCTCCTTGGCCAACCTATACGCGCCCATTGAGTGTCTATCCTGGCCCGAGCACTCCCTCGGAAGATCGATGTATTTTGTCACACCCATCGATTCATGCACGTCTCGAAGGTGTTTGCCTTGCAGGAACTACGCAGCGGCCCGGCTCTTCAAATATCCTTAAAACTATGTGAATGATGTGCAATAATGTGCATCTTGAATACTTGATCTCAATGCTCGTAATATTGTCTTGCCTAATGTGTAGCATATTGCCATATCATGCATGATTGATAGCTTACGAGTCTTATGACTTACCCTTTCCCCTTTACTATTTTTAGATCCTAGTAGGACAGGACTTTCTCGTTGAGGCTCGCGTTGTTCGTACTCCTTTGTTCTCTTTTGATCCGACTCTTGCGATTGAAGAGGTGGTTTTAGATGTCCTCTTCTGTTCTTTTGTATTTTGCAAGGACGATGGGTTTTAAAGCTAGTCATCTAGACTATGCTTGGGAGTATGTATAGATCTTGTACTTGTGTATTCCTGTTAGCTACTTGTAGTTCTAACTCTTGTAGTGTATACCCCTTTTGATGTCGGAAATTATGTTAGTCGTGCCTTGTATATCTTGTTATCGTTCACTACGTATAGACTTCCGCTGAGCATCCCATTAGCTCTTATTTATTTCCTAGTTGTATTAACTGCTTAGCTTGGGTTTTGGCATGTAGTGTCGTCGAAGACTTGGTTTTATTCTTAACTGTTTTATCAGGTGAAATGATTTTTAAAATACCGACCTTTAGTGTCGAGGTCTGTTACAATTGAAATGTTGCGTCACGTCAGTTTTAAAATATTTTGAGTCCTTGCATGTTTGTCTTTTCTTGTCTCTCTCGTCTTGGGCGCTCCGGTCCGCGGTTCCATCTCGGGTCCGAGGTCGGGGTCGCCACAATACAAAAGTAAGGGTATTTTCGTATTCTTAAAAAGCTTTCCATAAAAACATGATTAAGTGATGAATGTGAGGCCGCATGCCAATTATAGTGACAAAATTGAAGAAAAAATATAGTAGTTTAACAAATAATCCGTCAAACTAACGTTACTAAATTACGATTTAAGCCTATTTATAATAATTTTTACCCAAATTTCATTGTAACAAATGTTAAACATATTAAGAAAGGTACAAACCATATTAATTATTTTAGATACAAATATATTTTTGGTCAGTCAACTTAGTAGTGGGAATGACAAGTGGGGAGAATCTGACCAATTTTTTTTTTTTTTGACATGAGTCGAAATGAATAGAATTAAAAAATGTAGGACTTAATTTAAAGTTTGTTACAAGTTGATGGATCAAATTATTATTTCATTCTACTTTTCCCACACCTTGAGACCTTGTCTCCCTCCTTACGATATGATTAATTATAGGCAGGTTAAATGCTCAAGGAATTGTTAGTCAAAAAAATTTACTTGTTTAGTCTTAATTAATGATGAATAGTTTATTAAATTTAGAGATATTTATGTTTATACATTGTTTTTTACTTATGACAAATTTATTTGTTTGACCTTAATTCAATTGTGGATGTGTTTATTAGGTATATTACTGTTAGAGTAAAATAATCGTGTGTTATTTTTCCTAACTTTGACCGTGTTTTAATTGATTTAGAACAAATGTTGTTATTGCCTTTCTAGGTAATTTCTAGGAAGCTTGGTAATTGTCTTTTATAAGGACTCAAATAACGCAAGACCTAACTTGTAGGACTTAAATGTTTATTTCCATAATAACTTTTTCCTAATCCTAACATTGCCTTGTTGAAGTGTTTTACTTGAAATACATATTTCCTAGTGCTCTATATAAAGGAGTGATCGACCTTGGACATCTTCAACCAAGCAGAGAATTTTCAGAGAGAGTTTTGCACAAAGTACTACCAGGAAGTCAATGAGCCAGCATATGATATAACATTGCAAGCCTCATCAGACATGTTGTTCACTGCCTTCTTATACACTCTTTGTTTCTTTTCATATTCGTGTGTTTCCAAGAGTGTTTAGTATAGAAAAGATTCATCTTCTCTCATAGGAGTTTTCATAATGATTTCCACTCTCTAAAACAGTTTGCTTTCATATAATTGTAAGTATTTACAATCTTTTAATATAGTGGAAGTTTTGCCATGAGGCATCGTCTACAAGTTTTTCACTTGTAGACATTAACCATAGCTTGGTGTTGTTCTATTTACTTCGTTTATTATTTATTTGAAGTATTCTACTACTGCTTGTTATGATGATTCATGAGATGATGCATCATTGGGTGCATCATCCGTGACTGTATCACTTTGTTTGTTATTATTCTGAATTCTAGTTACACATAGCATTTCAATTGATATCAGAGCATACACTTAGCCTTACTACTTGATGGTCATGTTGTAGCCATGATAGATTCTCAATGTGTTTCGGTTTTTCGACTTTCTACTTTTGATTTGTTTAATTATTCGATTTGGAAGGATAAGATGCCGGCCTACATCAAATCCATTGATGAGCAGGCCTGCACCCTAAACCTTAATTATGTTCAATGTCGTGTATGTTCAGGTTATGGCCATTATGAAAATCAATGTGGCATCATGTTACACAATAAGGGTTTGAATTTTATATCCACAATCAGTGATAGTGATGGAGAAGTAGATTTAGGAGATCTGATTACTTTTTATGTTTTTGAAGAGACAAGCGCTCTTCATGAAAATCGTGATCGGATTTACTTGGATGAGGCTATCAATGAAGCATCATCGGATGCCTCATCGGTTGACAACTTGTTGGATCTTTTGTGTTTCAACTCCTCAATAGTTGAGAACACTAAAAGAGTTTAGTAAGATGAGTTTGATTGTGAGGATACTGATTTGGTTGAATACTTCAGGCTTGATATGCTAATTGGCAAAAAAGGTCTGCCAAAATGAAAATTATGGATAAACAAATTCGTTTTCTCTTAAAAAAGAATGATGAACATAAAGTATCCATAGTTAGATTGGAAACCTTGATCGCCAAAAAGGATATTGAGATTGAAAAATTAAGATTTAAGCTTGAAAATGCTAATGACTCTTTGTCCAAGTGGAACACGGGCAAGGTTAAGCTTGGTTAAGTTTTGGTCAAGAAGATACTACTGGACTTGGTTTCAAACTCACTATTTTTGTAAAAGAAGGGAAGGGACTTTCGGGTTCTTCTAAAAAACAAAAAGGGCTTGTAAAAAATTATAAACCGAGGAAGAAGAGTTATGTGTGTCATTATTGTTATGAACCAGGTTATATTAGACCCTTTTGTCACAAAAGAAGGGCTAATCTTGTTAAGATGTCGGCTAGAAATAAAAAAAGTGTGTGCTATCCAGAACATGATGAAGTACCCAATGATGCATCATCGGAAACCTCACCGGGTAGCACAGTAGGAACCTCATCTGTCGAAACAAACAAAATCTCATGTCCAGAAATTTTCAGAACCATGTCGGTTCGAAAATCTCATATGAACTGTCAAGTTATTTTACATCTTTCAAATCTCATGTTACAGGTACTTGGTATTTTGATAGTGGCTGCTCTCTCCAGATGACATGTACTTGTAAAAACTTGACAGACTACTCAATTTGTAATGGAGGTAAGGTTACCTATGTTGGAGGTGCAAAAGGAAGTATCATTGGAAAAGGTACATTAAGTGTTGATGGCTTGCATAATCTCAACAACGTATATCACGTTGACGGGCTTAAGGCCAATTTGATTAGCATTAACCAATTGTGTGATGACAATCTTCAGGTAAAGTTTGACAAGAATTCTCGTGAGGTTTATGATTTGTCTAACAAATGTATTCTTGTAGGTACAAGGTCGTCAGATAATTGTTGCATGGTTAATTATGTCCATACTTATCAAAATGCTAATATTGTTGAAACTGAATTGTGGCATCAAAAGTTATGGCATGTTAGCTATCATAAACTTCATTAACTTGTGAGATATGAGGTTGTGAGGGGTTTGCCTCCTTTGAACTAAGAATGTTAGTGTATGTGGACCTTGCCAAAAGGGAAAACAAACCAAAGTTTCACACCCAAGAATTCAATATTGTTCTTCCACTAGATGTCTTGAAATGATACATGCCGACCTCATGGGTCCCATTGAAGTGGAGAGTCTAGGTAGAAAGAAGTACTCTTTTGTGTGTGTGGATGATTTTTTTAGATATACATGGGTAATATTTTTGAGAGAAAAATCTGACATTTTTTAGGCCTTTAAGGTTTGGTACTGTCGTGTTATGAACTTTTATGGTCTAAAAATAAAAAAAATTAGATCAGATCATGATATGGAATATGAAAATATCTCGTCTTCCAGTTATTGCGATTTGAAGGGGATTACTCATGAGTACTCCGCTGCCAAAACTCCATAACAAAATGGAGTGGCAGAGAGAAAAAATCACACATTACAAGAGAGGGCAAAAGTCTTGTTGTGTTCTAAAAATTTGTCAAACGTTTTTGGGCCGAAACATTAAACATTGCTTGTCACGTTGGTAACCGTGTCTACTTGAGATCGGGTTGCACCATGACCTCATACGAGATTTTGAATGATAGAAAACCAAATGAGAATAATTTTCATGTGTTTGGGTGTGTGTGCTATTTGTTGAATGATATGAATCATTTTTCCAAGTTTGATTCCAAAAGTGACAAGTGTGTGTTCATGAGATATTCTTCTAATAGTCGTACATATAGAGTTTTTAATCTTAGAATGAAGACTATTATGGAATCCATGAATGTTATTTTTTATGACCTCATTGATCTTGGCCACAAATTTTTGAAGATGATCTTATAGGTTTGCTTGACGAGAGTTTCTCAACACCATTTGCTGAAATTCTACAGCATGAAACTTCAGAACCTATTCCTGAATCAGAACTAAAAAAATCCAGGTTTTGCAGAAAACCCGGGTTGTAAGACCCCGAACCTTCGTGTATTTGACTCTCTCGTGTTGCATGCTTTGTTGTTAATGCGTTGAGTGTTCATCTTAGCATGTTAGCACTTAACTGGGTCTCATGGGAGTCTTAGTACCTTGCATATATGACTTATAATGTTCATCTTGATCATAGTATGCTTGGTTGAAAGTTTAGAAGCTTTGTTGCTTCGTTTGAGTCTTAGGGTTTCTCGTGTTTACCTTCGTTGCTTGTATTGTTTGTGCTTTCAACTTGCGAGAAGTTCATTTAAGTTCTAGACCAAGTTTACTAGTATTTCTCATGCTTGCACAATCAATGTTCATAGATTTGTTGCATTTGGAAATAAGATGACCAACATATCACTTCACAGATTCAGTCCTGTTTTTGGGCGAACTTCGGGAAAATTCTGGTACCAATCTACTAAAGATAATTTTCTAAAACTTTAGTATGTTTTACCTACATATGTTAGGATACTCTCTGTAAAATATGGTATTTTTCCAAGGTGTATAAGTACCTCATTTAGGTCTTGACTTACGGCTGTGCCAGATTTATGTTTTCAGGAAATCAGCTTCTGTACTTGAAGTTGTAGTAGCCATATTTTGATTAATATAAGTCCAAATTGAGTAATTTAAAATTCTAAACTATAGTTTAAAGAGTCTAGTTTCATAAAAATTAATAATCACCTCATTTGGAGGTGTGAGCTATTTATGGTCGATTTTACAAGATCGACTATCCAGTAACAATAATCTGGAAATTGGGCAGTTTTCAGCCTTTGGTCATTTCTTGGGTGGATTTGGCTATTGAGAACCAAGCCCCTTGGCCCTTGGACGTCTTGTGGGTGTCAAGCCACCTTTGTTGACTTACTTTCAACCCTTGTGAACCCTTTGATCATTCCTTATCAATGGTCACCCTTCCTTGGCCAATTAGAAGCAAGATAATCACCATCACTTGGATTGGAGGGTTTGAGGGGAAGTATATAAACCAAATGTTCAGCCTTTCAGCCATTGTTGATCAACAACAAGCTGATATTCAGAGACATAACTCCATTTTCGTCCATGGAGGTCACTCCAACTTGAGAGACCATTTCCCGGAGATCCGGTGGTCCGATCGACGAACCGAGACCGCCAAATCGAAGCCCTCGATCTTCTCTACAACAATCCTTGCTCTAATCAACCTTTCCTCCATTAATCTTAGGACTAAGGTACGTTGAGAAATCCCTGAAATTTTCATGTTCAATAAAATGACATGACCCCTTCATTATAGTTGCTCTATTGATGATTATGAACATCTTTTGTGAAGACAAATCCTCCAATTCAATCTTTGAAACATGTGTAGGATTTTATGAATTCTCTATGAAGTTGTGATTTTGACATTTTGTAAAGCATGAATGTTGTTTATAATGAGCTTAGGAACAACTCTTGTGAAAGATTATGTTTCAATTCAAGGTTTAACAAAATCTCCGATTCTAGGATTTGAAACTCGGGATTGTGTTTAAGGCTAGTTTAAGATCATGAACGGCCTAGTAATCGAGTTCTAAATGAAAGGAGAACTTAGGAAAGGGCAATGTGATGCATAGAGTATCAATGCTCAACTTGGTTGAATTTTAGTAAAACTCACCGGAGTTGAAATTAGGGAGTTATTGAACAATACCGACTCCACATTCAATCCCTACGACGTTTGTAGTGCGTTAGACTAATATATTAGCCTACGTGACTTTGGGATGGATTGAAGGGCATGTTTGATATGAGTGATTATAAGACTCAATCGAGTTCTTATGTGGTTTATGTGATTGTGTGAAGCAAATGCACAATTGAGAGCATGTTGTAGAATGATGTATCTACTTGACAGGTTGAATTCGCTCTTGTCGAATTCCTACTTGATTCCTTAATGAGTAAAAACACCTACTTGTTGAATAATGAATTTGAGGACTATTCTATGAGAAGATTTGGATTGGGGCTTTCTTAGTACTCTATACATGGAGTCTACTTGTATAAGTCGCTAGGATGACCATGTTGTTATCTAAGACTCACCGGTATGGTTTGACCTTACGGGTTATTACCGCTCTAGTGTTGCTTAAGTCTTTGACTACCATCGACTTTTGTGTTATTGAATGAGTTACTACTCTAGGAAGAGTTTAGTAAATGGCTTCATGATCCGAGACTAACGGAGTAGTCTTGGATAGTACTTAATGGACTGATGGTTAAGTTGTGACTCGTTGAATTTCATAGGTGAATATGGAATACCGTGTATATTTTATATTATGACTAAATGCATGATTTCCTACCTTGTCAAGAATTGATTCTTCTATGTGTTTCTATGATATAACTTATGAGCATATTGAATGTATTTGCCTTCGTGCTCGATCTTTTCTACGCTTAATGAATTGTGGTGAACTTGGATTCTACTATTAAGTGGAATTATGAATCAAAATTGAACTAAGCTTGATTTCACAATAATCAACTTGGGCTTCCCTTATATAATTGACTTGAGACTTGAACTAAGATTCCTAAATGGAATGAGAACCTTGCTATGCCTCAAACAAGAATATAGAAAAGAGTCTTGGGACACATATAGTGTTCAAACTCTATTTGGTTGAATTGTAGTAAAGACTCAACGAGTCGAGTTAAGGAAGAATTGAACCTTACGAGGATCGTGGTGAGATCCTATGACAATTATATTCCAGCTTGACTAGATTACTAGCTTTTGGGACTTGAATTGAATAGAGTGAACAAACTTGGCACTTATGATTTAGAGACTTAAATGAGTTCCTATTGTAGTTTTGTGATTTATGTAACAATTTGCATAGTCGTATGAGTTTAGTAGGTCATTGTATCTACTTGAGAATTAGCAAGTAAACATATACTTGTGCATTTCATATAAGTCCAGCTGGCATTACTTGAGTTTTCATGATGATGGTGGGACGATGCATTGCCTTCACGAATTATGGGATTCGTGATTGTAATGTATCGTCGTACCGGATTCGGGTTTCACACACACCTCCACTACTAGCTACAGTGGGGAAGTAGCCCCTTTGTCGTAACCAATTGAGCACATTGGCTAGGGCTATTTTCCGAGTAGAGAGCTCGCAGAAAGAGAGCTCGGTACTTTGATACCGAACACGTATCACCGGCACGATATGATTAACAGGTTGTGATTGCGGGAGCAATACGACAAAGTGATTTGGTACCTTCTCTATCCTTTATGTGGCTTACTATGAGCACTTATGTGATAACAAAGTGTTAGTTGAACATGAGATCTTATTGACCATGTTTGTATGGGCTGATGTTATATGAGAGATTTGATGTGTATATACATAGATATGCACACTTATGCATGATGATTGTATGAGAGATTTGATATGTATATATAGAGATATACATACTTATATATGAGATATTTATGAGAGATTTGATATGTATATATAGAGATATGCATACTGATATAGGTGTATATATATAAATATGCACCCTTACACGTGATGATTATATGAATAGCTTGATTAGTATATATGATGATATATATATACTTGCATATGATGTTTTGTGGGAACTACCTTCTAATTCATTTGATTTGTGTTTGAACAGGGAATTATACCCTGGTTCATTTCGACGGTTTAGTAAGTGAGAAGAAATGAATATCTTGTGGAGTGTCTAAATGATACGACGCCTCTTCACGGGTTTTTCTGTCATTTGTAAAATGGCATGATGAATATTTTTATGTTACATAATTATATGTTACATATCTCTTGTAGTAGCGTATTGGGTCATTATGACTCATTCCGTACTTTGTTTTCTAGTTGCAGCCAATTGGTAGCCGCGTTGAGACCGAGTAGATCGTGACTGTTGCAGTGCGCAGCTGATCGATAGATCGAGATTAGATCGTGTGGTTCGTGTTTGTAGCAGCTAACTCTCCCAAGTAGCATCTCGTGGAGTCATGTTCCCTTTTAGCATTGTCATTGATATCATGTACTTTGCTATTCTTGTGAGATCGATATTTTGTAAAGTTATTTAGACTTTACTATATACTGGGGTATTTGTGTTAGTTCTTTCTTGGGCCGGCGTGTTGTGTCGTGCCTTGTTCGTGTTTTCGTATTTATTTCAGTTGTCTCCCGGGCACTTATAGCTTTGGGGCATTTCTTTATCCTACTTATTATAGTTGTTGGTTGACCCCGGTATGCTTTAGCCGTTGGGTAATTGATATATCAGGTTGGTTCTTTGTTGAAACGCCGGCCTGGAGTGCCGATGGTTTGTTCAGTGTCTGCAATGTTGCGGCACGCGAGTTTTGTTTCCTCCTTTGAGAGATAATGTCTCTCTTGGTTTCATTATCGTCAGTTTCGAGCTTCATAGCTTGGGACTTCTTTTCTTATATTGCTTCCGCTGATTCGATTTTTGAAATACCGTATTTTAGTGCGGCATTATGTTCATGTTTAAGAGCGAGTTTGCTCGACTGTTTGACTAGCACTACTATTTATCAAGTGCTTGTCCTCTTATTAAGTTAGTTCCAGCGGCACGACCTTGGGATTTCGTGTTGGAATCCGGGTCGGGTCGTTACACGGGTACAGATGATACACCCGATGACGCATCATCGGGTATATCATCAGCCCCAGTAGTTCATGAAATTTACTCTGAAACAAAATCTAAACTTGAAATTGCTACTGATCGTAGCATAGAAATTCCCAGATAAATTCAAAATGTTCATCCCATCTCAAGTTATTGGTAGTATTCATGATGGGAGAACAACAAGGAAAAAAAAAAGATGTTGTTCCAGATGTTGTAACATTGACTGGCACATCTGAAGCTATTGTTCTTGAAATAGATTCAGCACTTGAGCAAACTGAATTGAGTGAGAGGAATGTGTTTAATGATCGACTCGGGGATATCCCTAGTAGGATTCAAAAGAATCATCCACTCTCCCAAGTCATTAGAGATGTAAATGATAGAATGCGGACAAGGAGAAAAGAGAGAGTAAACTACCAAGAAATGACTGGATTAACATGCTTGTCTGTCCAATACACAAATGTAAGTAACTGTTGTTTTGTCTCCAATATTGAGCATAAAAAATTTTGGTTGAGACTTTAAAAGATGAGTTCTTGATAAATACCATGCGAAAGTAACGTAATCAATTTTTGCTTATGGAAACATTTGTAAAAAAATTATTTGTGGTATTTGGTTCCCAGACCCAATTCTGGAAATGTTTTTGGAACACTTATTTCCAACAATAAGTTCTATGAGTTGGGAAATTTAAGATGTGACAGAATGTTCATCTTTCATGCTAAGTATACCTATAACTTGGTGAAGAAATTCAGCCTTGAGAGTATTTTTACATTTGAAAACCCAAATTGGGTCATCCCACATTTTGTGTTTGAGTATGATAAGAAGTTTGTTGTACTTAACTACTAGTCACCCAATTCTTATGTATAGTGTGTGTTTGTACGCTAGATACAATGCCAAGGAAGCTAATACCTACTTGGGTTTTTTTAGTCTGTTTGATTGGGTTGGAAACATTGATGATAGAAAAGGTACAACTAATTATTGTTTTTATTTGGAGAATTTACTGGTTTCTTGGTAAAATTATAATAAACATTGTGTCCCACTACCAACTGTTGAATCTAAAAATGTAGTAGTAGGTAGTTGTTATACACAACTTTTTTGGATAAACCAGATGATTGAGGATCTTGGGTTACACAGTGATGTATTGACTGTGTACTGTAACAACTCTAGTGCAATAAATATTTCAAAAAGTGTGTTTCTGCAGTCTCGAACCAAGAATGCTAACATTAAACATCATTCTATTCAAGACTTGGTTAAGCAATGCATTACCAACATAGAGTTTGTTAGGACTAAAAATCAGTTGACCGATATTCTCACCAAAACATATTATTTGGAGAGATTTTTAATCTTGGGAAAATCTGCTTTTGTGTGCCATTTTATTTTTACACTCGTAAAAAATTTTTTAAAAAAAGGCATCCTGCATTTTAGGTTTGAACGATTGATTTAACTAATTTCTTGCCTTGTATATATGTTTGCTTATGGATTCTTTCTTGATTAATCAATTGTGAGTCATCTTTCATTGGTTTCCAAATCTCTCAGGTCTTGGCATGTTTTTAGGTGCTCTTGTGAAAGTTCAAAATGTTACCCATAAAGGAAAGAGCTACCTGTGTACAAGGTTTGAAGCTTTTCACTTGGTACTGTGGTGAATGTACGAGCTATGTGTTCCCATGGCTTGATCTTGTGAAAGAGGGCTATCATTGGAAAAGTGTGAAAGCTACCTAGTGGCCAAAAGAAGCATGAATCTAAAAGGTTCAATTCTCATAGGGAATTCTGTGAAAAAAATTGCTTTTGGGAGAAAAGAACTTTGACTCATTGACTCTGATTTTTCTATAAGGCTCCAGATGAAGCATTATTGGGTACCTCATCAGTTGTTTCAGTCCATCACATGTATGCGCATTTGTCTTCAATACTTCCTATATCATTCTAGGCATACACACTAGGGCATGCATATTTGGTGATTATATCATACTTTTGATTCTTATGCCCTCGATAATTATGTGCACACAAGTGCTATTCTCTCTCTAGTTCAAAGATTGGTTGATGTCAAAGGTTGATTGTTTGGAACAAGCTTGTTGGAAGTTGGATCAATGTGGCCGCATGCATTTGGGTTTGTTAAGGTATATTGGTTAGTGCTCAATTGTTTTCTCGAATTATTCTTGATTTATTTTTTTGTGTCCTACTTTATTTTGGAAATTGACAAAGATTCCATGTTTCATTATATTTGTTGGTTTCTGTATCTCATGTTTCCAAGTTTCAATCAGACTTCTTTGGTCATGCTATATATAAGGATAAGTAGTTGAGTTTACATTAAACTATCTTCAAATTAATGACCATTGCATGCGTAATCTCTTCATCTTCCGAGGAATCATGTGGTGGATTTATGCTTGCCATTTTTTTGCTCCCCAGCCTGCTCAAGTTCCTAGTCCTTCAGTTCAGCCTGCTCAAGAAACTTCGCAAACTATCATAGGTTCTATTTTTCCCAATGTGCCACCCAATGTTTCTTCATTGGGTACATCATCTGTGCCATTGCTTTCAGAAAGTGTCACTGCTCCTATATAGGTCTCATTCATCCAGTACGTAATGCCTCTCCTAGCCACTCCTATCACATTTTTCCAGTTCTTTCAAGCTTGCTTAAAGAAATGGTTGGATGTTCATGATGCTGCCTCTTTTGCTCAAAGAGAGGGAGTAGATGTTAGAGGAGATGACCTGATGATCATTCATCCGCTGCCATGGATGAAGGGGGAGATGCTCCAACAGTTTGAGTTTAGTGTTGTTGACTGATTTATTTGCGACGATGTTTTGGATATTTGTTTTGCTATAACTGGTTTGAAGATTTTTATTATATTATATATTATGAATTGTCTTATTCATTGGGATTTTATCACAGGTGCTCATGGTATTTGCTTTGATCACAAAAGCAACAACAAAGGAGGAGATTGTTAAGGTAAAATAATCGTGTGTCATTTTTCCTACCTTTGACCGTGTTTTAATTGATTTAGAACACATGTTGTTATTGCCTTTTAAGGTAATTTCTAGGAAGCTTGGTAATTTCCTTTTATAAGGACTCAAATAAGGCATGACCTAACTTGTAGAAATTAAATGTTTATTTCCATAATAACTCTTTCATAATCCTAACATTACCTTGTAAAAGTGTTTTACTTGAAAGACATGTTTCCTAGTGCTCTATATAAAGGAGTGAACGGCCTTGGACCTCTTCACAAAAGCAGAGAACTTTCAGAAAGATTCATCTTCTCTCATAGGAGTTTTCCTAATGATTTTCACTCTCTAAAACAGTTTGTTTTCATATTGTAAGTATTCACAATCTTTTAATCTAGTGGAAGTTGTGCCTTGAGGCATCGTCTACAAGTTTTTCACTTGTAGACATTAACCACAACTTGGTGTTGTTTTGTTTGCTTCGTTTATTATTAATTTTAAGTATTCCATTACTGCGTGTTTTCATGATTCATGAGATGATGCATCATTGGGTGCATCATCTGGATCACTTTGTTTGTTATTATTCTGAATCCTAGCTACACATAGCATTTCAATGACTGATTTTGTCCATCCATTAATTTCAAAGAAAGAACCTATACTTTTATAGGTTGAGAGGTAGAGAGATGATGATGTTGATTAACCAATGACAAAATTACTTGTTTGACATTAATTCATGGTAAGTAGTTTATTAAATGTAGAACTATTTTTTTTATAAATAATATTTTATTCATGACATATTTACTTGAGTGATGATAGATAATAACAAGATCGAGATTATTAATCATACGCACAAATGAACTGGTTAATGTTGAAAATTGCCCGATCTAATTATCAGATTGGCACCATGTGTAATCATTTTCAAAAGTGAAAGCAATCCTTTTAATTACTGGCCGCCATGCTTTAAAAAAATTGGATCCTACTGCTTTCTTGGAGGAGGCTATCAGTACTATACATACAGTCTTACATTGAGCAGCCCATGCAATGAAAGATTTTAATTTGATGTGAAATTAAATGATTTAAACTTGATTCATTATTTGATGATTTCAATGTGCAGTTTTGGCATTCTGTATTAAAGCGAAGAGGGACAAGGACAATAGCTATTTCAGAAATCACTTTTGCCTTCCTTCTCAATCTACGGGACAACAAGTATAGGCCCCCTACACATTTGTGTGGTGAAAGATTGAGTTGTATACACTGTACAACAGATGGGAAGGCCACCAATAGTTCTACTGAGTATTTCGTTTCTCAAGCTTGGATTGCTTCTATTTGAGATCTAGGTTTGAGCTTGGCTTGTATCTAATGAATTGAGCTCAGGCAAGCCCTTATTACATGAAGAGCTACAATAGTCTAGTTTTTTTAGTATATTTGTGTATTTGTTGTAGGTTTTCCCTGAATAGTAAAGGACAATATTTTAAAAAGAAGAAACAGATGAAGAGAAATTTAATTATAAAAATTAATTACACTTTTGAAGTTGAGGCTCGTGTTGGACACGATCTCAGCAAGATAAAATTTCCCCGTACTGTTCTCACGGTTCTCGACAATCGTCTCTAAGATGCAACAACTTTTCAATCTGAGTAGGCAACATTTCGATACTCAGATTTTGGCGAACTGGATTGGTGTTTAGAACTTCCAAGACTCGAACATAATTTATGCAATAATATGACACTGTTTTCTATTAATCTAATGATTATAGATGCAAGTATTTTCGGTGTGACTGATACTTAAACTAGGGGGGTCTATATATACTAACTGAAGAGTTGTGGTGGTCTTTCGGAAAGGATTGCAACTTTGAAATCCAAAGGTTGCGAACAGGTTCGCTGAACCAGCCGAATGCCCATTCGGACTAGGCCAGGTTCATCACATCTGGACGTGCCCATTCGGTCAGCCCGCCAGCACCCATTCGATTGAAACTAGATTCATTGCACCTAGACGTGCCTATTCGGTCAACCCACCAGAACCGTTTCGGGTGTAACCGCCAAGGGTGCGTCGCACCTACACGAGTAGACACGAGTTGCCTTAACCGCTACTGGACTGTCACCGAGCTAGCTGAACCCACTTTACTCTTCAATTTACAAAGTTAAGTTGTCTACTTTGAGCATTAATATCTCATTCACCCTTTATTGGTTTTGAGATAATAAATATATCAACTTAATCTAATCAAAACGTAGATTTCATATTTGCAACTTATTTTCATTTTTAATTAATGAAACTCAATTAGAAACTTTATCAAACATAGGTCAAACACCAATGTTTTTGAAAACCAATTTCCAACAATCCCCCACATGAATCGCAATTAATGCGTGCATGCATGCAGATTTTCTTGGAAGTTCTGGCGAATCGTTATAGCATCAGGATAGGAAGTTTTTGGTTTTGAACCTTCCTTAGTAAAATACTATCGGATTTACTAGTTGCTTAGTAACTTGACATTTTGAACTAATCGACTGTTTGGTGTAATCCGAGACAATAGTACTAATTACACCATAATGACTCTAACACTTTTCATTCTCACGTTGTGTCCATTTCGGCCCTGGACCATATCTTAGTTTCATAAGTATTCTATTAGAAGCGACTATTTACTTCTCACTTATATAGGTGATCTCCTATAAAGAGTACCATGCCATTCTCCACCTTTTAGGTATAGGAATCATTAAAGGCTTAACCTAACCTTAACACTATTCCAGGTTTCCTCACTTGGATGTAATAGGAATGATTTGAAACAAGTTTCCAAGTGTTTCAACTGAATTTTCATAACTTAGCTATCTCATTGAACCAAGGTTTTGGTATCTCTAATTCTCAAGGTTGAGTTTCTGCTATGATTGTTCTTTTGTTGTGGATTTTAAACCCATTCCTCTTAACAATGTGTACATTTGATCTCGATTGATTCCTTTCGTAAAAGGATCATCTAGGTTTTCTTTTGACTTTATATATTCAATAGAAATAACCCAATTTGAGATAAATTGCCTAATTATGTCTACGACAAATGTTTCTAGACTTACCATTATCCATGCTACTATGTGCCCTGCCTATTGCTGATTGACTATCACAATGAATCAGTACTGCAGGCACATGTTTATCCCAACAAGGAATATCTTCTAAGAAATTTCTAAGCCACACAACTTCTTGACCAGCTTTATCTAAAGCAATGAATTTTGATTCCATGGTGGATCAAGCTATACACATTTCCTTAGAAGATTTCCATGACACCGATCCTCCACCTATAGTGAACACGTAACCACTTGTGGACTTCGAATCTTTTGTGTTAGATATCCAATTTGCATCGCAGTATCCTTCTAACATGGCTAGATATCTATTATAAAGTTTCTCATAATTTAATGTATACTTTAAATACCTCAAAACCCTAGTAAGAGTTTCCAATGATCCTGACTAGGATTACTTGTGAACCTACTTAGTTTACTCACGTAATATGCTATGTTTGGACGTGTACAATTGGTTAAGTACATCCAACTTCCAATTACCCAAGCATATTCCTGCTGAGAAATTGTTCTCCCCTATTTTTGTCTAAGTGTAGAATCAAGTCTACTATTGGAGTCTTAGCCGGAGGGCTATGAAACGCATTGAATTTCCGAAGAACATTCTCTACGTAATGGGATTGTGACAAGACTATTCCATCCAATGTTTTAGAGATCTTCATCCCTAATATAACATCAGCTAGTCCAATATTTTTTTATGTCAAAGTGTTTCTTTAACATGTTTTTAGTATTCATGATTATATCATGAGTACTTCCCATAATTAACACGTCATCTATATAAAGACAAACAATGACGTAAGCATTATTTGTATTTTAAATGTAGACACACTTGTCATATTCATTGATCTTGAAACCGTTTGACAACATTGTTCGGTCAAACATTTCATGCCATTGTTTAGGTGCTTGTTTAAGTCCATACAGTGACTTTACAAGTTTACACACCTTTTTCTCCCTTCCCAGAGCAACAAAACCCTCGAGTTGTTCCATGTAAATCTACTCATCTAGCTCTCCATTTAAAAAGGTTGTTTTTACGTCCATTTGATGTATCTCAAGGTTATGCAATGCTGTAATAGCAATGAGAACTCGAATGGACATAATTCTCATGACAGGAGAATACGTGTCAAAGAAGTCATAACCTTCTTTCTGTTTGAAACCCTTTGCTACCAAACGGGCTTTGTAATTTTCGATAAATCCATCTGCCTTATACTTCCTTTTAAGTATCCATTTGAAACCCACCGGTTTGTATCCTGGAGGGAGATCAACCAACTCCCAATTATTATTATGCATAATGGACTATATTTCACTGTTAATAGCTTCTTTCCAGAACGGAGCATCTAGACTAGATAAAGCTTCTTTAGCAGGTCTAGATTCGTCTTCTAACATGAAGTTAGTTAGAAAATCAGGACCAAAAGTTTTAGCAATTCTTGCCCTCTTACTACACCTCGGTTTTTCTTCTTCTTGAGAAGAATCGTGGACAGCTTCATAAGTTTTCTTACAAGAACTTGTTTATTTCCTTTCACCGTAAGGAAATATATTTTCAAAGAATACAACATTCCTTGATTCTACGGTCGTTCCTTCATTTATGTCAGGAATTTCCGATTTGTGCACAATAAATCGATAAACACTACTATTGCTAGCATGTCCTATGAAAATGCAATCAATCGTTTTAGGACCGATTTTAACTTGTTTGGGCTTAGGTACTTCAATCTTGGCCAAACACCCCCACACTCTAAGGTATTTATAAGATGGCTATCACCCGTTCCATAACTCATACGGAGTCTTATCTTTACCTTTATGTGGTAACTTATTAATAATATAAGTGGCTGAAAGAATGGCTTCCCCCCACAAGTTTTGGGGTGAGCTCGAACTTATCAACATCACATATATAAAGATGATATTTGTCAAATACATGTGACTCAAATCATCAGCGTACAACATGGTACGTACAAAAAGTACACACACGACCCTGACATGTCCTAATTGTTCCAACTTGTATAAAATGCTCGAATAGTAATTTAACATCCAGTTGTGTATCCGGTGGAATGTGAGGTTCAGTAGTGTTTGTAAATATTACCACACTTGGCTCCTTGATTTGTAGGACTACTAGGCTTTTCATCTCAATTATCCTGTTTCCCAGCATCCCTTACTATTTCAGATTTACCACCAGGATTGTCATGATTCAAAGAATCTTGCATTTATGGTTGTGGCTGTGGCTTTTGCCCAAAATCCTTTACATCTTTTTGGCATAGATAAATTTTTGAAGAAACCTATAAGAAAAAAGCATGGGAATATATCAATCGCAAGCCTTTAACCCTGACTGAGCTTGGAGTCTTCACCATTAGTATATACTTGGCAGTTTCACAGTATCCATTAGAAATGGCAGCACATCTATCTCCTATAGCTGACTGAGCTTGGAGTCTTTAGCAGCTCCATTCTAACACATGGCTTAAGAACCTAAGGCATATGTTAGCAGCAGTGGATGCAGGTACTAGCTAGTATAGTGAACTCACTGTATGAAAACCAGTAAACTCACTGTACCAGCAAACTCATTGTAAACTCTAGCTGATTATAGAATTGAAAATGTATCTAAACCAGTGGTTGATCCGGGGATGCAGGTACTAGATAGTATAGTGAACACAAATCCAAAGACCTAATTTCTCAAAAGGGCAACAAATCTACGGAGAGTAAGATAAGACTGCCTCCCAGTCCCTGGTAAGATACAACAGGGCAATACCCCAAAAGATTTACAAAATTTACTCCAAAGAGAAACTGAAAATGCCAACTAATCCCCCAATACACTTGAAGGGAAAAGTCAGATATACAAGCATAATGCACAATAATACTCATAGATTGTAATATCCAGACTGTTTGTTCTGTTTACCCCGAATAGGATCATCACGTTTTTTGAGATCTAGCACCATCATGGACTTGTATCCTGTCAGCATGGTTGATGATCCAATCAGTGAATTCAGGAGAAGATGCCCACTTGGCCACGGCTTGCTGGGTTGATTCCTCACCGCTTGCTGGGTTGATTCCTCATAGAAATTTTGCCATTCTTTTTTTGAGAACTTCTTCCTGTTAGGCGTCTTGTGGAAGGTAGAATAATAGTCCTGGTGATTTCCTGGCCCGCTAGGGTTGGATGGTGATACTAAACATGCAACAACCATAAACAAACACAAGGAAAGTCACTCTTTATGTTAACAGAATCATAATATATTTATCCGAGAATTTATTCCTTGCAAGTTGCAACAAAATTAGGAATTTAGGAGTCGTGTCTCCACTTCTCACATATATGGTTCATGTTACATGTACACTTCATATTTATTTTTATATTTGACAGAGAAAGAAATTATATTAGATAAAGGGAGAATACAAAAGGTGGAGAAGAAGTCCACTTACAAGAAAGAAGTGGGAGAAAAAAATGAAAAGCCCAAGAAAACAGATATAAACAGAAATAAAAAAAGACCAGCTCTTTCATCATGCACCAAACCAGTTGTGGCAATTCCACAAAAAGGCCCAAAAGTGTTCGCCCAAAAAATGCCAGCAAGACTCTACGATCCCAAAGCAAGCTGGGCAGAAGGGTTCTATTATTGAATATTGCAACATTAACCTCCATATAATCAAAGTACAAACAACCCATAATTCCAAAATGATTTCTTCACCTTTCCCTTCTCAAACCCCACCACTTTTGAAGGAAGGAGGTATTCAACGAAAGGGCTGTGATTCATTGATGCTAGAGAATAATTGATTGCACCGTAAACAAGCGAGATAAAGAGGTGTGAATGAAACTCACTCTCTGGTTTTGTACACAACCTCACTTTAATTGTTACTCACAATTTGAAAACATAAAGGGGTTGTTATACAGGATACTTTAAAGGGTATTGATGTATCTCATAATCGTTTGTTCTTTTCGAACATCAATGAAAAAGAATTACCTAAGGTGACTCTGGCACTCTTACATGAATGCCTCCTCATGAAGTAGAATTATACAACCTTCGTCCCATAAAGAATGTCACGTTCGCATTTTAAATGAAAATGAAGTATGAATTTTTTAGCCCTAGCAAAACAAGTTGTACGTACCAACTTATTAGCCTAAAAATGACAACCTTAGAGGCAGGAAATAAGAACTCAAGTGGGTCGCTCATTTAGAAATGGAGGTGTTACGATGACTGAAATGATCAAAAGGATAAATCAATGTGTACTGGGAATTGTTACCTTTGATAGGGGAGTCGGACCAAGTAAATGAATTCCTTTGGCCTTTCTGCAGAGCTCCTTGAGGGCTCAGCTTCGTTGACCGACTTAAAAATTCAGCAAGATTATGTTTTGCACTTTTCCATCCACCTCGTGCCCAAAGATTCTTATTTCCAGAATACGAAAAGGTCCTGCATGGAATCAAAGTATGACATAAGTTGATTTCCAATCTTGCTCATACCAAGGTAAGAAATCACTTCCAAAAACAACTCTAATAGTACTGAACATAGCTATCTATAAGCAAAGAAAATGAAAATGTGGAAAGACGATTAATATGGAACTTACTGCTAACCATGCCACTTAAAAGAAGTTATCAGAAAATATATTGCCAAGCAAGAACCCATCGTTTCCAGTGCTAAAGGAGTATCAATAGTGCTCTGAAAAGAAAATGAAAACCAATAAAAGTTAGAGGGGAAATATTCATATTATTTTGAAATTCAGAATATCATTCATAACTAGAAACTATGAGACCAATTGTTAGATCCAAAACAAACGATAAAAGAATAAGATAGAAGCAGCCTAGAAGGACACAACCTAACATATGTGACTTACAGTTAGACTTGACTGTTAAAAGTGCAGCAGGAAAAAAAGGGATGAAATTTGCAGGGGTATCATATCTTTAACTACAACAACTAGACCTTCCAAGTGCAAAAGTCAAAATTACAGTTGAATGAACAATACGCAACCTGGAAAATAAATGTGACTGCAAAAATACGCATTGTCCATTTCACAAATTGAGCTATGCCAACGTCGACGCCTCCATCCTCGGAAATAACAAATATCTGCACCAGCCAATATCCTAGACCAGCTCCCGCAATGACAATTCCAACCAGTGCAAATAAAGAGACCTGCAAGGTAAGGGCAAATGTTTAATACAATCAATCAGGACTGATACGAATTTCCCCATTTCAATTGTACATGTGCCATCAAGATAAACTGACTACTAGAAGTAAGATTGTTTGAATGGGGGAGGATCAATCATAATGGATGTGAATTTTGTGATATGGAGAAAGAAACAGTTTCTTGTTTGTTCTTTGAATGCAGATTTAATAAGGATATTTGGGATGATATTTGTCACAGGAATGAAGTTATGAAGACAGTATGTGTGAGATAATAACAAGCCAAGCATGTAGGGACTGGAAGGGGATGGCTTCATCAATCAGGAAAATATCCTTCGTGCCACAATTTACTGCTTATGGAGAGAGAGAGAGATATCGCATAATATTTCTGTAGTGCAAATAGCCAAAGGAAGAGATTATTAATAGCATTCTCAGGTGACCCCATATTTCCTGCTTATAATCATCATCAGTTAGGTCTTCTAAGAGAAATTTTCTTGCATTTCTCTTGTTTTTCCTTTCGTTCGACAGTTAAAGAGTGCTTCATTATCTATAGGAGATGTCGTGGTGAGGATAGAGCTCCGCGAGCACCTGAGAATGCTGATCAGAGGATACCAATTATTATTCACCGGAACACGTAAGTTAATATAATTCATTTTCTCTTGTTTTTTATCAATTCGATTAATTTTATGTTTTGACATTGGCAATTAACTGAAAATCCTCCATATTGTAAAACAAGTAAGATCTTTCTATTTCTGAAAATCTGTTGAGAAAGTATACTCTGGTTATACTTCAGTAGTTGAATTGTGGTGTTGATTTGGTTTAATGCATGGTTAATTTAGAATATTGTTGTTGAACGTAAATTTGTTGGGGTGCCCTCGTTTGATGGGTGTGCACCATTGTTTTTTTGTTGAACATTTTCCTTGTTTTGTTGGGGTGCCCTCGTTTGATGGGTGTGCAACATTGCTTTGTTGTTGGCATTTATTTTTTATTTCATTCTCCAAGTTCAAAGATCCTGACAATTAGAGGCATTTCGTACATTTAGATCCTCAGAATTAAGAAATATAGTGCATGTATGCCATGGGCGTAAAAAAAGCCAATATGACTTCCCTAAATCAGTTCACAGCTTCACGCACAACGAACGAGCAGTGAGATTAAAAGCATAACCCTAAATCGCCTTCCCTGCCTATATATCAAGTATAATGGCTATTTTCAAGTATTTTCTAAGATACTTTCTAGATCCAAGAAAGCCAGAAACCTCAACTCAAACATATATCTATACTTCAAACTGTTACCAGGACTGAATTTTTGCAAACCCAAATTGTACACTTCATGCATATCCAAGCACTCCGAGAAGATAACCATGGTGTGGTGCAACTTTTGCAAACATGCAAATCCAATTACTAAATTTTAACACAACACAAGTCTGCTTCTATGTAATGTATGTAGCGTGTAGACACAGAGCTTTTGCAACTCTTTTTTTTTATTATTATTTTAAAAGAAAAACTCAACTCCATTATGTGCTGCTAAATTGCTTACAAAACATCCAACACGCTAAAATAACAGGCGGTGTTAGCATATGTTACTTCTCATGACCCGTATTTAAAATTCTTTTATGAAGAAACTACAATGAAAAAACATTTGGTACACCAAAATTTCTATATCCTCCCTTTCGTTCATCTAATCTAAGGAGCTGTGAAAAACTGTTGACACAGCAGGTAAATCCTGATGTTCTTCTCAGTCTCCAGTTATATATTTTCTCTCTACATAATATTTCTTCTCACTGGCTTCCTTCTTGGCATTTCGCTTCAAGTAAATCTCATGGTTGGCAATTATTCTTTGAGCTACAAAACTGGTCGTAATATCTTTAGGGCTCTCAAGCATCCTGAAAATTCCCATGCTTTTAGGAACTGCATAGGGATCAACCTTCCCATCCAACATCGGGTTTTTCTCCCCAACAGTCCCACGCACGACTAAAGAGATGTTGAAAGTTGTTATCATATCCCTTGTAGCTTCCCAAGGAGCGCCAATGATGACTTCATCAACATAACAGCAAGCCAATACACTAAGACTGCGCTCATGCAGATGCATGAGTGGAAAATGAGGCCCTCACTGTTCGCTGACTGCCTGATCAATATAAATACCAACTAGCAAAAAATCTCCAAGTTGTCTTGCACTCTTTAGGATCTCCACATGTCCAGCGTGAAAAAGATCAAATGCACCATGCGAGCATTTGGTCCAGGAGCCTTGCCATTCGAAAATTGCACGATTCGCCTCGATGTAGGAAGGAAATGAGATGAATGTGCACATTTGGGTTGACCATCCGCACCCTGAATCCCGTTCATTTTATTAGGTTCCTTTTGTAGAGATGATTCATTGTGACCTTCACGTGCTTTTGAATCCTCAATCAAAGCAAGGATTCTTCTTACATTCTCTGTGCTTGAAACACCTTCAGTGTGTTTGATCTGCTTGTAGCGACCAGCTTTTTTTGGGAGGGCATAAGCATCAGTACCATCAGGAAGTAGGCAAGGATCATCACCATGTATAACGTAGTCAATCTTATGATCATTAAAGAGATGGTTCATAAATTCTTCAATAATAGCATAAGGGGCATTGGCAATGACTTCATCCACCCACTTCAATCCACTAACAAGAACCAGCCTCTCTTCCATAGATAAAACAGGGGGACCCTTATTGGTTATGATCTCTTCATCACTTATAACCCCAACTACCAATTCATCTCCCAGAGCCTTTGCTTGTCTTAAAGCATTTGCATGTCCATAATGCATAAGATCAAAACACCCATCCATGTAAACCCTGATACGTTTCTTTTCACATTTCTTTTGTTGAAATATCCTCAAATCCGGTAACATGTAAGGAAAAATAGGACAAAGTCCTGATATAACTTAATAGGGAATTGGCAATGTCGCAGTTGCAGTGTGAATCTTATGACATTTTAAGAAACATGTTGAGACTGAGTTATTAGTTGCTTCCTCAGTTTTCATATAGGGACTCAACTACAACGTTCTCATGGAGAGAAACCAATGGAATTACGGAAAGTTGATGGAAATTAATCTCACATTGCCTTGATTTGCAACTAAAATGGTCAATGACACCATGTCAACATCCAACCAATATTTAATGGTTTCCCACTGAAGGATGAAGTCACGTAGCACAATTACAATCCACATATGAGGCTAAATTAATCTAAATGTTTTATTACATTTATTAGTTCACTCTAAACATTTAATTATACTCTATCGCTATTGAAAGATGTATCTTTGATCTCAATGCTCTTTTTATTATTTATAAAATGCAAATAGAAAAGTTACTTATAATATTAATATTTTTTACATTTTAGGAGGATTATACTGCTCGAAAGAAAGGTAATGGTTTTGATTCCACTGCTTGGGTGGATGTATCTGCTCGTTTTTACGGCTTTGGTTCATCGGTTCCTGCATCGGAGATCTTGAGTAGCAGAACGATTTCCTTAACTATATGTTCAAATTAAGATTTCACACAGACCCAAGAGTTTGAAGATAAGTTGACCGAAAGAGTTGAGAAAATGAGGGATGACGTCACAACACAATTGCAATTCACATATGAGGCTAAATTTGAGCAAATGAAAAATGATTTCCAGTTGCAATTCCAAGAGATGCTCAATTCGAGGACTTAGAGGCTCCGAGCATCGTCCACAAGCTCCTATGTAGTTTAAAGTATGACAACTTGACAATTCTATATAGTTTAACAATACAACAGTTTAGTATGACAGTTTGTCAATTCATTTTGAATGTAATGTTTAAAGCTTTGTTGACTTTATTGTTTGATTTAAAATAGTTTAAGTGAAATGTTCAATCAGGTACTAATGTGAAATATTTATAGATATAATATTAGTAATATTTTATTTTCAGAAAATAATTTTCTGCAACATAATTTTTCGTTGCAAGTTTTTACTTTTTTTTTAAAATTTAGTTACAAACCAACAACGGACTTTTGCAACTGAAACATTAGGTTGCATACTTGAAACTGAAAAATTGAGTTGCTAGTTTCGTTCTATGTCTAACAAATTTGAAACAGAAAAACCAGTTGCAAATTAGGTTGCATACTTGAAACTGAAAAATTCGGTTGCTAGTTTAGTTCTATGTGTAACAAATTTGAAACAGAAAAACCAGTTGCAAATTAGGTTGCCTACTTGAAACTGAAAAATTCAGTTGCTAGTTTAGTTCTATGTATAACAAATTTGAAACGGAAAAACTAGTTGCAAATTAGGTTGCCTACCTGAAACTGAAAAATTCAGTTGCTAGTTTAGTTCTATATGTATTAAATTTGAAACAGAAAAATCAGTTGCAAATTAGTAACAGAAATAAATCAGTTGTTATTTGCAACGGACGTAAAAAATGTTCTAGGAAACACATCGCAACCGAAACTACAACTACTGTTTTCCGTTGTAAGGTTTTTGCAACCACAAGAAAGTGGTTGCATAGTTTTGCGACGAGGCTTATTGCTATGGACTTTGTTACAGACATTTTCCATTGCAAACATCAATTTGAAACCGATTTTCTTGAATTGCAACCGAAAAATCTGTTTCAGTTGCCCATTCATCTCTTTAAGAGTACAATTTTTACGTTCAGCAACTCCATTTGATTAAGGTGAGTTTGGAGTCGTCATTTGATGAATTATGCCAGATTCCCAACATAGGTCTTCAAACGGAGCAACAAATTCTCCACCTCTATCACTTCGAATCTTCTTAATTGTTAAATTAAGTTGATTCTCAACTTCTTTCTTATAAGTTTTTAAATCTTCTAAAGCTTCGTCTTTGCTTTTCAAAAGATATACATAGCAATACCTAGTGAAATTGTAAATAAAAGTAATAAAATACTTTTTCCCACCTCGAGTTTGCATAAATTTTAAGTCACATATATATCAGTGTGAATTAACTCGAGAGGTTTCATGTTTCTTATAACTAAAGGAAACGGTGACTAAGTCATTTTCGCTTCAACACAGATTTCGCATTTGTTGTGTGAATCAATTTTAGATATAGGTAATAATTTTTTATGTACCAACCTTTTAATCGAGTTGAAATTTATGTGTCCTAATCTATCATGCCATAAATTAGAACTATCCAACAAGTAAACATAATAAACATCTTTATTCTTCACCTTTGGGTGGTAAACATTCATTACATTCATTTTAAAGAGTCCTTTAATTATCAAGGTACCATTTACCAATGAAAGACCATTTTTGGTCAATACAAATTTATCAGACTCAAACACAATTCTTCTTCCATTTGTGAGTGTTATGTTTGCAATAGCTTATGTTATTTCACTAGGGAGAGAAAGGACAGGGATCAGTTCTGGTGTTTTGGGGTTGGAGGAGGAGGAAGGGGCTTCATTGATGGGGAACACCATTGGGATGATATTGCAGTTGTGTTCAAGGTTGGTTTCTTTGGAAACTGTACATACCTTTTTATACTCTTTTGGCCTTGAGAGAAAGTCAGCAAGGACATTTGTAGAGATGTTAAAAAGGCCGGGAACCGTAGGGTCGACCCTATTAACCAGAAACATAGGGTTAAGGTTGGGAAAATCCAACCCGTTTAATAAACGGGCTAAGCTGGCTGACCCTATAGGGTCGCGGGCAAACTGGGTTGGTCTGACGGGCTCTAGGGTTGGCCCGCGGGCTGGAAGCTTTTGGCTGAAATGAGGGTTCAAAATGTTAGAATTGAGATTCAAACCTACAACCTCTCAAGAGGATAGGAACTTATGGATGACCTCTTACATCATTCAACTATCCTAACTTGTTTGTTTTAAATTCAAATGCGTAATATATATTATCATTTCATTTGGTAAATCAGTGCATATCCCTTGTTAGCTTTGTGATGATATATGTGTATTTGATGAAAGTCAAACCCAAACATGGTCGTAAGTACAGTTCTAAGACATATAAGTTTCCAAACTTGGTGAAAATGAAATTTTTTGATACATAATTAGATATGTTAAAAGGGTCGAGAATCGCATGGTTGACACTGCTAATCGGGAATCAGAAAAGGGTTAGGGTCGGGAAAATGCAACCCGTTTAAATTCCGTGCTAAACAGGTTGACCTTAGTATTATATTTTACTATTTGATTAAAACATTTTATTGTATTAACTTCGTACCAACATTTATTTTATGTTATTTTATTATTGTAGATAAAGAGGATAATGATGCTGAAGAAGATACTTTTCTCAAAAGAAAACTCGATTTCATGTTTTTAATTCGTATTGTTAATCGTTGTCACTTGTCCGTCAATATGTTTGTTAATTAATTTCGATTTTTTGATTTAAATAAGGCATCATGTGTTAATAGGGATGATCCTGTTAAACCGTACCCTACAGGGTTAGGGTTGTGATTTGAGTAACCAGTTTAAATGACCCGTTTAACCCGCGGCCCTATAGGGCTGACCCTATAAAGTTAGAGCCAACCAAATTTAACATCTCTAGACATTTGTTGTTCTTTTGATATGTTTGACAATGAATTTCCACTGAGATAACCAATTTGACCATGTTAAAAGTTGTGCCTGGGGAAGTATCTTTCGCTTGAATTGGAGCATGCAGGGGAAAGATGACATGTCCATCTCGACATGAAAGTCATGCCTGATTAAATGGAATTGAAAATGTTACTTATCAGACGATGATCCCATGCCAAGGGTTTTCATGTTGAATCCTCTTCCCCATATCCTACCTGTACCAAAGAGTCAACCCATGCCCCTGGCCAAAATCTACGTTCTTTCCTCTTCACATGCTAAGCCCATCCAAGTTATAGCCTTCTTTTATACATGATCCGCAGTCTCCATCCTAAATCCAAAAATACTCCCTACTAAGTAATAGTTGAATTTACCAGATGGTTCACCGAGGGTTCCTACAACAGGGTCACCTTCTTGAAATCTTCTTTGTAACCTTTTTTTAGAAGAGTTTTTCTTCTTTGGGATATCTTCATCCATCAAGAAGAGAACAATATGTGGATACAAAAGTGGTACATTAAAGCCATCAGAACAACACTACCATTCCAAGTTCAAAGAAATCCTTGCAGTCAAAAGGGGAATAGAAAATTTTCAATTCCATCTAATAGGGCATGACTTTCTAGTCGAGATGGACATTTCATCTTTCCCCCGCATGCTCCAATTCAAGCGAAAGATACTTCCCCAGGCACAACTTTTAAGATGGTCAAATTGGTTCTCTCAGTGGAAATTTACTGTCGAACATATCAAAGGAACAACAAATGTCCTTCTAGACTTTCTCTCAAGGCCAAAAGAGTATAAAAAGGTATGTAGAATTTCCAAAGAAACCAACCTTGAACACAACAAAAGAGAAGACGGAAGAGATAATTGAATACTTAGAAACTTAGAAGATATATTTCTTTATTTTCTTCCTCTGATTACAAATGAAGGTTGAAGGCCCTTTCTATAGGACTTTGGAGTAAAGCAATAATTATGCAATGACGTAAGCGATGACGTCTAGAAAGCAATAATTATACATTGATGTAAGCAATGACATCTAGAAAGCAATAATTATATAATGATGTAAGCAATGACGTTTACCAACGGGAATCTGGATGAGATGGGTCATCTTCGTATGGATCAGGTTAAGATCCGTCACTTTTATCATCAAAACTCGGGTTCTCATTATCCACGGATTCAGATGTTTCAAAAGTTGGGATAATGTGAAACATGCCCCATTGGTCGAGTGCGTCAATCCACATGGATGACACTGGGTGGTCATCTGTCCAAGCTTGCACTCCTAACATGATATGAGAGGGGACAGTTTGGGGATTAATCATGTTGGCTCGGGCGAGAGCATTTTTTGTGTTCATGAAAAGTTCAAATTTGCGCATTGAGCAAGTGGACCCTGTTGGATTAGTATCAGACCAATCAAAGATGAATGCCATGGGAGCATGATAGACAAATGAATGTCCATGATTTCTGATGTCTTAAATGTACCATTTTTGTATCCACATATTGTTCTCTGATTATCTTCACTTTGGACAAGAAGGACCGCTGCCCAATATTCGTCACTTGCGTATGTCTGAAGGATCCTTTTTTCTAACGAAGTAGGAATCTTTAAATGAGGCATTGTGCTTGCCATCTGTTTGATTGACTTGACAGCTTCAGTTTGTCTTATAGTCCAAAGAGGAGGATCCTTTTTCAGCATGGGGAACAACCATACTGTATGGGTAGATAGCTTTGGTAAGAAATCTGCCATATATATAGTTGACTAGTCCAAGAAACTACTGGATTTCTTTATGTGAAGATAGAGTATCGGGAACCTGTGCAGTTCTTGAGCAATGTGGGGCTGAGGCTGGTATTTACCGTTAGATATCTTAATTCCTAGAAAATCAATGGATGAAACGCCAACTTCCATTTTCTTTTTTGAGAGCGTGATACCATACTGAGTTACCAGGGAATGGAACTGGGAGAGTAAGGCTACATGGGATTCTTCATCAGGGGAGAATAGGAGTATGTCATCGATGTAAACCAGTGTATTGGAAAGAATTGGCTCAAAAATGGTTACCATTACTTTTTGAAAGGCAGAAGGGGCATTTTTTAAGCCGAATGGCATGACATTCCACTGGTTATGATGGTCAGGGATGCAGAACACAGTTTTTGGCCTATCTTTAGGTGTAATACACAGTTGCCAAAACCCTGACTTGAGATCGAACTTTGCATCGGATAAGGATTGGAACAATGACTTTTTCTATCGTAGAGGAAACTTATCATCTGCCAAGAAGTGATTGAGTGGCTGGTAATTGATGACAAATCGTAGCTTTCCTCGAACTTGTTCACTTCTTTTGTTGACATATAATGCCTCACATTCCCATGGAGAGGATGTAGGTTCTATAATTTTTTGGTTAACAAGCTGGGTGCATTCTGCGAGAGCAAGTTGATAATGGTCGGGATTCATCCCTGTATGGCTTGCTTTGGTGGGATTGACATCTTCATTCTGTTTGAAGGGCAAGGAGACATCGAACGCATAATTCAGCCATAGAGGAGACAGATGTTTTTCCAAGAAATCTGTATGGGATGAAGCACAAGAATATTGGATGATCTGATGCTTGAGGGTTTCTATGGATGAAGCAGACGCCATGTAAAGCCATGGGACTGGGCTCCATGGATTGAAGAAGCTTTTGTAACAGAGACCATCCTGCGTCCATCGTAAGTTGGGTAACTTATGAACGATATCGAAACCAATTAGGAGGTCTTTTCCATGTGAGCTTGAGCCTAGAAGTCTATGCTTAATGACACACTTGGGAAATAATCTGATGTGAATGGGAATACTGATTTTGTCAAGGATGAAGCTTTCACCATTAGCTGCAAGGAAATATTGATGATGTGACTTCCAAAAACTAGCAGGGAATATTTTTGGATTTAGGATGGAAATTGTGGATTTTTTTTTTTTTAGGAAAGCAGGGCGGCACCTGCGGGAATTTTATTAAAAATTAAAAGAAGTACAAACTTGAGGGGGACAACCACTTTTGCCCTTATAAATGGGAGGACGTAGGAGCCTAACCTCGAAAGAGAGATACAAGAGGATAAAATTAAGAAATTCTAACATAGGGAGTGTTACTAGCATCTAACAAAATGAGACCTCTAGAAGGACTGGGGAAAGTCGAAATATCGTGGAAGACCATATCCGAACCAAAGTCACAGGCTAGATTAGCCAAGCTATCAGCTACCTTGTTAGCCTCCCGGAAACAGTGAGAAAAAATAAATCTCCCCGCACTGAACTGACAATCTCGAACGATATAAGAGAAGTGCACCTTGTGGCCTTGAGAGAAACACTCAAAAAGAACCTTGGAATCGCTTCCACAATGGCATCATGGTGACCATTTTCAAACAACCATTTAACACCAAAATAGAGTGCTTTAATTTCAGCAACCATGTTAGAGCAGACATGATAGTATTGAGAATAAGCATAGATGCAACGACCCATAGAATCACGAACAATACCCCCTCTACCACTTAAACCCGGATTGCCACGACTAGCACCATCCGAGTTAAGCTTAACAATACCACTGGGAGGGGAGGACCAAACAACGGACTGAATCCGAATTTGCCGTTTACGACCAAACTTAATTTGAGTAGGCCTAGCGAGATCTGAAATATGATAACCCGCAAATTCGAAGACTATTCTCAAAATCGAGGAGATATTGGCAATGCTTTAGAAACAGATATACGATTATTGTCAAAATCGCCGCATTACGATGCTTCCAAATATGCCAGAGAATAAGCGAGGGGAGCAAAGTAAATGGAAGCGCTTTACTGTGTAACCACCATGAGAAGCAGATGCTATGGATAGAACCTGTCTGGGCCGAAACATCAAAGAGAACACCGAAGTGCTGCCATAAGGAAGAAGCAAACAAGCTGTCTATGAAAACATGCTGGAAAGTTTCAATGTGGCCTTGGTCACAGCAAGAGCATTTAGATGCCAATGAGAGCCCCTTTTTTCTCGAGCGCCATCAATAGGAGTCTTCGGCCAAAAAAGACGCCAAATAAAGATGTTAATGTGTTTAGGCAAAGCCTTGTGCCATATAAAACAGTAAGAAAGCACCTTGGTTGAGTGTTTCGAATAAGAGGAAAGACCGAGGAAAGAGAGAAAGAACCAGAAGTTGAAGCAGTCCAAAATGGCCGATCATCAGATTCATGAATTGAGATAAGCTGGGAACGAATTTGGGTCCTAGCAGCATGGGGAAGCCGCGACCAATCTTGCTGGGACGCAACAGAATCAAGCAACAGCTCCCTCACTGTATTGCTAGAACAATCTGGAGGTTTGTCCAAAATAACATCAAAAATCCATTTGTCGAACCAAGGGGAACATTGGCCCTTTCCAATAACCCAAAAGATGTACGGCCCAGCTATATCTCGAGCCCTGATCATACGGCGCCAGCTGTGCGAGCCACCATAAACAGCTTGAGAGGGATGAGAGTTACGGCAATATCGGGCAGTTAAGAAAGAAGTCCAAAGGTTTGAAGTAGAACGAAAACGCCACCAAAGTTTTACTCCAAAAGCTTTACCAATGTTGGACATGCTGTGAATGCCGAGGCCTCCTTCATCAGTGGGGCGACAACAGTTTTTCCAAGCGACCCACTGACTTTTAGTCCTACCTTCCAGCTGACCCCAGAAAAAATTTGAGCACATCTTGTCGATTATGTTAACTGAGACCGGAGGATCAATGGAAGCCAGATGATAACTTGAAATGGAATGGAGGACATGATTAATTAAAGTTATACGCCCAGCAGGATTCAAGAAGTTACCATTCCAAGCCGTGATTCGCTCAAGTTTAAGAAGCGTGTCAAAAATATTGACGTTTCTTCCGACCAAAGTAGAGGGGACAACCAAGGTAAGAAATAGGAAGAGTACCAGCACTAAATCCCAAACAAGAAGATAGCATCTGCAAACGATTAGAATCAGATTGGGAAGCCACATAAAAAGAGCTTTTATGGACATTAACCTTCTGACCCGAGATGTCTTCATAATTCTTTATAACCTCCTTGTGAAGCTGAATGGAATTTTTACCTCCATTGCAAAAAGTGATAACGTCATCTGCAAAAACGAGATGAGATATGATTGGGCAGCCACTAACGGAAGAGAAGATCGAGTAAGACACTTGTTGCTGAATACGATTTAGGCTGCGGCTAAAATAATCTGCTGCAATGATGAACAAACTAGGAGAAAGAGGGTCTCCATGCCTGAGACCTCGGCTAGAAGAAAAATATCCCGTCGGGGTGCCATTGATAAGCACCGAAAACCAATTTTCGGAAATAAGACGCCAAACAAGATCTATAAAAATCTCATGGAAGCCAAATCTCTGCATCACAGTGATAAGGAATACCCAAGAAACTCTGTCAAAAGCCTTTGCCATATCAAGCTTTAGAACTACATTAGAACCCGTAACCTTTTTCCCCAGGAAGCACATTAACTCTTGAGCCAATAAAATGTTATCTGAATAGTCCGGCCTTTGGAAAGCACTTTGATTTTCGAAATAAGATGAGGGAGAATGGTTGTCGAGAGCGAAGAAAAAATTTTTGAAATAACTTTGGAGCAAAATTGCGAGACTAATTGGACGAAGGTCTTTAAATGATGAGACCTTATCAAATTTGGGGATAGCAACAATAAAGTCTTGGTCCAAGCACGCGGAAGAAAAACCGAAAAAAATTCTAAAACGGCCTCACAAAAATCCTTTTCTATGATGTCAGCGAAGGAGAAAAATTTACCGATAAAGCCATCAGGGCGGCAAAGAAGCCTTGTCCATTAAGATTATCAACGACTTTCTTAATCTCCAAGACAGAAGGAGGAGAAATAAGATTGTTATTCCATTCTTCCCGAACAAGATGAGGAATAACATCTAAGTTAATTTCAGGATTATAGACGGTCTCAGAGTGAAGTTGTTCCTGAAAATAGTTAACTGCCCCTTGCCGAATACTCTGATCAGAATCAAGATGAATACCAGCCATGTCATCAATGGAATGAATATAAAGCTGTCGGCGCTGTTGCTTCACAGAAGCATGAAAAATCTTTGAATTGACATTGCCCTCTTTAAACCATTTAAGCCTTGATTTTTGCTGCCAATACTTTTCTTCCTGAGTGAGATAAGTTCGAAGGGAGGCTTGAGCTTGCATAAGAGCTTCCCGGTTTTCGGGAGAAGCATTAAGCTCAAAAAATAATTCTTTTTCAGCCACTTCCTCTTCAGCCCTTTTAACATTCGTAAAGATATTCCCAAAAACTGATGTGTTCCAATGTTTTAGGGCAGCTTTTACATTTTTCAACCTGTGAGAAAACCGAATCATAGGCCGCATGTTATCAGAACCAGTCCAAGCATTTAAAACAGTGGCTTTAAAAGAACTATGGCTTGTCCAAACATTGAGAAAACGGAAAGCAGGGACCCCCGGCGATGGGACAAGAAATAGTTGTAAGGAGGGAGAATGATCGAGCAAGTACGATTAAGATCTTTGAGCGAACCGAGTGACTAAAAATTTATCCAACAAGCGCATTACATAGGACCCGATCAATACGCTCATGAATAGTTGCGTTGCCTTCCCTTTTGTTCCACCAAGTAAAATCACTGCCAGTGTAACCCAAATCAGTGAGGCCGGCGACAGCCAGGCAAGCATGAAAATCTAGGGCTCCGTTACGATCCCAGCCCACACCACCAGACTTTTCATTGGGGTGGAGGATTATGTTGAAGTCCCCCCTATAATCCAAGGGGTTTGAGCAGCTGAATCACTAATTAAAATGAGTTCGTCCCAAAGAATCTTCCTTTCATCTATGTTACATTTGGCATAAGCACGCATGTAAGAAAAGGCTGCCGTGAAGACCAAGTGAAGTCTTTGGATCTCGCAAAGTAACTTCTAGGCGAGAATCATTAATTAAGTTACAAGTAAAGGAAGATTTAACAAAAAGCCATATAGAACTGGAGGAATTAGAAACCGAAAACCTGAACCGAAGACGGCGAGTAATTAGAGCAACCTTTTCCGTATCCAGCATGGGTTCAAAAACGGCAATTATGGATATATTATGAATCCTGACAAGAGATTTAAGACGACTGACAGAAGGGTCGTTCCCTATACCCCGAATATTCCAAAATAGGATTTTAATATCCATTAAACAGATTGGGCAGAAAGACCGGCTGATGGCTTTGAAGCCTGAGAACGAGTGATCCGATCAGAAACAGAAATGGGTGCCTTTTGCTTTGTCTTGGCTGGAAGATTGGCTGCTTCCACGTTTCGGGCACTGAAGGATTGAGTTATTTCATCACCTGTTTCATCATCCTCAAATATGTTTAACACTGCAAATCTGTTTGGGGAGATGACATTAACCGGTTCAGGATCATTAACAACAGGAGCATCTATTTCTTTGGTGTTGCCTTCAGATCTTTGATTAGGGTCTGAATCATTAGAGGTGGGCTTCACATGATCCGGGGATGGGACCGTTTCAGAGGGAGGAACATGATCCGTGTTAGGGGCTGTAGGGTTATCTGTAGAGGTTGGAGGTGGCTCGGATTGGGTTGTATGAGCAGGAATAGATGCTGAATGGTCCTCAACAACAATAGGATTTATAGGATTCGGGCCTGCTTCTGGTTGAATATCAGGATCTTTGCCACTTGAAGAAGCATCGACCTGAGTTTTAGCATGCATGTCAGCAGTCTTTGAGACGGTAGCATTAGGAGTTTTGTTGGGGGTCCAACGCTGAGGAATTGGATGGGGTTTAGGGTTTGAGGGAGGGCCGTCATTGGAGGAAATATTAGGGTTTTTAATTTTGCAAACAAGATCCGAGTGTCCTTGACGAAGGCAGTGAGTACAATAGGAAGGCATGTTTTCGGCTTCGATCTGCTGCCAGAAACTTGGATAAACAGAACCACAGTCTACCCAAATTCGGTTTGGGCAAGATTGGAGCAAGTCTATCTCAACACAAATACGAGCAACGCTTGGACGAGAGAGATTTATGGTTGGTTGATCGAGCATAAGTGGCTTACCGAACAAAGAAGCAATGGAGAATAAGGCAGACTTGTTGAACAAGTGAATGGGGAGACCCGACAATGAAAACCAAACCGGCACAATGGAACTTTCTACATCTGGCCGAAAGGAAGGGGACCATTTAAAGACTCGCATAGGATACCGGCCTAAGTACCATTGATCTTTTATCCATAATCTTTGGAAGTCTTCATTGTTTTCGACCCGAATAAGGACATGCTTTGAGTCAAGGTGCCCAATTGTGAAGGCTGCTTTAAGGCCAATTGTATTAAAGTATTTTCGGGTGGCTTCCATAGATGGTCTACCATGTGAGAACTTACCAACTAAGGCATATTTGAATGGAGCAGCAAGAGAGTCAATCATCTCCGAGGAAAGCTTGATAGAAGGTTCTCCTTTGTAGGAGGCGGCCGGTATGGAGAATGAAGGAGTAGGGTTATTGGAAGGGGAACAAAGGGCTTCAGCAAAAGATTTAGGATGCATAGAAGAGGCCGGAATAGACTCCGGAGGAGCTGGAGGAGGCGGAGCCTCCATGGCAACCGCCATGGAGAGACGGCACAGTCCAAAAACAACTAGGGTTTACCGTGAGAGAGAAGGTTTTAGAGAGAGAAAATTTTTCAAGTTACGCCCCCCTTTTCACCATAGAAGATATCTATAGATTGAAAAAATATAGCAATAAATGGATGGAAATTGTGGATGTTGTATCAAAGAAGGCTATAACTTGGATGGGCTTAGCATATGTAAAGGTGAGAAGGTGGATTTTTGCCAGGGGCATGGGTTGACTTTTTTGTACAGGTAGGATGTGGGGAAGAGGATTCAACATGAAAACCCTTGGCATGGGATCATCGTCTGATAAGTCGGAATCTGTTTTTGATGAATTACTTGGATAGGCAATTGAACAGATTGTAGAATCACCTGGTTCATCGTCAAGAGAATCGAGGGACTCGAGGTCAGAGAGATAAACCGGCTCAATTTGACTGAGCGTTTGGATCAACGCTTGAGATTTTTTTGTATCCAGATAGTCTTTTGCGAAGTGTCCCTTTTTGTTACAGATGAAACACCGATCAGAATTGCGGCCACGTTGGGGCTTCTTCTTTATAAATCTCCATTTTTTCTTGGACGCAAAGGGATGTTGTGAAAAGCTCTTCCTTTGTTGGGAGGAATCAAAGGATTTGGAGAGATATTTAGAACGAGACTTCCTTTTCGTGTGAGTGCAGTCACAGGACGACTTTTCTTTACACTTGATTTGGAGGTGCTTTTCGTCACAAGCAAAACTGAATCTTTTGCCAGTTTTTTCAAAATCTACAAAGAACTTTTTCTGGTTGCAGAGTTTTTCCAGAGCATTTAAAATTAACCGGTAAAGGCCACAAAGAGAGGTTTGAGCAATCGTCATATTTATGGATTCCAGGGATCTGTATGTTTCGTTGCCAAGAGATTCTGAAAAGGAGTTGAGGAAAACCTGCTTAAGGTTGACATCATCAACACCATGAAGGCAATAGAAACGCTGAGACATTCGATTATAATGCGTTTCAAGATCCTTTTTCTGGAAAGAACAACACTTCATTTTAAGAAATTCTTCTGTGGCATGGATAGTGTGTTCTATGGGGCTTCCAATGAATTCAAAATAAACTATATTCATGAATTCTTCTGGAGACAGGGACTGTTGAATTTGCAGGTGTCAGTATTCTCCAAGACTGAGATACCAATCTCGAAGGCAGAGTTTCGGATTAGTATGCTCTGTGACTGTCATCTTAGCATGGATCTCTCACATCAAAAAACCATACTCTAGCACCTGGATTAGCCTATTTTCTTTTTCCATACAAGTTTGTTGAGGATTTGTAAATCGATGAAGGTGTCGCAGTTGTTTCCTCAGATAAGTTATTGAAAAAGAAGAATTAGTTTCCTCAGAATTAGTTCAAGTTCACTATCTTTTGCCTCTAAGATAGATCAATTATATGAGATATCTTATGTTCCTGATGGTTCAAAAATCCCCATATATCAGTTACCTATAGTCAATCCTTACCATGTATTTTCTAAATCCACTACTTCTTTAACCAAAAAAGTCAAAAAAATTAATCGGATCTTCCTTGGTCCAACAAGTTAAAGAGTATGTTCAAGCTTCCAAGTTTGATTCATACCAACTTCCTGCAACTACTGTTGAACACTTAGTTGCCTTGTCCCTTCTAGCCGACCTTCCCAGACAATGTCTCTCCCAAGGATATACCCATATCTACTTTGGTGCTGTAAGACTAGCTCTTACTTTCCATGGTCGTAAAGGACTCCCAGCTTTCTCAAGAATTGCTTTGGTAGATACAAGGTTTGTTGAGTATCAACACGCATGTATTGGTACAATTCAATCAACCCTAAATGCCAGAACATTTTTTTTCACGTTCTATCCAAACTTCAACATGCCTCTCAATGATTCTTCTTTACTCACAACTTTAAAAGCACAGATTCAAATTGGTGGTACTACCCAGGTAACACGTTTCAAGCAATGTTCCATTACCAAATGGCTTATAGAGTACATAATCATTCCCTAGATCTCAAGGTCCCTGGCCAAGAAAACTCTAGAGATGCCATTCTCCTAGACATTGATTCTAGTGCAACACCAACATACACCTATGTCCCAAGACAACTATCGCGAGCAGACTTACTCAAGCTCCTCCCTGAGAAATGGGTACCAAGTTATGAGCAGACTCGTCCTGCCCCACAAGCTCCTGTACAAAGCACCGCAGCTTCAGAGTTCATGCGTCACAAAAATGGTCTCATCGAAGTAAAGTTTTCATCTCCACATCAAGCAAACGCTTCGTGTAATGTTTTCCCAGTGGAAATTAATATGATCAAACCAATTGCACATTGTTGGTACAATGTTTGCGATTGCCCAGATTGTCTAGATGATGCTTCTAAAGTCTTGATGGATGAAGATATCCCAAAGAAGAAAAACACTTCTAAAAAAAGGTTACAAAGAAGATGTCTAGAAGGTGACCCTGCTGTAGGAACCCTCGGTGAACCATCTGGTAAATTCGACTATTACATCCTTTATTCCGATAAAATTCCCAAGCCTACATCACTTCCTCAACCATGCAAGCCTTCCCCACCTTCCAATCTCCCTCCTTACTACCAAAAAGCTCTATCAATCATTCACAAAGGCCCAGTGCTCTATCCATCTCCTTTGTTGTGTCATATGCTTGCTCCAGTCTCAAATCCGTAAGAATACCAAGAAGAATTCCTTCCCTTTGGTGCATTTGAACTTCCAGATCAAAGAACCAAACATGCCTGGAAAGTCAAGAATTCAACAAACATTGGCTCAACCCCTGTCAGTGCCATAGAAGCTAGCCTTAATTGGCAAAGTGAAAATTCTATTGCCCAGAACAAAGCACTAAACATATAATTTCTCAACAAAGTGTGGTTGCACAAACCCAAGACAATCTCTCCTCAAGGGTAAAGTCACGTGAAAGCATGACAGATGATATCCGTCTCAAGATCCAAGTTCTCCACCAAGAACTTCTCCAAATTGTCCATTCTTCATCATCTCCCCAAGTTTCCTCTTCCCTAACCTGAAAGGAAGCAGAGATGAAGTTTCTTAGAGCCCAGCTCACAGACCTAGAGCGGCAACATAAACAAAAAAGAATGGCCATACTCGCCGATGATACTTGGAGATCACCCATAACCCTCTTCGTCAAAACTGCTTTTGACCCTCAACCAATCCCCCAGTCCACCCACAAAGAGCCATCCCCTTCACTCACTCTTCGGGCCCCAAAATCCCTATCCACTAGCAAACCCACCAAGAAGAATTCACAAGTCATTACGGCCTCCCTACCGGACATAGCCACCACATCCAAAACCTCTACCCCACAAGCCTTCCAACCAGAACATCCAGATCCTCACATAGGTGCTTCCACCACAGCCCCTGACATTTTTCCGATCGAAAACACAAACCCAGTTTCCCAGTTCCTACAAACCCTTTCCCACCATCACAACCCTTCTTCGTCCCCCTTTGTCCGACTAGTGCTTGATCCATCCTCTTTACAAATGGAAGAAGAATTCGATCCCATAGAATCCTATGAACATTTGTTCATGATAGGACCAGAGCCAACGGTCCATGACTCTCCAGATATTGATCTAGAGGAATCTACATCTCAGACTTCACCACTTGAGAATCAAAAAACTTCGCGATCTGCTCCCTGAACTGATACCAAACAACAATTCACCTTCGATGATATTCCGCCTTCTAAATGGCGCGAATGAAGTATCAAAATGTTAACTTGGTGCACAACAGAGCTGCAGTTTTATTCCATCGAGTTGGTCATTAAAAGGTTCCTTGCCCGGATCCAAGGGCGCCTTCAGCCCATCCAAGAGCATGACTTCTTTGCCAGATGTCATCTTCAGCACAACCTTCCCAAGTCCTATGACATTGGAAGTCGAGGAGTTTCCCATAAACAATTTCCTTCCACTGATAGGAGTGTAGGATAAGAAAGCCTCCTTATCGGTACAAATATGAGGAGTAGCTCCGGTGTCTATCCACCATTCTCTCGGGTTATCTTTCAACTTTGCTATGTTGGCTTCAAACATGATGGCAGACAGATCAAGCATGTCAACGTCCTCTGTCACATTGGCTTGGTGTCGGTTTCCCGTTTGATTGTTCTTCTTTGGAAGACAACAATCTTTGCCGTTCAATGGCCATGTGGTTTGCCTTGCCGCAGTAGTAATAGTTCTCCTTGAAGGTTTGGCACTTTCAGGACACTTCCTTTTGTTGCCGGTACTTGATTTGGCAAGATGGACTTTAGCCTCCATCCCGGTTTTATACGATTTTTCTTCCGCTTTCCGGTTGCCTTCCTCAATTTCAAGTTGTATGATCAAGTCTTCTAGTTTCATCTCCTTTCGCTTATGCTTGAGGTAGTTCTTGAATTCCTTCCACATAGGCGGTAGCTTCTCAATCACGACAGCCACTTGGAATGATTCACTTAGTACCATTCTTTCCGCTTGCAGGTCATGCATGATAATCTGGATCTCGGACACTTGGCTAGCCACTGTTTTGGTGTCCACCATTTTAAAGTCAAGGAATTTTCCGACGACGAATTTCTTCGATCCGGCATCTTCTATCTTGTACTTCTTTTCCAAGGAGTTGCACAGTTCCTTGGCAATTTTTACATTATTGTACAAACTGTAAAGTGAGTCCTCCAAGACGTTAAACACGTAATTTCTACACAAGAAATCACTGTGGTTCCATGCTTCCAAGGCATTAAGCCTTTGGATATCGGCTTCACCATCCACAATGGGGGGGGGGATCCTTTTTTAAAAACCTTGACGTCACCAAGAGTTGTCAAATAAAACATCATTTTCTGTTGCCATCTCTAAAAATACATACATGTTAACGTGGCGGGTTTCTTGCCATGAGCAGGAGGAGGGAGAACAGGTGCAGGAGTGGAGGGAGTAGTAGTTGGAGTAGTAGAAGCTTTTGCCATTTTTTTCTTCCAAGAAAACACAAATTTCGTCTTGCGATTGTTGTGTATTTGTTGTACGTTTTCCCAGAATAGCAAAGGACATTATTTTAAATAAAAGAAAGAGATGAAGAAAATTTTAATTATAAAAATTAATTACCCATTTGAAGTCGAGGCTCATGTTGGACACGATCTCCGCAAGACGAAATTACCTCATACTGTGCTCACGGTTCTCGGTAATTGTCTATAATATGCAACGACTTTTCAATTTGAGTAGGCAACGCTTGGATACTTGGATTTTGGCAAATTGGATCGGTGTTTAGAACTTCCAAGACTGGAACAAAATTTATGCAACAATATGATATTGTTTTCTATTAGCCTAACGATTATGGATGGAAGTATTTTCGGTGTGACTGATTCTCAAACTAGGGGGGTCTATATATACTAACTAAAGAATTGTGGTGGTCTTTCGCAAAGGATTGCAACTCTGGAATCCAAAGATTGCGAACAGGTTGGCTGAACTAGCCGAATGCCCATTCGGAGTAGACCATGTTCATCGCATCTGGACGTGCTCATTCGGTCAGTCCGCCAGCACCCATTCGACTGAGACCAGGTTCATTGCACCTAGACATGCCCATTCGGTCAGCCCACCAAAACCCTTTCGGGTGTAACCACCAAGGATGCGTTGCACCTACCCGAGTAGACATGAGCTGCCTTAACCGCCCCAGCTACTGGACTGTCACTGAGCTAGCTGAACCCATTTAACTCTTCAATTTACAAAGTTAAGTTTCTTACTTTGAGCATTAATATCCCATTCACCCGTTATTGGTTTTGAGATAATAAATATATCAACTTAATCTACTCGAAACGTACGTAGATTTCATATTTGCAACTTATTTTCATTTTTAATAAATGAAACTCAATTAGAAACTTGATCAAAAATATGTCAAACACCAATGTTTATGAAAACCAATTTCCAACAATAGTTTTAGGATGTGACAAAGAAGACAAACATTAATCAAGCAAATATAAATTCAAAGATTGAGGATTGCATCAATAAAAAAATAATCAAAGTATTTTGTCATGACTGATATAAAAGGGACACTTACAGAGATCTTGCAAACGTAACATGTCGGATAGCGTTCCTTGTAGCATGAAATGTGGAATGTGTGGTTCTCTAACATGGAAAACTACATACAGCAACAACAAGAATCAATCCCATCATACTAATCAAGTAAACTTGTGTGGAGATAAAAAAAAATCTATAAATAAACCCGACACAACATAAAACCTTGGGAAAACAATGTATTTTCATCACATACAACTCATGAAACCTTGAACATTAGTAGGAGTATATCTAACAATATGTTACAAACTCTAAAATATTCCAGGTGACAAGGAGTAGATTTGGACCTCATCATCGAATATCTGTACATTGCAAGCATGACAACGGAAGCATTCAGGATGCCAAACACCTATGCACTCCCGAAACCGTCCACTTACAACTGCATTGCAACCTGCACATATCCTACAAACAAATGTTTAAATAAAAAGGTCAGGTTTATCAATGTATCAAAAGGGGATAAAGAAGGGTTTTAGTATCAAAAGGAAATCAAGTATAATTTTCTCCTCTTCCGTCTCGGCCCCAAGAGACCACAATTTCGGGAGAAAGCAGCCACGTGCCCTTCTCTCTCTTTCCAAATAAGGATTGGTCCCATTAATTTTTTTTTCTTTTTCTTTGATTTTTGGCTTTTTGGTTATTCTAAAAAGAATAAAAAAGTCTTCATCAAGTCCATGACCTTCTCGTATTCATGCTGAGCAACATGGTTATTTCCGGCGTGGAGAGCTTCTATTCTGTCTAGAACTTGAACAGTAGTTGGGGTGATATGGGGAAATGATGTGCACCCATTTCTCCTTTATTCCCTTTTTTTTTCTTATGTTTACTAGGGAATAATGGGAGAAAAGAAGAAACAAAAGAAAATTGAGAAGAGAGAGAAGAGAGGAGAGAGGAGAAAGGAAAAAAAATACTACTTCCTCCGTCCCTAAATTATCATCCTAGTTGATCCGGTGTACGGATTAAAAAAAACAATTGACTTGAATATTTATATTGGTTTAATGTGTAGTTTCTTTTAAAGTATACATATGACCCATAATTAAAGTATATATGGTGAAAAAATAAGGGTAAAGTAGTAAAAATGATGTTCTAAAAAGTTAAATTTCAAACTGGACAATTATTTTGGGACGGACGAAAAAGGAAAGGAATGTGATAATTTAGGGACGGAGGGAGTGTCATTCTTCCTAATATGCCCCTGCTCATATTTTTAAAGACTTTTAGTGTATAAATTTTCTATTATTCTTCATAATATATTTCTTCATTTAATACTATTATTATTGTACATTTTAAAAAAAAGAGTATAATGTGTACATAATTAATGAGAGAGAGAGTGCGTAATGGGTCATCTTTAGTACATCCTCATATCTTGGCATTACCGTAGAAATAGAAGAGAAAGAGATGAATCGGAAGTGGAGTATATAGTTTACCTGGTATTTTCACGCTCATGGCATTTCAGTGCCCCCTCCAGATCCAGCACAACCTCATCCATAGTAGGCCGATCACTCCGTTCTTCTTGCAAGCATTTTTTTATAATATCAACAAATTTCGCTAAAGAATCACGCGAGATTTTCCCACTTATTTCAGTATCAACATTTTCGAGGGCCCAATCACCTATATCTTCATCATGTGTACTCTTATCATCCTCTCGATACCACCGTTTTTTCCGGCATAACACTTCGAACAGTACCATGCCGAATGCATAAACATCTATTTCCCTTGTTATTCGACCGTATTTAAGGTATTCTGGTGCGAAATACCCATGTGTGCCTTTAAGGTTAGTAGACATAGTGGATTTGGTTTGGTCAGGATCGGACAACTTGGCCAACCCAAAGTCCGAAACTTTAGCAACCCAATTCTTGTCGAGAAGAATATTGGCGGGCTTCATGTCTCGATGAATGATCCCTTTGTACAATTCTTCCGTAGGAGTATGAAGGTGTTGCAAACCACGCGCGGCGCCAAGGCATATCTTGAGCCGTTGCGTCCAAGACAAACAAATACCGTTCTTCGTTACATAACCTGATAAGGATCCCCCTTGCATATATTCATAAACCAGGATTTTTAGATCAAATTCGTTGCAATAACCTAGAAGAGAAACGAGGTTGGGGTGTTGGATCTTGGAAAAGACGGTAATCTCCTTTTCAAACTCAATTGAATTTTGCTTTCGATCTAAGCACTTCACAGCAACCGGAAACTTTTCCTCCTCCCCACCTATAGCGATGTGGCCCATATACACTGTTCCTTCTCCCCCCCATCCGATTACATTTTTCTTGTCAAAGTTGTTTGTTGCGTCTTTGATCTCATCAAGTGAAAAGTGACGACACCCAACACTTGACGGGGAGGAGGAGAAAGAGGAGGACATGTTTTAAGTTCTCTGATCAGCCTAAGGCTTTCACAGACTACTTAAGCTTTCCAAGAGTGAAATATAAATTAAAAAAGAATGTGGGAAAGCTCCAGGGAATTAATTTGGGGCTGGGGAAGAATTAAAATTATATCAATAGTGAGATTGTTGAGAAATAAAGAGAAAAGAACTTTTGTATATTATTGAAAGATTGAAAAATTGATTACAAACCATAGGAAGGGGCTGAATATATATATAATTATATATCGCCTTCAATATAGCTTCTGTTAGCCGATAAGAGAAATAAAAAGGGAAAATACAAGAATGCCCTTAATGCTAACTAACAAAACTAACTAACTATCAGATTAACACACTCGACACCCCTGAAGATACTAACTTCTGAAATATGACACATAGGACCCTGCAGATGCCATGCAACTGTTTTCTTCTTCAGTTTAACAGAGATGACTGGGTCCAGCTCCTAGTTGTTTGTATGGGACCATTTGTGTAGGTGGCCAGCTCATAAGACTATACAACGTATGTTCAAGCATAAGGAAGCTGCCCTTCATCAATCATCTTGCGAAAAGTCTCCATAAGGACGTTTCTTTGAGGCTTTCCACTCATGCAAGACAGAAAGAACAGAATGAACGTCCGCACTCGTTGTAAGTTATTAAGGCAAACAAACGCCTTTAATATGCAGCAGCCATGCTTGCATCATCAAAACAGGAAGGATTGACCGGTCAATAACCTGAAAGTATTCAAGAAGCTTAAGCACGACTTATGACAAGTGGACTTGTCAAAATAAGAATGGGCTTCGCTTTGTATTTACGGATATATTTCAAAAGTGATGTGCGGTTATGGAAATTTTGACATGTTCATAGCAATACAAACATAAGGTCCCAAATTCAGGGGACATTTTCAAAGATCTTTTCTCGTATCTTTATTTTTATTCTTAAACTAGTTTTTTTAACCTTGTGCATTAAACACACGTCAACTGAATCGTATACAAACAAAATAAAGAGGATAAAAATTCTTAAATTATAAGTTAAGAAAAATCGATTTATTAACAATTATATATAAATATATCATTAATCATTATAGATTCTAAAAAATCTCTTTATACACAATATTTATTGTCTTATTAGTTGGTTATTCATCTTTATCGCATATCAATATTTTCAAACCAAAATAATTTGTTACTCTAACTACGACATATAACTCTCCATGACTAAATATTGGTTTCTTCAAAAGGAGACATACGTGCAATTATTGACTTTGGCACTTGTTAATTGTCATTACATATGATACTAATAATGAAAAAGACAATCTTACATCGAATTGAGTTAATGACAATCTTGAGATAATTTTTTTTTCCAATATTGCTTCTTTTCAAAAAAATTATTTCAACAAAGTGATCCCTAATATTTATGATGATTAGTCTTGTTCCATTGCACAACAAAACATGGTTAATGTTTCTCAATAGCATTACTGGAACACCAATTTTAAGTGTCAATTCATGGTTTGACAACCCCAAACACTTTATACTATTCAAAAACTCTGTAAAAATAAATGTATTCGAACAAATTTGAATTTTTCTGTCCTGCAAATAAAATCTGAACTCAAATAAGTTATTCCTTTTGAATGATTATTTTTATTAAATTTTATTTGTTTTCTATGAATAAAAAAAATTTGATAAGAAAATAAGCTAAAACCAAAATAACGAAATTATTTTTACCGTTAACTATTATTTTTGTTTCGTAAATTATTTTGCTTTTACTAACTTCCATTATATTTTTTGTTTTATTGACTTCATAACTATTTTTTTTTTATTTTTAAGAATTAGTTTTACGAAAAACTTTTGTTCCGTAATTTATTTTTATTATTTTGTTAACCTCAGTTTAAATTGTTTTGTTTTATTGACTCTATAACTATTATTTTTGTTCCATCAAATATTTTTATTTTACTAACATATTTTTGTTTTACATAACTATTTTTAAGAATTTGTTTAAAAAAAATTTTCCGTAAATTATTTCTATAATTGTACTACCTCAATTTAAATTATTTTTGCTTTATTGACTCCATAACTATTATTTTTGTTCCATCAAATATATTTTATTTTACTAATGTATTTTTGTTTTACATAGCTATTTTTAAGAATTTGTTTTAAACTTTTGTTCCATAAATTATTTGCATTATTTTAGTAACCTCAGTTTAAATTGCTTTTTGTTTTATTGACTTCGTAACTATTATTTTTGTTCCACCAAATATTTTTATTTTACTAACATATTTTTGTTTTACACATATTTTTAAGAATTTGTTTTAAACTTTTGTTCCGTAAATTATTTTATTTTACTAACCTTCGCACTAAATTATTTTTGTTTTGTTGATTCTGTAACTTTTATTTTTATAATGACTTGTTCCATAAATTATTTTTATTTTACTAACCTCTTATATTTTAGTTTTCTTGATTGCGGAACTATTATTTTTTGTTTTAATTACTATTTTTTATATTTAAAGAGAGAAAAATGTTTAAACATAATTAAAAGAGAGAAGATGGTGGTGATAAGGGAGAAAATAGTGAGGAGACGGGAGAGAGAAAGAGAAATACAACTGGAAAAAAATAGGAGAGAGAAATAGTGAAATGATAATTTAAAAATTAGATTTTGGAGGGATAAATATACTCTTACCATTATATATATAGATATATAGATATATAGATTTATGTTGCACTTGACTCATAGTTTTCAACCTTGATGTAACTAACATGTATATGAAGTTAGTATTGTTTATTAGACAAGGTTTGATATATTCCATTTAGGATTACTGATGTAGCGGAAGGTAATTAAGAGTAACGATAACTATCAAAGCTGTTGAGATCGCGTACGACTACCAGCAATGATCTTCTAAATCCTGTTGAGGTTCGTAAACCTACCACGATCTAGGCATCCAAATCCTTTTGAGGTTCGCAAACCTATCACGATTTAGGCATCAATTTCGTTGATTCACAAAGAATACCGGCCGAAAACTGGAAGGAAACAAATCAATTCTTAAAATTCAAGCTAAATTCGGAATTACATCGAGTCATATATTTATATGACTCATAAAGCTTGGAAAACGAGCTAAAACTTTCTAAAAACTTACCTAACATATATAGTAACCTAATGGAACTTAAATACATCAATTAAATGCTTAAATCTACTTCTAAATATAAAAATACTACCCTAATAAATATAAATCCGAAAATTACAATATAATCACAATCAACTAGATATAATAAAGTATATCTTAATATCAATTTGACTTGCTCCCGCATCATTCTCCTCGAATTTGAAGTACGGTAAAAAGAGTATGTTTCTTGCTTGTCCTCTCACTCTCCCTTGACACTAAAATCTGAAAAACTTTGTATCCTTGTTGGATTCTGAACTTGCCGACGTGAGTGATGACATCCATCCAATCAGTCCAATAGATCTTTATAAAGTCGTGGAGTAATAGTTTGTGAATGAAACACGAAGAAGGTGTTTGTGGAGGGGGGATATCAAATGGATCTGTGTAATTTGTTTTAATTCCAGAATCAACAATAAATTCTTCATCGTAGACTGGCGGTTCACTCCCATCAACAATGGGTTGAAAAGTGTGGAATTGAGATTCAGAAAAGGGCCAGAAGATATCTAGTAATGCAATTGACATGGTTCAGAAGGAATGATGATGAACGGAATAAAAAAAAAGAATAGGAAGAAAAGTAGAATAAATGGGTAAATTGATACCAGGTTTCGGCTCTGATACCAATTGATGTAGCGGAAGGTAATTAAGAGTAACGATAACTATCAAAGCTGTTGAGATCGCGCACGACTACCAACAATGATCTTCTAAATCCTGTTGAGGTTCGTAAACCTACCACGATCTAGGCATCCAAATCCTGTTGAGGTTCGTAAACCTACCACAATTTAGACATCAATTTCGTTGATTCACAAAGAATACCGAAAACTAGAAGGAAACAAATCAATTCTTAAAATTCAAGCTAAATTCGGAATTACATCGAGTCATATATTTATATGACTCAAAGCTTGGAAAACAAGTTAAAACTTCCTAAAAACTTGCCTAACATATATAGTAATCTAATGGAACTTAAATACATCAATTAAATGCTTAAATCTACTTCTAAATATAACAATACTACCCTAATAAATATAAATCCGAAAATTACAATATATCGCAATTACCTAAATATAATAAAATATATCTTAATATCAATTTGACTTGCTCCTGCATCAAATCAATTACCCTTATATTTGCCTTCATTTTTTTATAAAATGATAAAAATAACCTTAGAAGTAATTTTCCATTTTTCATACAGACTAACTAGGGGTGTAAGTGGTTCGGTTTGGTTTGGTTTATACCAAAATCACAAACCGAACCGCCTCCTAGTGGTTCCAAAAATCTCAAACCGAACCAAATCGAGTAAGACTTGGAACCGAACCGAACCGAACCACTCGGTTTGGTTTGGTTTGGTTCGATTTTGTGGTGTATATAAATTATTTTTAATGAAATTAACCAACATTAAAAATAACAATAAAAATAATATTTTAATTTGGAATTAACATCAAAATTAGGAAATAATCTACTAACAACAAATTATCATAAATAAAACAATACAAATTCTAAAATAAACACAAACAATGGAAGAAATAATAGTTCTTCAATAATCAAGATTTTGTTTGGTTTAGTATCCGTCTATATATATATATATTATGAATAAATCAAAGGTTCAAAATCGTTAATAAATGTAATATAATATATATTATATAATAAATATATAAAAATATATAGGGTGGTTTGGTTTGGTTCGGTTTGGTTTGGTTCGATACTAAAAACCGTGAACCGAACCGAACCGTGTGGTTTTCCAATTCTTGAAACCGAACCGTCTTCAACCAAAACCGAACCAAACCAAATGGTTTGGTTTGGTTTGGTTCGGTTCCGTGGTTCGGTAGTTCCGATTTACACCCCTAAGAGCATCCACAGTGGTTCCCTTTATTAACACCCTAAAACTCTTTTTAGGGTTTTTTTACCACACTTAAGCCCATAGTGGACACCCTATCAATCACCCTATCCCTAAAAAAAGCTAATTCTCCCCCAACTTATTGGGTGAGTTTTAGCCGGCCTCCATTCATCTCTTTCTTCTCTCTCCCCCACATATCTCCTTCTCCATTGGTCTTCTTCCTAGTATTCGTTCCCTTTCAAAAAATTTGTTCCAAAATTTAAAGAAAGCGGCAAAAACTGAAATTTTTTTGGCTTGATCGGAGCATCCAGTTTTTAGCTAAAATCTTGATGTATTAGAGTGAAGAGCCTATGAATTAAATAAACAACTCAACTCACATCATCACTTTGATGATGGTATACTTTCCCATTTTTTCCATTTTCTTTTTCAATTAATTTAGTGTATTTTTTGCAGTATCATTTCCCTTTTTTATTATTTATAACTTAAAATTATGAGTATATTGATAATATTAAAAAGTGTGACAAAACTTTATTTAAATAAAAATAATTGATATAATCAAAACATATAATATAATTTTCATAAAATATAAAATTTAAATGTATAAATATTTTATTTCAATTATGGTAAGAAAATAAAAAATAGAAATATATTGGTAATTAGGTTTGTTAGTTAAAATGTCACCAATTCAAAAGGTTATATAGAGGGTGCTCATTGGAGTTGAAATTTTTTTAAAGAGCCTCTAAAAAGGTTTAGGGGGTTATATAAAGAGTGTTTTAGGGTGCAACCATTGTGGATGCTCTAAGACTAACCCCTGTCTCGTTAGCTCAAACCACCCACCAAGCAATTTTCGATTTTTCCAATTCTAATGCCACTGCAAGCCCAATCACTGACCAAAATTAGTCTCCCCTTTTTCAGAATTGAACTTGACAATTTTCTTCTTTTAAGAAGAGTCGCTCATCCTAGTGAACTCCAAAATTTCATGGATACAATCGAATATTCCCTTCAATAATTTCTCTCTATGCTTTCCCAAATTGGATTTTCTCTCTCCCTCTCCTCATCTTCATAGAATCACACACATAGAGGGAATAGTATATAATAATCTCCATTTCCCCCATTTTTGCCGACGATTAAGGGGCCGGGGGCAAACAATCAGGCCAAGAGATGTAACAAAATCCTAATGGGTTTTGGCAAAGATAGAGAGAAACATTACTCAAACCCATCAATGTGGTAGTCAATATTGCGAGAAAGCAGGTAAAGGCATTTGGTACAACGGTTTGCTTGACGGTTTAAAAGCGGCGTTTTTAACTTACAACAGCGTTTGGATATATTTTCAAAACGCTATTTTCATAGATTTGAGTATTTGACAAAATAACAGGTTTACCATTTCTTAAACAATGTTTTATTTCTAATTTTATAGATATAACTTCAATTATATATATATATATATATATATATATATATATATATATATATATATATATAAACCCTCACCCTCATTCACTCCCTCCATTTAGCCGGGCCCTCACCTCTCCAATCAATCTATCTTTTTGACTTTCTCTCAACTCTCATGCCTAAACATAAAAACCACAACCCACTCAATCGTTCACTCTTCCTTTCCTTCTCTCATTTCTCAGCACCGTTTAACACGAAGCGTTTTATTCCCGCAGCCATATTCAGTGTTTAGAAACGGTGACCGTTTCTAAATCGCTCAGTTTTTAAACGCAGTGTTGATACAATATTTTAGAAAAATATGGTACCGTTTTAGACGAAAACGCTCAAAAACGTGATGCCAGACATAGCATTTTGATTGCTCGAATAACGCTGATCTCTCATCCCCAGTCAATTTGACAACTCCTTTACTCTAAAACCCACAATCGATTTTGGAGTTTTTATTATCCTTTTTTTTTTTCAAACAAATCATATTTTATTTGCTCAACCCCAGATTTTTGTACAAAATGGTGCAGTTCACTTAGAAGAAGATGTCTAGGTCAACTCAGTCAATTATTTCCATCAATATTGCTATGAGTTAAAGACTATTATAGTAGCTCCAATGTACATCACACAAATGTTAAATTAAGGGTATTTTTGTCTTTTTCTTAATGTTTTGTTTGAAATTGTAACGGTAACCTAAATGGGAGGAATCTCACAAAAATAGAAAATAATAATAAGACCGTACAAATAAAAAAGTACTCGGTAAGAGGTAGAACCAAACTAATTTTTTTTAAAAAGTTGATGGATCATAAGTGTGACTGTCCCGTTTCACACCGGTTTCGCGTCATTGAAATTCGGGGTGATTTCAAAACTTTAAGCGCGTGGAATACGTCCGGCCTTAATTTGTGAACTCAAAATATGTGTTAAAAAGTCGTCACCTATATTTTATGGTCAAATAGAGAAAAACCAAACATACCAGACTGTATAGGTTCAGAGACTAAATTACGAGTTAGGAAGGGGCCGGGTTAGCCACTCAATTCGCCCTTTCGGTCTCATAATGGATTTATCAATATACTTGTTTTATTTTATATATTTTTGCTCAAAACAATACATTTATATAATTAAAAAAATAAAGAGAAATTAATTTACATTTATTAAAAAAAAGAAGTCAAAATTATAACTTAAATTATACAACTAAAGAATAATTATAACATTTTTATAAGATGTTTTAATAATAAAATAGTTGTGCTAGTAACAAACTTTATTTATATTTACACGTATAAGCAGGAAAAAAACTTATTAAATAATATGAAATATAAATATTTATATATTTAAAGTATGTGCAGAAAAGAAACTAATTAAACTGCCAAAAAAATACAACTATTTTACATTAAAGTAAAGACAGGAAATAAACTAATTAAAATACAAGGAAAATATAACTATTATTACATTTAAAGAAAAGACAGAAACGAAACTAATTAAACAGAAATGAAATATAATTATTATTACATTTAAAATAAGAACAGAAAAAAAAACTAATTTAAACGGAAAGAAAATATAACTATTATTATATTAAAGTAAGAATGGGAAAGAAACTAATTTAAACATGAAAATTTCTATATTAAAGTAAAGAAATAAAATAAAATAATTAAATATCTATATTTTAACTATTTATATATTAAACTGTAAATAGAAAGGAAACTTACTTAAATATCTATATTTAAGTTATAGATTATAATAACTACGGGGACAGAACTTACCTCTTGAACGTGATTACATGAATCCAGTATGTCTGTGCTTAAGCCGACTAGGCGATCTACATGTGTTTTCCATATCCTTCCGAAAAAGGAAGTCTTTTTGTTGTTGTTGTTGTTGTTGCCTTTTGTTGTTAAAATTCGGGCAACGTGAATAATATTCATTAAAATGAAAAGTGACATTTCTAGAGTTAAAAATAACACTGTTAATACTAAAAAGTAGCACAACGAATTCTAAAAAAATGACACTTTTATGGTCAACGGTGACAGTTTTATTTAAAATAAAAAGTGATATTTCTATAGCCAAAAGTGATACTTCTATAGCCAAAAGTGATATAGTTTATACTAAAAAGTGACATTTTTAATGTTATATATATATTTACAATTTTTCTGGTTCACGCCAAAAGTGATGGTTTTCATTTATAATGCAGATGACATTTTCAAAGTAAAAGTAGCACATTTAAGACCAAAAAATGATACATTTTACATAAAAAAAGTAGTAATTTTCATTAAAAATGTAAACCGACATTTTTATGGTAAAAAGTGATACATTTTATCCTTAAAAGAGACATTTTAAATAATTAAAAGTGAAAATTTTCATTTAATGCAGCAATTTGTAAAAGCCGAGGGGTTGAGCTAAATTTTTTGAATTTTGACTCATTTAATATAAATAGTTCATTTTTACCGATTAAGATCCGTAAGACCCTTCTTAAGAAGACCTAATATTTTTAATAATTTGGAGATTTTTCAACCAATTATTCGTTATGGCTTCCGCTGTCACTTCAGCAAAAGGCTTTCATAGACTACTTAAGCTTTGCAAGAGTGAAATATATATAAATTAGAAAAGAATGTGGGAAAGTTCAGGGAAATTAATACCACGGCAACTTGGAAAAATGGACTATCTGATTGGAACCATTGGGTCCTTAATTTACTAAATAATGGTTCTCATTAAAGCAATACACCGCGTAAGAAAAATTAATTAATGAAATAATTATAAGTTGGTATACTTTGGGATTTTATTTGACCACTTCATCTCACTTTTAGTCTCCTTCCTCATCTTCTTCTGTTTCGTGGACTTTATTCATCCTCTCTCTCTCTGACATTTTAATTAACAACTGACCGATCAACCACGTGTTCAGACTTGAAAAAAACATTTATTAGTTTTTTAATGTTCATTGAATAAGACTGCGAACCGTTTCCAAATCCTACTAAGCTGGCAGGTAGTCATGAACGAAATTCTGATGTCTAATTTTGACTTTGCGACAAACAATTAATCTTGATGTACAAATTTTTTTGCGATGCACAAATTGAACTACTCCTGAAGAATTTTCTGATATTTAATTTTGATTTTACGATGCACAATCAATCCCGATGCACAAAATGTATTGCTGATGCACAAATTATATTTCCGATGCAGTGCACCTAATCCAATTTTATTAAAATTATCTTCGTCATTTTGTCCTAAAATGTGTACTTAACCGGTTAAATAAAAATATGTAAAACCTTAGTGGTTGAAAATATCCCAATAGGGACCAGCCCGAATTTTCCCTAAATTAATTGAATGTATTATAAATAAACTAATTTTTGTGTACGACGTATTGTTTTACATATTTTAATTCGTGACACGGAATATCACTTTCTTATAACTCAACCCACAAATACACGATGGATCGAATAAGGAGGATTCGTCTTACAAAAAATATGTGTAAGATCGTCATACCTAAGTTTTTGCCTAATAAACATTGGTAGAATGTGTATTTTTTTTAATACCCTCGTGTATGTAATCATAATTAAAATATGTATAAAAAGTAAAGATAAAGTGGTAAAATTATTTTGCTAAAAAAATGTTTTGAAATAAGACAATTATTTTGGAATTGACAAAAAAAATGACAATTAGTGCTTGTTTGGTGGAGCGTTTTGGTCAAAACGCTGGTAAAAAACGCAGCGTTTTCTCTTTAAAAGTGTTTCAATGCAGCGTTTTAAAAACATGGAGCATTTTAAAACGCTCCAATTTGTAGCATTTTAAAAATATGCTACGTTTTCAACTAGTCTATTTATGAAAAATAGCGTTTTGAAATAGTTTTCCAAACATGTTTACAAAAATAAAACTGCGTTTTGAAAATGTTGCGTTTTGAAAAAACTGCGTTTTCAAAACACTACACCAAATAAGGCCTTATTGAGTATCAGAGAGACTATTAATAAATGGTCAAGTTAATGTGTCGTTTTTTATCCAAAGAATGCCAATATGAAGTTTTCGTTGGTTTCTTTAATTTAACAAAAATAAATAAAAATATTCACGGAAAATCTTATTGTTTTCATAACAATTTTTTTTTTTAACTTTTGGAAAATATTATGCTTTCAGTGCCCCACTAGGTTAGATCTTCTTATCCTTTTTAAAGGTTACTAGAATTGACCTGTGTGAAAGCATTAAGCATTGGTCAATTATTGAACATCCATTTTATTTTATACTTGTGAATATTACAGAATAAATATTTCGTAATTATTATTTAGTATTAACAATAGTATATAATTCATTTTCTTCTGTAGTTCTTATCTTAATAGAGTTTCTACCTTGTATATGTTTCGTGTACTATATTCGTTGTGTAACCCTAATTATAATTTCCTATAAATAGGTGATTCAATCAATGAAAAACTTATGTTATTATTTATAAACATTATTATTTCCTACATGATATCAACGCTTTGTTCATAATTTTCTTCCTCTTACCGTTGTTGCCGCCCTAATCAAGTCGCTTTCATGGCTAACAGAAACCAAACCCTCACCATTAAAAATCACATTGATCCAACCCAAACTTTCGACCTTATTAACATCTTTCACAACAACATCACAAAACTCAACTCCACCAACTACGTCGCTTGGAAACTCCAAGTTGAGGCAACCCTAATTGGCTATGACCTCTGCAAGTTTGTAGACGGCTCACAGTCATGTCTGCCTCCCACCATCCTCGCCAAGGATGCTCAAACATCTAAGGATGGTCCAACACCCAACCCACACTACCAACCCTGGATCCGGCAAGACAAACTTCTGTTTGACACTCTTTTCGGCTTCCTTTCTGCTCCCTTGGTTCCCATGATTCAACAGGCCACCACCACCCGCAAAGTATGGGAAACTCTAGCCCACACCTATGCTTGCCTGACGGGATGCCACATCAAGCAAATTAAAGACTACCTTGAGCGAGTCTCTAAAGGTAATCAGACGATATTCGACTACATGCAGTCCGTCAAGGGACGTTCTAATGAGCTCGCTGCCCTTGGCAAACCCCTCGATCATGAGGATCTCATTGAGATAATCATCGCGGGTTTTGACGATGACTACCGCCACTCATGAAAAACTCATCAACCGCGAACTGCTGCTGTGGGTCCCAACGGGCACAATAATAAGCTAGAAGGGGGGGGGTTGAATAGCTTATTATACACTTAAAAACTTTTTAAGTAAGTTCTTTGAAAGGTACTTTCAATCTATTGAAAAGATTGAAGTAGCGGAAGTCTTTCAATAAAGCTGAATCAAGTCTGCCGATAAGGACTACCGGTAGACCTTTAACAGGTTACTTAAATTTGCTGTAAAGGGTAATGATAAATGAAGTAATTAACAAATCAAAGAGCAGACAAATAGTAAAGGAATTAACAAAAGTATTTTGGGATGGTTCACACTATAAAGAGTGCTACGTCCACCACCAAGGCAGTCAACCTTGGATTTAAATAGTGCATTATGTTTTCCACTAGATCTATTACAAAGAATATTCCCAATGGAATGGATCGTACAAAATATTGACTTGTGTTTGGGGTTAAGGAATTAAGTATCTGTGAAAACATGATATTTAATTCGTGCAGAAGTATAGCTATAGAATGAATAACAACAAGAAGTAAAACAATAAATGTTGATGCACGACTTCTTGTTGTTGATGAGGACTTCTGGATCTGTTGAAGATCTCTTGAATGCACTGAGTAATAAGACTTAGAGTTGTAGAGTTTCAGAGCAATTCTTCAAGTGTTCGGATGTTGTGTGTCTATTTCTTCAGTCTTAAATGGCAGCATTTATAGCAGGAGAATTCTAGAGATCCGTTGGAAAAGACGAAGACTTTAACAACTCTATTAGGTTGAATGCATTAAATGCATGGGGCTGTCAATCAGTAATTTCGTCTTCACAGATATCGAGCAGGGAATGATTCTTGAGATCTTACGGAAGTTGGGCAATCTTGTTGTCGATGGTGCAGAGTTTCTGCTTTTCGCGCATTTGAGGTGTCGAAGCTGTCTCAATTTAAATTCAAACATAGATAAGGATAATTTAAATTGATCCATTAATCATTCTTTGTGTCATGTTGATGTTATTTAAGATCGCGTTTGTATGTTTAAGCTTTCGGTGATGATTTGAAGAGGTCTTCCTGAACAGGTCTTGTGAAGTCCTATAAAAACTATACTATGACAAAGTTCTATATTACGCTAATCGATATACGAGATTAGCCACTGAAGTATAAAAACTAGTGTAATGTATGAACAGATATAAATCTAATACAATAAGAATCAACAGCTGCAATTTGTATAAGCGACATTTTAAATAATTAAAAGTGAAAATTTTCATTTAATTCTGCAATTTGTAAAAGCCGAGGGGTAGTACTGGATTTTTTGAATTTTGACCCATTTAACATGAATAGTTCCATTTTACCGATTAAGATAAAGGAGACCTAATATTTTCAACCAATTCCATTTTTAATAATTTGGAGATGTTTTTCAACCAATTCGTTATGGCTTCCGCTGCCACTAAAGCCAAAGGCTTTCATATATATATATATATATATATATATATATACATATAAAGTTGGTGAGGAGCACTATGGTTGTGCCACCTCACCACCTTTTGATAAATCTTCATTATAAAGTATCCATGTGGAAGCTTTAAAAACTCTTGGTTCTCTATCCATTAAACATAATAATAATCAATATCATAATGAGTATTAGTATTAATATATATAACTTCTTCTTATGAAATATAGTAGAAGACTTATATTTAAAAACTTTCACAACTAACATTACTTCTAAACAATGTGAGATAAAACTCTTCAAGATGCAACATTACTTCTATGACTCAATTCTAACTCTATACTTTAAGCATTGATATCTTATTCATCAAATACTTGATTTAGACAAATTAATATATCATTTTGATGCTCTTGCCGAGTAGAACACATTTGAATAATTACTTTTGCCAACAAACAAATGACTCATAAAGAAATTCGTGTCTCAAGTTGCACAATTTTTTTCACTAAAAACACTAATTTTTTTAACAAATAGTATATTTTAAGTCTTGATATCTTATTAATCCAAAAATCGATTTATACAAATAAATATATCATTTTGATGCACTCACCAAGTAGAACACATTTTCGCAGTTACTTTCATCAATAAACAAATGACTCGTAAAGAAATTTGTGCCTCAAGTTTCATAATTTTTTCACTAAAAATACTAATTTTTTAACAAGTATTGTACTTTAGGTCTTGATATCTTATTCATCCAAAATTCGATTTGGACAAATAAATATATCATTTCGATGCTCTCACCGAGTAGAATACATTTGCGCAATTATCTTCGCCAACAAACAAATGACACGTAAAGAAATTTGTGCCTCAAGTTGCACAATTTCTTTTAGTAAAAATACTAATTTTTCAATAATAGAATAGATGTATCTCACATTGGTTAGAAATTGATGTTGGTTTTAAAAATACTATTATTAAGTACCAATAAAAAAGATGTATCATACATTGGTTGACAAATGATATTGATTTTCAAAGTCATTTGATAAAAGACTTCAACCATTATTACCAATAGAAGATGTATGTCTCACATTGATTAGAAAATGACGTTGATTATAAATTATTTTATATTATTATTATTACAAATAAAATAGATGGATAACACACTATTTAAAAAGAAAAAAATGTTAGATTTTAAAATTTTTAGACTAAAGACTTTCACTTTTACAAGAGATATATCTCACATTAATTGGTTACAAAATATTTTACTATAATTACCAATAGAAGAGATGTATCATATATTGGTTAGAAATTGATATTGTTTTAAAAATACTATTATTAATTACTAATAGAAGAGATGTATCATACATTGGTTAGAAAGTGATATTGGTTTTCAAAGTTTTTTGATAAAAGACTTCTACTATTATTACCAATAGAAGATACATATCTCACATTGGTTAAAAAATGATGTTTATTTAAATTTATTTTAGATTATATAAAAGATTTTTACTATTATTAACAATAGAATATATATATATATATATATATATATATATATATATATATATATATATATATATATATATATATATATATATATATATCACATTTGTCATAAATTGATATTGGTTTTAAATTACTATTATTACCAATTAAAGAGATAAATCTTACAGTAGTTAAAAATTGATGTTTATTTTAAAAGTCATTAAATTAAAAACCTTCTACTTTAATCATCAATAAAAGAGAAGAGAAGATATGTATCCCATTATATAGAAATAGATGTTGGTTTTACATTTTTTTTAGATAAAAAACTTCTACTACTATTATCAAATAATGAAATGTATTCCACATTGGTTAAAGAGTGATGTAGGTATTAAAAGTCTTTTTATAAAATACTTAATGCTAATAGAAAAAATATGTATTTCTGGTTAGGAAAGTGATATTGGTTTAAAATGTTTTTAGATAATGTATCTCACTTTGGTTACAAAGAGATCCACATTATTTAAAAACATATATTGGTTATAAAAGTCTTTAGATAAAATAATGTTTATGTTATTATCAATACAAGAGATGTACCATACAGTGTTTAGAAAGAGATGTTTGTTTCAAAATTCTTTAGATAAAATACTACTACTATTATTATTTTTAAGTTATAACCAATAGAAGAGATGTATCCCACATTTTTTAGAAAGATATGTTGATTTCAAAAGTTTTTATATAAAGGACTAATATTATTACTATAGAATAATGTATCCCACATTTGTTAGAAATTAGTATTGGTTTTAAAAATATTATTATTACCAATAAAAAATATGTATACCACATGGTTAGAAAGAGATGTTTGTTTTAAAAGTCTTTAAATAAAAGTTTTAAACTTTTATTACCAATAGAAGTAGAAAAGAAGTATCTCACATTGTTAGAATATGAATAATGATTTTAAAAGTCTCAAAATAAATATTTTAATACCATAAAGTCCAAAATTTAAGGCATTAACGGAGATATGTTAAAAGCTTTCATTGGACAAAAAATTATATTTATTTTCATTTATGACAATGATGATAAGAATTGTACAATATTAATATTACTATTGCTATTATTATTATTATTATTATTATTATTATTATTATTATTATTATAACAATTATACTATTATTATTCTCAAATATTCATGTGTGACTCATTGTTTCTCAACCATTATCTATTAACAATAGGTATTAATAATTAATACAATAATGAGATATTAATATATAATATTAATATCTTCTATTGTTAATAGTAGAAGTCTTTTATATATATATATATATATATATATATATATATATATATATATAAATTTACAACCAACATTATTTTCAAACCAATGTGGGATACAACTCTATTAGTAATAAAATGTTATATTTTTAATCTAATGACTTTTAAAACCAAAATAAATTTATAACCAATATGAAATACATCTCTACTAATATTACCAATACAAAATATGTATCTTACATTGGTTATAAATTGATGTTAGTTTTAAAGGTATTTTGATACAATATTTTTACTTTTATCACCATAGAATATATAGATATATCTTATATTGTTTAGAAAAATATATTAGTTTTAAAAGTCTTATATTAAAGACTTCTACTCTTACTACCAACAAAAGATATGTATCTCACATTATTTAAAAATAAATGTTGGTTTAAAAAGTTTTTAAATTATTTTTTTTGTTACAAATAGAATAAATGCATGTATCTCACATTGATAACAAAGTACTCATGGTTTAAGCAGGGTAGTTTATATATGGAAAAATCCCGCCAAAATTTTGTTTCCCAAAATAGAAACTCCTATTAACAAGAAACTATTAATGAATTTTTTAATTAAATAATTCAAAAATTTCTTGGAACTTCCAACATTAATTATCCCAATTTGTATAGTTGTCCAATTCTCAGTTGTGTCAAACGGAAATAAATCAACACAATGTAAATGATGATTAATGAAAATGGATTAGTTCACAATCACTGTAGCCTTCTTCTTATATGATCAACTACATACAAGAAAGATGAACCAATCCAATATTGTTCGACATTTATTTCACAGTCTCCTACCTCAACTAAACTTTGATTCTTCACAACATGAACCCCTTAAATATCGAAATATTATACTAAAAAAATCAAGTAAATCAAGAAATGTCCAAAATTTGAAATGTAAAAAAAACATTGACAAATTCTAAGTAATATGGAATAAAAATCACCAGAAAAAAATTATCTTTCGAGAATTCTAAATAATTAAAACAGTTCGGAAATTTATCTAAAAATAAATAACAAAAATGAATGTATAAAAAATATTAACAAATTCACGGTAGATCTAAATGTCAAAAATATTTTATTATACGAAAAAATTAAACATAGTATTTTTATGTGATTTCATTAGATCTGAATAGTCCTCGAAACATTCATCATTTTTTTACAGCAAACTTTATCATTTACAATTACGTCTCTTATAACATTAAATAGTCAAAACTCCTTGAAACACACACCATGCTATTAAACCCCAATTTTTTCTAAAAAAATGACTTTATTTTCTCATATCTTAAATATACAAGTCTCTAATTTTTATATCAAAACAAATCAGTTTTTTTTAATAGAAAGTAGTTGCCTCCAACATTATTTTTTATTTATTTTTGAAATTTTTTTTTCTTCTTTGCTTCACTTAAGTAAAAGTTAATTGAAAAAATTATATGACTGTGCGTTTAACGCACATGTGTAAAACTAGTTATCAATAGAAGAGATGTATCCAACATTTGTTAGAAATGAATGTTGGTTTTTAAAAATTATTATTATTACCAATAGAATAGATGTATCATACATTTGGTATAGGGTAATGTTGGTTTTCAATTTTTTTAGATATAATACTTCTACCATTATTACCAATAGAAAATATATATCTCACATTGGTTAAAAGTGATGTTGAATTTAATTTTAGATAAAAAGACTTTTACTATTATTACTAATAGAAGAGATATTCTATATTGATTAAAAAATGATGGTTTAAAAAGTCTTTAAATAAAAGACTTTTAGTTTTATCATCAATATAAAAATAAATCAAGTTTGGTGTGTGCTAGACCACTGAAAGTTCAATCGACAAAGGTTTTAATCACAACAACATTCAATTACTCCCACTTCTTCTTTTGATTACAAGTTTAGCTCATTACAAGTTACTAACAAAGTAAAATATATGAAAAGCTCTCTTAGATAGCAGATAATCACGTTTAAGAATACAACACCCAACCTATATAATCTATGTAGTTAGAACAAAAAAAACATCGGGTATAAACTGTAAGTACTGTGCTGGACTAAGATGAATGAAGCCCCCGATAATAACACATTCGACAATTCATTCACTAGTTGATAGTAGCCTTCTTAATTTCTCTCTCTCTAATAATTCTATGTAAGATCTTTGCTCAGTAATTCATCACAAGCTTCCAGGGCTACGTCATCTCTTATTTATACTCGCACCCCGTGACCTTGAAACTTTGTAAAATAAGAAAACCATTTACCATAAAAGAGTTAATATGTTAGTGCAATAAAGTAGGATTGAACTTAACATAATTAGACTTACCATTGGAGAAGGATTCCTTACCAAAAAGAAAGCAGTTCAGCCATGTCTTGTTACACAAGACAAACGGCACAAACACAACTGTGTTAATAACACAAAACCTAATATTCTAACAATTCATAAATCCTAAAAACAATTAAATATAATCTCCAAAATAAGATTTTTTTAAAAGGTGTAATAATAATAATTAGTGAAAGTAAATATCAAGAAAGGAAAAATAAATAATTAATTAAAATGAAAACAATTAAATAACATAATAACTCAATTAATCAATATCCTACAAAGGACATCACACGAAGTAACTCAGAAATGTCCCGAATTAGAGGGTAAATGCTACGTATTGTTGGACTCCCTAAAGCATGTTTGCCAGAATACAACACTAGGAAAAAGGAAGTGGGGGGGGGTTTGCCAAAGTGAGGTGGATTTGCCGCGTTTCTTATTGGCTTACAAGAATGCTTCAAAGGTTTCATCATTTGGCTCCTAGTCCAGCATTTGCAAAACCTAAGCCATACCAGCTGCAATTTCCTTTCGACTGACACCATCTGGCATATCGAAAGTCCTCTTCATGGATAGGGATCAGCCTCCTCCTTGAGGTTGGGGATCAAACACAACCAGCATTGCTTCAAGCTCGTCTATCATTGACTTCTTTGAAGCTCTCACCATGCGATCAACACCCTGGTTTAGTGTAAATTTGTCAATATTTAAATCTCATTTCCAGAAAGAATTTACATCGAAAGTAATTGCCAACTATTTGAGGGCAAGAATTGCAAGAAGCCAACAACAAATAAGGATTGATGTGTCATTAATTTGCAGATCTCAAGTTACTAATAGCACCAAGTTCTAATGACAATGAATGAAAGCCTCAAGTGTAACAGACAGCCTTTCGTTATTTTAGCTGCATGAATAATAAGAAGGCCTTGCAGCACCCACGTTGAGGGCATGAAGCCAGTCAAAGCCAGGTCTAAGGCACAAGTGATGGGCTTGGACATTTATCACATAAAAGGTTCAACAATATGGTTTCTTCACATTGTCTTTAAGTATTACTCCCTCCGTCCCTAAATAATCATCATAGTTGACCTGGCGCACAGTTTAAAAAAAAATAATTGACTTAATTATTTATATTGGTTTAATGTGTAGTTTCCTTTAAAGCCCATGTGCATGTGACCCATAATTAAAGTAGAGTGAAAAAGTAAGGGTAAAGTGGTAAACGTGATGTTCTAAAAAGGTAAGTTTCAAACTTAACAATTATTTTGGGACGGACGAAAAAGGAAAGTAGAACGATAATTTAGGACGGGGGGAGTACAATTTACAAACCACAAACATTTTACACGAGTTCGATGATTATTAGTAGACCAGCTTCAGGTCACGTCGGAACTAAAGCCTGAGAACCGAATTTCACCCCAAACATTGTAATCATTGTATGAGCTAGTTTTAGACCCGTGCGTTAAACGCATAGATATATACTTTTTTTAATTAAATTTTGTTTAAAAAAACAAAATATAAAATTAAAATAAAGAATTACAACTATTTAAATAAAAATACATCATCGTATCGGTAAATGATAAATTTTGAATTCATTATACACAATATTTGTTATGTTATTTTGTTGGTTTTCCCCTTTATATGTTCAAACCGGAACGATTTGTTTCCCCAAAAATTGTAATCTGTTTATAACTGAACCATACTTCAGAAGTGTCTTACATGCGAAAATGATTAACTTTAACTTTTGTTAATTGACATTGCATCTGATACTACAAATGGAAGTATTATCTAGAATTTGAAAGACAATCACATATCTAGTGAAGACTGTGACATTTTTGGGATAAAGACTTTGTCTCCAACATTGATTACACTCAAGAGTTTAACTTCTACAATGTGATGTTCAACTTTTTTATTTCGTGATCAAATAAGGTTTTTTTTTCTTTGTCATTTTATGTATTTTTTTGCGTTTCGTTTTACCGATTTAAAATTTTCAACAATTCAACGCATTTTCAATTAAATGAAGACTATTTCTGGAGTGTGAGTATAAACTGATGAGCTAAATCAAATCAAAACATATCAATTGGTTTTATTCAATTAATATATAACATATTCCAAAGTAGTATTTAATTGATTTAAACACATGTAAGCAATTAATGATAATTATATTTATGTTTTCAATACATGGCCCAACACTTTTATTATATATAAATGAGTTTCTATTTTAGGGGTGTTTTGCTATTTTTAGACTACCTAGGCTTTATATATATAGATATAGATATAAATATAGATTTCAAGCTGACCAATGGTAAATAAACTGTGAAGCTAAGCAGTCAAACTGTCAACAATAATCAATTGGACCCAACTAAGAGCAACAGTCGGATTAGATTAACCTATAGCTCATTAAAAAATTGGACATCCAATTTTACAAAGAACCACTTTTCAAAAAACAATGGTATTACCAGCCAAATGAAATCAATGAGACATCTATAATCAATGATATCATTATAGTTAAGGATGCAAATGTAATAAGAGGTCATAACCCTATTCAAAATGTATAATTACCCAAACTTCTTATCTACTTCGATAATGAGATTAGAACATAACAGTAATGCATATTTTAGTGCAAAGGTATCCATAGATAATGATAACAACAAAAAAAAAGAAAAACAAAAAAACAAAAAAAAAACAAAAAAACATTCTTTTGTTAGGACTAGATATCAAATTGTCGACGTACCTCTATGGCATCAACAGCGAGAAGCAGCACAATGATTTTCTCAGAGAACCTCTGCCTCTCCTCTGTATCACGAGCAACTCGGCGACGATAAGAAAAGTTATTGGACAAACCCCTTAACTCTTTGAGCCTAGTCTTAGTAATAGCCAGCTCACGCATCGCTCCCAGAACCTTAGATCTTCTAATCAGATACGTCCGGAAAGTATTCTGTATCAAAACCGCAGCATCTTGCGGTGAAATCTCCTTTCTCTTTCCCCGCTTGATCTTCTCTAAAGCCCATGCCCTCTTTTCAAATGCAAAAAAATTATTGAAAACTCCAATATCACAAGCAAGATTCTAAATCAACTTCAACCCTAACAAGTTAACAGACCTTGTTTCGTAATATTTCAGCTCAATTCTTTCAATTTCTAAGCAATTGTTAATATTACTATATTTACTCAACATATCAAAGAACATTGATGACAGATTGATACAATTGTGGCAAGCCCTAAAAATGTTTGCAAGAATTCATGGGTCTATTTGGTAAGTTTGGAAACTTGTGGACAAGTTTGGAAGCCTAGGAAGCTGTTTGGAAACTTGAAAGGGTTAAAGTGGCAAAGCACGGCAAAGAAGAATACAACTTTGGACGGACTTTTTGTCAAATCGACGCTCGCGTCTTCATCCGAAGGCGACCGCGTCCGATACTTACGTGGTCGCGTCTCCCTACGAAAGGCAGCCCTGTTGCGACGTTAAAAACAATTTTCGGAATTTCTTAAATTAGGTTTAAGTTGTTTAGTTTCCTTTTTAATTAGCTTTCTTTTCCTACAAGTTTAGGTTTAATAAGTTTCCTTTTTAATTAGTTTTCTTTTTCTAAAAGAATTAGGGTTTATTTTTTAAGCCTACATAAAGGCATTCTTCAATATTGCATTAGGGTTGGTGGATTTTTGATTAATAAAATTAAGTTGATTTTCTGGATAGATAATTGTACTTTTATTTGGGTGTACTAGATTGAAAGCTCATATTATAAACATCGTGGATTTGTTGTTTATAGTTGATTTGACTTATCAGTTGGAGAGATATCTCAATTGTAGCATCATTCACAATTCCAAGGTTCGCATCATCTCGAGGGAGTTGGATCAATGAGTCATTCATCGTAAAACATTTCTAGAAATCTTGGGTTCTCATCATGAAGACGCCATGATCAGGGGACTTTTCTACAATCTCAACAACACGAGCGCCGAGCGGGACACACTTTCTTCTCATCCTTCTTCTTGCTCTTGTTTTTGTTTTTGTCTTTCTCTTTCTCCTTTTTCGATTCGCCATTCTTAGTCGAAGCTTTAAACGTATACTTCCTCGAGATCGGAGCGTCCTAGCCCTTTCCTTTAATCTCAGCGGTCCATTTGTAGCTCTTCTCCTTCTTCTTCCTGCCTTTGATCTTAGTTGTCAACTTGTACTTCCGATCCAACCCATCCTTCCCTGGACTCTTAATCTTCATTGTCCATGTATACTTATGATCACTGGTACATGGCTTCTTTTGCTTGACCAGTCGGTCAACACCTAGTTCAAGTGTGGACACTCGGTCACACAGAGATTGCAAATACAACTCATGTGTGAAAAATCTTGGGTCGTCCGTTTGATGAGTAGGATATCTGGGCTTGATCTGCTTCCTTGAACCTGTCTAAGAACATGAAAACACCTTAATGGGACTGCAAGACTTGGCCTCGCGAAACCACTCCGGCGTGAGAGTAAGTATCGTATGAGTTAAAAGTGAATTTGACAGAGGTTCTAAGCTCAAGAAAATGTGTGTATCTTGTTTACGGTTTATGAATGGGTATTTATAGGCCCCCAATGTCATTGAATCCATCTAGGATTCAGTTTTCATAGTTACCTAGTAGATTTTGGGAGAAACTTCTAAATAACAGGCTAGGCGGCTGGCCGCGAGAATTTTAGAGTAGATAAGGCAAGTGTTCTGCTCAGATAAGGAAACCTCTGACCAGTCTTGGAAAACAAGTCTCTGAGATTCGCTTGTTCGATACTTGCCCGGGCGAGCATGGTCGGCTGTGTGATACAAGTTTGATGATGTGTGATTCCCAGGCATGGCCACCTGGTCGGGTAGGCCAGGTTTGGACGAGAATTGTCTTGTTCTCTACTCGATCCTTGCTAGCTCTGCCCACTAGGTTGTCACATGGCAGTCACTCATGCTTTGCTCATGACCGGATTTGGGCCGGGCACATCAAGTACCAAGTCGCTTGACACGGTGACGCTGAATCTTCTTAGCTGAAGTGTGAAAGGGGGTGCGCTCGATCTGGACCAGATCGGTGATTATGTCTAAGTCTTCAAATGGAGAGATGAGATCGATGGTTGTTGAAATCAATGGATAAATTGAAAGCGATTGAGAGGATATTATACAATGGGAATAGAGATACGGTGACAGCAATATGGATAATTATTGTATAAATAATGGAGGGAGAGTGGAGACAGGGGTTAGGGTTGAAGTTTTACTCGATTATTTTTTCATTAAGCAATCTCAACTTTTTTTTCCTCAATTTCTCACTACACAAGGTAAAAAAGTTGGCATTCATGCGTATTAGGCTTGGCAATTGGATGATTTTGGTTGGATTTGGGTTGAGTTGGAATGGATAATGAGTTGAAACAGGTCAAAACCCATTAGAACTCAAATGTCAAACATGTTAAAATGGGTTGGATCGGAATGAGTCGGGTTGAAACTGGTAACGTGTTAAAGCAGGTCGACTCGTCTCAACCCAAAAAACATAACTTTAAAACATAAAAAGTCACGGACCGAAATGGGTAATGGGTCCGACCCGCTTTAACACGACCCATTAATATTATTGGGTCGAAACGGGTTACCCGCTTCAACCCAAAAATATTAATGAATTGGGTTGGGTTGGTTAATTAGTAGGTTAGATTAGGTAAGTTAATGAGTAATGAGTTACAATTACCAGGCCTAATGCGTATACATGATGGCAGACTTATCGTACTCCAGATATCTACGGATAATTTTTGTCTCTTGGCTGCATGCAAAGAAATTAGGAAGCCTCGAGTGTTTTAGCCTAAGTCTCAAGAGAATTCACCATAAGTAAAGTATTTGGTATTGAAATTAGAATATATCATCTTAATTTGGGAAGTACTCCCTCATTTTTCAAATTATCGTCCATGTTTCATTTTTCGTTCGTTCTTAAATAATTGTTCTTTTCCAAAACTTTTCTTTTTAAGAAAACATTTTTTACCACTTTATCATTACCTTTTCTACATACTTTAATTATGATCATATACTCAAGTAGATTAAAGGAAACCACACATTGTACCAATATTTATATTCAAAGCAATTATTTTTTCTTAAGCGATTTACCAAATAAAATTAGATAATATTAAAAAAACGGAGGGAGAACATAGTTTGTTTTCATCGTATTCTTTGACAGCTATTAGAGCATCACCATTGTTGTAAATTTTACTCTTCTTATTCATCTTCTTATTAAGAAGATAAAATTATACATAATTTTTTAAAGTGAACTCTTTACCCGGAATAGTGGGACTCTCTGCCCGAAACGGAGGGAGTATGATTCAACACAAGTGGAGGGTATATATTAAATATTATGAAATTGTATGTGTAATTTTTAAAGTGAACTCTTTATGTAAAACATTTCAAAAGATTATGGTGAACTCTTTGTGAGGGAGTATAAACTTCTCAATACTCAGTTTATTTATTTATTTTTTTTTTTTTTGTGATTTACAATTTTTTTTTTGTTTTAGCAAGTACTCCATCCATTTTTAAATAATCACTCGTCAAACTATATAAATGAAAGTAATTGACTGTGTTATAAATATTTGTATAATGTGTGGTTTACTTTAATGTTCTTGAACATAAGACCATAATTATACTAGGTAGTAAAATTAAAAATAAAATGAGAAAAATATTTTATTAAAATGTAAAGTTTTAAAAGTTGATAATTATTTTGAAATAAATATATAAGAAAAGGATAACAATTGCATTATTTAAAAACTGAGGGAGAAATTTAATAATCACAATGTATACTCGTCAAAAATCAACACCACATTACATGGTAGGGGTGAGCAGGATTTTTTCGGAACCAGACCGAACCAAAAGAACCGGACGAAACCAATCAAAATTGGACCGGACCAATACTACTTTAGTTTGGTCCTGGATCTGAATTTTCATAAAATTTGACATTTGGGTTGGTCCCGGTTCTCGAACTAAGTATATATATATATATATTAATTCCTAATACTTTCTTTGTTCTACTTTTTAATTGATACTCTTTTATTATTTTGTTTCCACAGGTTTGTTATGCTATGAGTTTATTAGTTCGACATATTTAATTGTGGAATGTACTTTTATCGAAGAGTTTTTTAATTTTTTATGAAGTTTTAGTCTTAAAATTTTTATTATGTATTTGTATTAAACAGTTAAAAAGTAAAAAATCATAGTATTGGTCCGCTCCTGGTTCTCATACATCTTTGATTGGTTCTGGACCGAACTAATATTTTGGTTCTCATATATATTGGGTTGGTCCCGGTTCTAAATTTTTTGAGAACCAGACTATTGGTCCGCTCTGGTTTTCTCTTTTTTTCTAAAAAACTAGACCAAACCGGACCAAGCGCACCCGTATTACATGGGGGTGGCTAGTCATCATTATGAATTACATACTGATGTCTCTATTGTGCTCTTTTGTTCCGATTCATTCAATTAATAGATATGCATATTTTGCGACATTTTAATACTAGTTTAATTTTACGAGCATAGAAAATATCTCGATTCTTTTTTAGTACCTTACCTGCTTTTGTGATTCTTGTTTGTTTGAAAACTGGACAGCTCAACAGAAGTTCATTTTGGACAAATTAAGCTAACGTTAAAATCACCTCAAGAGATATACATTAATTTAAAATATAAATCCACCTAATGGAAGATTCATATTTTTGGTTATTGAATAGAATGAAACGAAAATACAAAGTTGCATGACTTGAATTATTTCTGTCCAACGGTGATGTAATTTTTAAGTGGTTTCAACTTTTTATGATTTTCCTAATGATTTAAAGAGAGATCGCCTGTATGTTGATAGTCGGCCCAACGGAAGGCTATTAATGATGCCTTAGATTTTTGAATATTTTTTTTTGTGTATTTTACCTTTTTTATAGATAAACTGCTTATTTTCAGTTTATTTAAACATTAATGATTTGTTATTTTATTTTGTGGTTTTCTCTTAAGGTCGTAATTTGGATGATTGTTTTTGTTTTCCTTTAGCATTTAATCATGCAGCTACTATTACGAGTGGTCTTTCCTCTATTGAATCCCTGAGTGGTACGAACTTTGCCTCATGGAAAGAGTAGATTGGCATTATTTTTGGAGTTTCTGATTTGGATTATGGCTTACGTGTGAACGCCCCTCCACCAATTACGACTGAAAGCACTATTGAGGCTAAAGCTGGTTCAGAGGCGTGGGAGCATTCCAATCACATATCCCTATTGATTATGAAAGGTTCCATTAGCACCGCTATTCGCGGAACAATTCCTGATTCTAATAATGCTAAGGAGTATCTTGCTCATATCGAAGAACAATTTATGGGTTCTTCAAAGGCACTAGCTACAACTCTTATCACAAAGATGGTCATGCTTAAGTATGATGGCGTGAGTGGTGTACGTGAGCACATTATGAAGATGAGTGACATGACTGCTCAACTTAAAGCAATGGACATGGAAATCTCTGAAGGTTTTCTCACTCACTTCATTATGACTTCTCTTCCGGCGCAGTTTGGCCAATTTAAGGTCAACTATAATTCGCTGAAAGTGAAATGGAAGATGAGTGAGCTAATGAGCATGTGTGCTCAAGAAGAAGAAAGACTTAAATCCGAGAGGATTGAAAGTGCCCATGTCATCACATTTGGACCATTTAAAGGAAAAGGAAAGACTTATGCCAAAAGTAACAAGAAATGGGACAAGAGTATTCCTACCACTAAAGCCGACAAGGCAAACTCTTCTATTGCAAAAGGCCTTGGCAACATCAAGTGTCGCTTTTGCAGAGAGAAAGGGAATATGAGGAGGGATTGCCTTATGTTTCGTGAGTGGCTCGAGAAGAAAGGTAGTTCACCAATTAATGTTTGTTATGAATCTTTTACGATTAATGTTCCTTTAAACACATGGTCGATTGATACTGGTACAACTGTGCATGTTACTAATTCATTGTAGGGATTCCTTTCCATAAAGAAACTAAATAAAGGAGATGGAAACGTAATAGTAGGAAATGGAGAGAAAGCTCAAGTTGAAGCTGTTGAAACTCTCCGTTTAGTCTTGGAGAGTGGTTTCAATTTGGATTTAGTTGATACTGTTTATGTTCCCAGTATGACTAGAAACCTTATTTCTATTTCTAAACTTGACGCTTATGGTTTTTCATTTAAGTTTGAAAATAAAGCTTTTCGTTTTCTTTTTACTCTGAAGTTGTCGGTTCTGGTTTGTTAGAGGGAAACCTCTACAAATTATGTTTAGATCCTTCGTTTTCTAAATCCTTAATGTGAATAATATAGTTGTTCCAACTAGTATTAAGAAAAAACTAAAAAATGACAATTCCTCTAGATTGTGGCATGAACGTTTAGGCCACATACCTAGGAGAAGAATGGAGCGACTCATAAAGGAATGAGTTCTTCATCCTTTAGATTTCTTAGATTTTGGCACATGTGTTGAATGCATTAAAGGAAAATTTGTAAAAGGTATTAAACGTGGAGGTACCCGGAGTACTAGACTTTTAAAAATTATTCACACTGATAATTGTGGACCTTTTACTACTCCAGGTATTGGTGGACATAAGTACTTCATTACCTTTACTGACGACTTCTCAAGATATGGTTATGTCTACCTCATTCATGATAAATCTGAGGCCCTAGATGTATTTAAGGTCTACAAAGCTAAGGTTGAAAACCAACTTGACCTTAAAATTAAAATTGTAAGATCCAATAGAGGAGGAGAACATTATTGAAAATTCTTTGATTTGGGTCAACACCCTGGACCTTTTGCCTTGTTTTTGAAAGCAAATGGTATCATTGGTGAATATGCAATGTCGGGTACACCCCAGCAAAATGGTGTTGCAGAAAGACGTAATCGTACCCTCTTGGATATGGTACGAAGTATGATATATCGTTCTACTCTACCCAAGTCTCTATGGGTTGAGGCTCTCAAAACAGTTGTGCATATACTCAATAGAGTTCCTAGTAAGTCATTGCCTAAAACGCCTTACGAATTATGGACACAAAGGAAACCTGTTTTGGGTTATTTGCATGTATGGGGCTGTCATGCAGAGGCTAAAATTTTCAATCCACATATTAAAAAACTCAATCCTAAAACAATAAGTTGTTACTTTATAGGCTACCCTGAACGATCAAAGGGTTTTCGTTTTTACTGTCCATCTCATACCACTAGATTTGTTGAAACAAGGTATGCATAATTTTTAGAAACTGCTGGTTATAGTAGGAGTACACCAAGAAAAATAAATATAGAGGAAATTCAAGAACATGTTTCTATTCCAGTTCCTCAAAATGTTGTAGCACCAGTACCTTATGATGAGGATCAAATCTTAGATCCTATTGAGAATGTTGATGCACCTGAGATTGTACCTAATGTTCAACCCCATATTAACGAGTCTAATGAACCTCCTGCTAATGAACAACCTCCTCGAAGGTCAAAGAGGGCTAGAAAATCAACTAGATCTGATGAATTTGTATACCTTGATGAGGTTGTCTATGATCTTGGCATTGGAAATGATCCTAAGTTCTTCTAAGAACCCCTTATAAGTGACCATTAAACTCAGTGGCTTGATGTCATGAATGATGAGTTAGAATCAATGAAGAAAAATGATGTATGGGATCTCGTTGAGTTGCCTAAAGGAGCCAAAGCTGTAGGCTGTAGATGGGTCTATAAAACTAAGCTTGACTCTGAAGGCAATGTTGAACAATGTAAAGCTAGACTGATTGCTAAAGGGTTCACTCAAAGGGAAGGCATAGATTATTTTAAAACTTTTTCACCGGTGTCGAAAAAGGATTCTTTTCGTATAGCTTGCAGCTCATTACGATTTATAGTTACATCATATGGATGTTAAAACTGCATTCCTTCATGGTGACTTGTTTCCTAAAATCTTTATGAGACAACATCATGGTTTTGAGGTTGAGGGCAAGGAACACGTGGTATGTGAGTTAAAGAAATCTATTTATGGTCTAAAACAAGCCTCAAGACAATGGTATTTGAAATTTCATAATGTGATTAGTAAATTCTGATTTATTGAGAATGTTGTGGATCAATGTATATACCTAAAGGTTAGTGGGAGCAAATTTATCATCTTAGTCATGTATGTTGATGATATTTTGCTTGCAAGTAGTGATAAAGACATGTTACATCAGACCAAATCTTTTCTTTCAAAGAATTTTGATATGAAAGATCTTGGTGAAGCTTCTTACGTCTTAGGCATTGAGATTCACCGTCATAGGTCTCGGGGTATTTTGGGCTTATCTAAAAAAGATTATATTGATAATGTACTCAAAAAGTTCAACATGCACGCTTGTTCTCCCAGTGTTGGCTCTGTTGTTAAGGGTGACAAATTAAGTCTCCTACAATGTCCTAGGAACCAACTTGAGCTTGATGCAATGGAGCACATTCCATATGCTTCTGCAGTTGGGAGTATAATGTATGCTCAAGTTTGTACTCGCCCAGATTTAGCGTACACAACTGGTATGCTTGGACGTTATCAGATAAACCCAGGAATGGGTCACTGGAAAGCAACCAAGAAAGTAATGCACTATTTACAAGGTACCAAAGACATTATGCTTACCTACAGAAAAACAGATAGCCTTGAGGTTATTGGCTATTTTGATTCTTATTATGCTAGATGCAACGATACCAAGAAATCCACGCCTGGTTACATATTCATGCTTGCTGGAGGACCAGTTTCATGGAAGAGTGTCAAGCAATCATTAATGGCTTCTTCCACTATGGAGGTAGAGTTCGTAGCATGCTATGAGGCTACTTGTCACGGTGTTTGGTTAAAGAATTTCATTACATGACTTAGAGTGGTTGATACCATATCTAGACCACTTTTGATATATTGTGATAATCAAGTTGTTGTTTTCTTTGCCAAGAATAACTAGTCAAGTGGTGCTACAGAATACATCGATATCAAGTATCTTGTTGTGAGGGAAAGAGTCCATGATCAAGTAGTATCTATTCAGCACATTAGTACATTCTCTATGCTAGCGGATCCCATGACGAAAGTCTTACCACCCAATCTTTTTCGAAAACATGTTGCTAGCATGGGTTTGGTAGAAAGTTTTTCCTTTTAGATAATGGGTTACTGCTATAAAACTATTTTGTAAGTGATCGCTTTATGTTTTCTTGATTTTGGATATCATGACTAACGGTTAGTTACTTCTTGTTTAAAGTGCACATTTGAGGTTTATGAAACTAACACTTGAGTTGAACCTCATGAACATGGTTGTATCAATTTTTATGAAACCATTAGATATTTGTTCATGCTATTAAGGTATTTGAATGTCATGTTTTATTAGGATATTGTGCTTATAACCGAAGGATGGATGGTTGTGTGACAATAATGGACACATATACTGCTTTCGATTTGATTATTATATTTTGTAAAATTTGACCAAACTTAAAAGATGATATTCCGCTCTTATTAAACCACACTTATGAGGTTATTCTAAGTATGACCTTGGTCAAGTGG
>CM028383.1:110011317-110074992 GCA_013146195.2 Codonopsis lanceolata | reverse complement strand
AATCTCAACTATCCATAGTTTTATACTCTTAATAATTATCCAATATAATTATTAATTAGTAATTATATAAATATCCAAAATATCTCATATTTATTCAATTTCAATACAATTAAAATTGTATATTACCCGATATTCTCTAATCAATTGATATTTATATATTAACCGGAAAACAATTTTCCATAAGCCTTTAGGAACATAAATATTAATTCTAATCTGCTTAAATAGGGAAGGCGAATCGGGGACCATGGACCTATAATTATAAGCTCAAATAAATTGAATAAATAATTAAACTCTTTAATTAATTTATTCGACTTATTAATTCGATATTACTCCACTATAAATTCGAATTGCACTCTTATAAATATAGAATATCTTACTCTACGAAATAGAGCAAATCCATTGATTTAATCATTACATATAGATTAATCCTCCATAGACAATTGTAATTGAAGCTAGGTAATATTCGTTAACCTCTTCAATTACATCTTTTCCTCATTTACCATTAATTCACTAGCGAATGGTTAATTTATAATTATATTATAAATTAGAGATCTCAAACCACTCAGGCTTCTAGAATTAACAAATGAGAGAACCGCTCTTCTACTTCTCGTAAGAAGGAATGGATTCCTCAGATTGAATTCATATTCCCTACCATTTAATTCAAATGTGAATCTAAAATGCAAGTGCCGAATGTCATCGAAAGACAAACTTAGACGAGCAAATCAAGAAACACTCGAAATAAATAGGAGTTTATAATCCACTCAAGATTAAGATCCATCTATATATGATCATCTAGAGATTTAATTTGATTTTCCATTTCTATAACGAAGTTTATAGGAAAATTACAAATTAAATCGGTCCAAGTCCTATATGATCAAATCATATATAAATGCCCCCACTTAGATGTCTCTACATCGACGATCCGGATAAGACGGTCACATTCAAAATGTTTTGGGCGCATTAGTGATGTTTTAATTAAAGATCTCATACTTTAATTAATATCATCACGACTTAATTTCAAGTTTATTATCCACAATCTTAATCCTCTTGTATATAACACTCATATACTAAGATTATGGTTACAAAAATAAACTAGAGATTTTCTATGATGTTTAATAAAATGCATACAATAAGCACAAGTGTTCATAAATAAATGTCGCTTTTATAAATAGTCTAAAAACAATTCAAAATTGCTTTAAGGGCACTATCACTAACAATCTCCCACTTGCCCTAAAGCAAATGAGACATGTCTCTCCAAGATTATGCATGTGTCTCAAACACTTTGGCACACAAAGTTTTGGTGAACGGATCAAGAAGGTTGTCTGCAAGCAATCTTGAGAATTGAGACGCCGCCTTTGTACTATCTCCGAATCAAATGGTACTTCCGCTCTATATGCTTTGACCTCTTGTGACTACGAGGTTCTTTAGAATTGGCCACTGCTCCACTATTGTCACAAAACAAAGTAAGTGGCCTATCCATATTTGGAACAACTTCCAAATCAAAAAGAAACTTCTTTAGCCATACCGCTTCCTTAGCAGCTTCTGAAGCTGCTATGTACTCATCCTCCATAGTGGAGTCCGCGGTGCTGGATTGCATATTTCTCTTCCAAACTATGGCACCGCCACCAAGAGTAAACACATACCCGGATCTCGACTTTCGAGTATCCTTGTTCCGCCTCGAAAGTCGAATCGTTGTAACCATCTATTTTAAGGTCATCACCCGAATAGACTAGCATATAATCTCTCGCTCTCCGAAGATATTTGAGAATGTTCTTGATCGCTATCCAATGATCAATCCCCGGATTAGATTGATAACTACCGACTATCCCTACCGCATAACAAATGTCGGCCTAGTACACAACATAGCATACATTAGTCGCTACCACGCAGAGGCATAGGTATGCTGCCTCATGTCCTCTTCTTCTTGCGTGTCTTAGGACACTGCTCCTTAGAGAGGACAACTCCATGTCGGGTTGGTAGGTAACCCTTCTTGGAATCTTGCATTCTATAACGCAACAACATCTTATCAATATAAGAAGCTTGAGACAATGCCAATAATTTGTTCTTACGATCTCGAACAATTCGAATTCCAAGAACATAATTCGCTTCTCCCAAATCCTTCATTTGGAATTGCTTGGCTAGCCAACCTTTGACCGCAGATAACATATCTACATCATTCCCAATGAGTAGAATGTCATCTACGTAAAGCACTAAAAATGCCACTTTACCATCCTTGATTTTCTTGTAAACACAAGGCTCATCAAAGCTTTGGTCAAACCCAAAGGACTTGATCGTCTCATCAAATCTATGGTTCCATGACCTAGAGGCTTGCTTTAATCCATAGATGGATCTAAGCAATTTGCAGACTCTCTGCTCTTGGCCTTTAACTACGAAACCCTCTGGTTGCTGCATGTAGATTTCTTCGTCTAGATGACCATTCAAAAAGGCCGTCTTGACATCCATTTGCCATATCTCATAATCAAGACATGCTGCAATTGAAAGGAGTATGCGAATGGATTTGAGCATTGCTACAGGCGAGAAAGTCTCCTCGTAGTCGACTCCCTCCTTTTGGGTAAAACCCTTAGCCACTAGCCTTGCTTTGAAAGTCTCCACTTTCCCATCCACACCCTTCTTTCTCTTTCTTGTAGATCCATTTGCACCCAATGGGCTTGACTTCTTCAGGTGGATCTACAAGAACCCAGACAGTGTTGGAGTACATTGACTCCATTTCTTGGTTCATAGCCTCAAGCCACTTCTCTTTATCAGAATCTTCCATTGCATGTTTAAATGACAATGGATCATCATCTATCCCATCGGAGACGACAACGTTTGCCTCTTCGATTTGACGGTAGCGGATTGGTGGTCTAATCACCCTCCTACTCCGTCGAGGTGATGCGACATTCTGATTAGGTATAGTGGTATTTTCAGAGGTTTCTTCAACAACTCTTGTTGATAGTGGTCTGATCTCATCAGAAAGTAACTCCTCGAGTACAATCTTACTTCGAGGCTGGAAGTTGTCCATATAATCATGCTCGAGAAAGACAGCATTAGTTGACACTATTACTTTCTTTTCTTGCGGATCATAAAACAAACCTCCTCTAGTTCCTTTAGGATATCCAACGAACAGACACACTTCTGAACGTGGATGCAACTTTCCAGTCTTTCCTTTCAGCACATGTGCTGGACAACCCCAAATGCGAAAATGGCGTAAACTTACTTTACTGCCATTCCACAATTCTAGTGGTGTCTTTTGGATTGACTTAGATGGAACTGCATTCAAAATGTAAGTCGCCGTTTGCAATGCATATCCCCGTAACATATTTGGCAAATGCCGTAGCTCATCATAGTCCTTACCATATCAAGCAAAGTGCGGTTTCTCCTTTCGGCAACACCGTTTTGCTGAGGTGTGCCAGGTGCTGTGAGTTGGCATAAAATGCCATGCTCTAGCAAATAATCTTTGAACTCAATATCAACATACTCGCCCCCTCGATCAGATCGAAGGGACTTCAAAGTTTTTCCTAATGCATGAAATTCCTTAAACTTTCCAAAAGTTTCAGATTTTCTATGCATTAGATAAACATATCCATACCTTGAATAATCATCAATAAAAGTGACGAAATATTCAAAGCCACCCCTTGCTTGTACGTTCAAAGGACCACATACATCAAGATGTACAAGCACAAGGGGTTCTTTGGCTCTATTGCCTTTGCTAAGAAAGGTCTCTTAGTCATTTTTCCTTCTAGACAGATTCACAAACAGAAGGGTGCCAATTTTTAGCTCCCTTAAAGGACCATCCTTTACAAGCCTATTTATCCTTTCTAGTGAAATATGTCCTAACCTTAGATGCCAAAGATATGTTTCATCTTCGTGAGATACCTTTTGCTTTTTAGGTTTGGGATGTTCTACTCTAAACATTTCAAAGATTAAGCAAGGTTGTTCATGAGGCCTAATCAAATAGAGTCCGTTTTCCATCTTAGCATAACAAATATCACGCCCATTCTTGGAAATAATAATCTCATTATTATTAAATGAAAGAGAAAATAATTGTTCATGCAGTTTTGAAACATAAATCAAATTTCTATGAAAACTAGAGATAAAATAAACATCGCTCAAAATTAAACTCCTATCTCTAATATTAAGCAAAACAACTCCCATCGCTCTTGCCGAAACGATCGCACCATTGCCTACTCGCATCGTGAAGGACCCTCGGCAAGCTCTTCATAAGAACTAAGCATCTCAGAAAGAAGAACAAACATGATTAGTAGCGCCCGAATCGACTACCCAAGTAGAAGAATCTCTAACTACTAAACAAGTTTCAAGAACAAGTAAATCAAATTTACCTTTCTTCTTTTCCTTTAGCTCGGTGAGGTATTGAGGGCAGTTCCTCTTCCAATGTCCATCAACCCCACAGTGGAAACATTTTCCTTTAGGTTTCTTCGACGAACTTTGCTTTTTGCCATTGAATGCTTCCTTTTCTTTTGTTTTGGTTCACCGCCTTTTTTGCCTTTCTCTTCTTGGAGGAAGTCGGCTTGTCCTCGACAACATTTGCCTCCCTTCTTTGACCTTTCCTATGGAAATGGCCTCAAAAGTTTGCAATTCATTGAGTAGCTGATTCATGGAATAAACTAGTTTATTCATGACATAGTTGCTCTTGAACTGCAGGAAAGCCGGTGAGAGTGATTCGAGAATCATACTCACTTGGGTCCGCTCATCAATAGTCGAACCATGGATCTCAGCCTCAGTGAAGTAGTTGATCATGTTCAAAACATGTTCTCCTACTGCCTGACCCTTCTTCATCTTAGCATTCATAGCCATTTTCACAGCTTCATGCCTCGATTGCTCCGAAGGCTGGCCGAACATAGCTTGCACGGACTCCATTATCTCATAAGCAGTTTATGTGTGCTCATGCTTCAATCTAAGCACATCATTCATGCTGGCTAACAAGTAGGCGCGAGCCTTGTTGTCAGCCGCGATCCATTTGCCATATGCCTCTCGTCCCTTACGAGTGGCATTAGCGGCAGGAACAGGAGGACATTCCTCCACCAAAACAAATTTGAGGTTCTCACATACAAGTGCAATGCTAATGTTACTTTTCCACTTAATAAAGTTATCCCCGCTAATTTTTCATTCAACAAAGGCAAGCATTGGACCAGACATGATTGCTGAAAATAAATAAAGCGACATATTATGAACAAACATCATATAACAAGTAATTTAGGAATCATAAGCATGATGCATGATGCATGATGACATAAAGCCTATCCTACCGATTCCAAGGTAATTTAATCTCACATTCGAAAAGCCACCGTAGGGAGGTCAATTCAAACAATAATTAAATCAAGACCATCTTAGATTAAAAAATAAATATTCAAGACATCTCATATCTTCATTTAAGTTTTAATCACCTTTTAATTTAGCCTAGACACATTCAAACAATTTGAATGTATCCAAATGAGTATAACCCACTATTTTAGTTTCTTAAAATTAATTCAAAATCGCCGCCGTAGGGTAGGAAGATTAAGAATCAAAAATAAAAAACTTATCCTTTCGGAGATTAAGCCTTGATTATTGATTCAAGTGAAAACCACCCGTAGGGGGACGAAATCGAAGCGTCGCAAGGCGCACACTTAAATCTCACTGCTTTGATCAATAGTGGAGGCCGTAGGATTTATTATCATAAATCCTTCTCCCACTCAATATTTTACAATAAAAGTTTCCAAAACTTTTAAGTTTATAAAACATCTTATGTTTTTTTTTTTAAAAACAATTCCAATCAAATTGGTTTATAGATTAAAATACTTCAATTTCATAATCTAACAATTAGGTCATAAAATATTTTTTTTTAATCAACTATTTTAAAAATCCCAAAGTTATCAAAATAATTAAGGGAGTAGGGATAAAACAAAAAAAAACTTGAATTGCTTTTGTTTCCAAAACTTGCAATTTGATCATTTTTCATAAAAATGAAATCAGTTTATCCCTACATTAAAAATCATATAAAACACTTTTATACAATTTTTCTAAAACATATAAAACACTTTTATATTTATTTTACAATCTATCGCATAGATCAAACATAACAAATAAACGATTTAAATATTATGATGCATGACATGCTACGGAGTGGGTTTCATGAATGACATATCACTATGCATGGCATATATATCACATATATATAACATAAATTATTTGCTGAATAAATAAATAAATAACCATGACGATTTGGATCGATGCCTTAAATTACACTCTAAATCTAAAGACGCCAAAGCACTCGAGTCTGCACCGAGAGACACGATCAATCAGCTACACACCATGCCAAGAATCTTTATATGGGCACTGTAAATGTGATGCTCTTCATTGCGTTCCAAAGATGAGAAAGTAGATTGTTGTTTGATCCAAACAAAGACTTTGTAGTTACTCTTAAATCAAGAACGGACATAACAATTACAAAAATCCTATACCCACTTAAATGGATGTACAATCAGTGCTAGAAAATTACAATCATCTATACCCTTTAAATTTCGGGTGTACATTGATCCTATCAAATACAAATTCAAGGCATCAACTCAAAAACGTCCCATGCATCAATATAACAAAACATGCAAGATCAAATCTTAAACCCACTCCTAAATAAATTTAATAACATAAAAATCAGTTCTTATATCAAAAACTAAATGGCTCTGATACCATTTGTTGGAAATTATTCGGGTCCCATATCGAATACGGGTCGAATAAGATCCGTCTTTTCGATCAAATCGAACGGAAGCGGAAGCGATGGATTTCAAAAATCTATAAAACGATATAAGAACATCAAAATTATGTGTATTAAATTTATTTAACCAACAGAAGGAAAAAGAAGAATACCTCTTACGAAGATTTCTTTTAACTCCGATCGTAACTTTCGAATCGTAAAATCTCGTAGACACCACGATCTTCCAATTCGTTCCTTCCAATTAACAGTAGTGTGTGGGCACTCCGATAATATTAATATGTTCCTATTATATAGACGCTTATAGAACTTTGACTAAAAAAAAGAAAACCCAAAAACCTTTACTATTGAACACGGAGAGAACTCAAAAGAAACAACTAAAGTTGCTTCACTTAAAAACTAGAAAAATCCGATCATCACCTCACAGAGAGCTGAACCTTTTGTATATATATAATATATATATATATATATATATATATATATATATATATATATCTATATGTGAAGATTCCTACTTCTATTACTTATATAGAGTAATAGAAATATAATACTTCTATGACTTGTAGGCAACCAACCGGATTATCTTTATCAATTATCTAGTTTTAGTGGAAAACAATTTTCCACTTTTCCAAGAGTCCTATAGGTTTTTGGGTTTCTTTTGTAGTCATTTAAATAACCATCTAAATCTCAACTATCCATATAGCTTTATACTTTTTAATAATTATCCAATATAATTATCAAATAGTAATTATATAAATATCATAAATATCTCATATTTATTTAATTCACAATACAATTGAAATTGTATGTAACCCGATATTCTCGGAATCAATTGATATTTATATATTAACTGGAAAACAATTTTCCATAAGCCTTTAGGAACAAAAATATTACTACTAATCTGTTTAAATCTGGAAGGCGAATCGGGGACCATGGACCTATAATTATAAGCTCAAATAAATTGAATAAATAATTAAACTCTTTAATTAATTTATTCGACTTATTAATTCCGATATTACTCCACTATAAATTCGGAATTGCACTCTTATAAATATAGAATATCTTACTCTAGAAATAGAAGCGAGTCCGTTGATTTAATCATTACATATAGATTAATCCTCCATAGACAATTCGTAATTGAAGCTAGGTAATATTCGTTAACCTCTTCAATTACATCTTTTCCTCATTTACCATTAATTCACTAGCGAATGGTTAATTTATAATTATATTATAAATTAGAGATCTCAAACCACTCGGTTCTAGAATTAACAAATGAGAGAATCGTCTTTCTACTTCGTAAGAAGGAATGGATTCCGTATCTGTGAATTCATATTCCCACCATTTAATTCAAATGTGAATCTAAAATGCAAGTCTTTGGGAATGTCATCGAAAGACAAACTTAGACGAGCAAATCAAGAAACACCATGAAATAAATAGGAGTTTATAATCACTCAGGATTAAGATCCATCTATATATGATCATCTAGAGATTTAATTTGATTTTCCATTTCTATAACGAAGTTTATAGGAAAATTACAAATTAAATCGGTCCAAGTCCTATATGATCAAATCATATATAAATGCCCCCACTTAGATGTCTCTACATCGACGGTCCGGATAAGACGGTCACATTCAAAATGTTTTGGGCCGCATTAGTGATGTTTTAATTAAAGATCTCATACTTTAATTAATATCATCACGGACTTAATTTTAAGTTTATTATCCACAATCTTAATCCTCTTGTATATAACACTCATATACTAAGATTATGGTTACAAAAATAAACTAGAGATTTTCTATGATGTTTAATAAAATGCATACAATAAGCACAAGTGTTCATAAATAAATGTCGCTTTTATAAATAGTCTAAAAACAATTCAAAATTGCTTTAAGGGCACTATCACTAACAATCTCCCACTTGCCCTAAAGCAAATAAGACATGTCTCTCAGTCCAAGATTATGCATGTGTCTGTCAAACACTTTGGCACACAAAGTTTTGGTGAACGGATCAGCAAGGTTGTCGGCAAAAGCAATCTTGAGAATTGAGACGTCGCCCCTTTGTACTATCTCCCGAATCAAATGGTACTTCCGTTCTATATGCTTTGACCTCTTGTGACTACGAGGTTCTTTAGAATTGGCCCTTTGCTCCACTATTGTCACAAAACAAAGTAAGTGGCCTATCCATATTTGGAACAACTTCCAAATCGAGAAAGAAACTTCTTTAGCCATACCGCTTCCTTAGCGACTTCGAAGGCTGCTATGTACTCACCTCCATAGTGGAGTCGCGGTCTTTGGATTGCATATTGCTCCTCCAGACTATGGCACCGCCACCAAGAGTAAACACTGACCCGGATCTCGACTTTCGAGTATCCTTGTCTGCCTGAAAGTCAGAATCAGTGTAACCATCTATCTTAAGGTCATCACCTGAATAGACTAGCATATAATCTCTCGTTCTCCGAAGATATTTGAGAATGTTCTTGACTGCTATCCAATGATCAATCCCTGGATTAGATTGATAACGGCTGACTATCCCTACCGCATAACAAATGTCGGGCCTAGTACACAACATAGCATACATTAGGTGCCCTGAGGCATAGGGTATGCGTCTCATGTCCTCTTCTTCTTGCGGTGTCTTAGGACACTGCTCCTTAGAAGGACAACTCCATGTCGGGTTGGTAGGTAACCCTTCTTGGAATCTTGCATTCTATAACGCAACAACATCTTATCAATATAAGAAGCTTGAGACAATGCCAATAATTTGTTCTTACGATCTCGAACAATTCGAATTCCAAGAACATAATTCGCTTCTCCCAAATCCTTCATTTGGAATTGCTTGGCTAGCCAACCTTTGACCAGAGATAACATATCTACATCATTCCCAATGAGTAGAATGTCATCTACGTAAAGCACTAAAAATGCCACTTTACCATCCTTGATTTTCTTGTAAACACAAGGCTCATCAAAGCTTTGGTCAAACCCAAAGGACTTGATCGTCTCATCAAATCTATGGTTCCATGACCTAGAGGCTTGCTTTAATCCATAGATGGATCTAAGCAATTTGCAGACTCTCTGCTCTTGGCCTTTAACTACGAAACCCTCTGGTTGCTGCATGTAGATTTCTTCGTCTAGATGACCATTCAAAAAGGCCGTCTTGACATCCATTTGCCATATCTCATAATCAAGACATCTTTGCAATTGAAAGGAGTATGCGAATGGATTTGAGCATCGCTACAGGTGAGAAAGTCTCCTCATAGTCGACTCCCTCCTTTTGGGTAAAACCCTTAGCCACTAGCTTTGCTTTGAAAGTCTCCACTTTCCCATCCACACCCTTCTTTCTCTTGTAGATCCATTTGCACCCAATGGGCTTGACTTCTTCAGGTGGATCTACAAGAACCCGAGACAGTGTTGGAGTACATTGACTCCATTTCTTGGTTCATAGCCTCAAGCCACTTCTCTTTATCAGAATCTTCCATTGCATGTTTAAATGACAATGGATCATCATCTATCCCATCGGAGACGACAACGTTTGCCTCTTCGATTTGACGGTTGGTGGTCTAATCACCCTCCTACTCCGTCGAGGTGATGCGACATTCGATTAGGTATAGTGGTATTTTCGAGAGGTTTCTTCAACAACTCTTGTTGATAGTGGTCTGATCTCATCAGAAAGTAACTCCTCGAGTACAATCTTACTTCGAGGCTGGAAGTTGTCCATATAATCATGCTCGAGAAAGACAACATTAGTTGACACTATTACTTTCTTTTCTTGCGGATCATAAAACAAACCTCCTCTAGTTCCTTTAGGATATCCAACGAACAGACACACTTCTGAACGTGGATGCAACTTTCCGATCTTTCCTTTCGGCACATGTCTTTGGACAACCCCAAAATGCGAAAATGGCGTAAACTTACTTTACTGCCATTCCACAATTCTAGTTGTGTCTTTTGGATTGACTTAGATGGAACTGCATTCAAAATGTAAGTCGTCGTTTGCAATGCATATCCCCAGAACATATTTGGCAGCGTAGCGTAGCTCATCATAGTCCTTACCATATCAAGCAAAGTGTGGTTTCTCCTTTCGGCAACACCGTTTTGCTGAGGTGTGCCAGGTGCTGTGAGTTGGCATAAAATGCCATGCCCTAGCAAATAATCTTTGAACTCAGTATCAACATACTCGCCCCCTCGATCAGATCGAAGGGACTTCAAAGTTTTTCCTCACTGCTTTTCAGCTTCTGCATGAAATTCCTTAAACTTTCCAAAAGTTTGATTTTCTATGCATTAGATAAACATATCCATACCTTGAATAATCATCAATAAAAGTGACGAAATATTCAAAGCCACCCCTTGCTTATGCGTTCAAAGGACCACATACATCGGTATGTACAAGCCTGAAGGGTTCTTTGGCTCTATTGCCCTTTGCTAAGAAAGGTCTCTTAGTCATTTTTCCTTCTAGACAGGATTCACAAACAGGAAGGGTGCCAATTTTTAGCTCCCTTAAAGGACCATCCTTTACAAGCCTATTTATCCTTTCTAGTGAAATATGTCCTAACCTTAGATGCCAAAGATATGTTTCATCTTCGTGAGATACCTTTTGCTTTTTAGGTTTGGGATGTTCTACTCTAAACATTTCAGCATTAAGCAGTGGTTGTTCATGAGGCCTAATCAAATAGAGTCCGTTTTCCATCTTAGCATAACAAATGTCACGCCCATTCTTGGAAATAATAATCTCATTATTATTAAATGAATGAGAAAATAATTGTTCATGCAGTTTTGAAACAGAAATCAAATTTCTCGAAAACTAGGAATAAAATAAACATCGTTCAAAATTAAACTCCTATCTCTAATATTAAGCAAAACAACTCCCACTGCTCTTGCTGAAACAACTGCACCATTGCCTACTCGCATCGTGAAGGACCCCTCGGCAAGCTCTTCATAAGAACTAAGCATCGTAAAGAAGAACAAACATGATTAGTAGCGCCGAATCGACTACCCAAGTAGAAGAATCTCTAACTACTAAACAAGTTTCAAGAACAAGTAAATCAAATTTACCTTTCTTCTTTTCCTTTAGCTCGGTGAGGTATTGAGGGCAGTTCCTCTTCCAATGTCCATCAACCCCACAGTGGAAACATTTTCCTTTAGGTTTCTTTGACGAACTTTGCTTTTTGCCATTGGAATGCTTCCTTTTCTTTTGTTTTGGTTCACCGCCTTTCCCCTTTGCCTTTCTCTTCTTGGAGGAAGCTGGCTTGTCCTCGACAACATTTGCCTCCCCTTCTTTGACCTTTCCTATGGAAATGGCCTCAAAAGTTTGCAATTCATTGAGTAGCTGATTCATGGAATAAACTAGTTTATTCATGACATAGTTGCTCTTGAACTGCAGGAAAGCCGGTGAGAGTGATTCGAGAATCATACTCACTTGGGTCCGCTCATCAATAGTCGAACCATGGATCTCAGCCTCAGTGAAGTAGTTGATCATGTTCAAAACATGTTCTCCTACTGTCTGACCCTTCTTCATCTTAGCATTCATAGCCATTTTCACAGCTTCATGCCTCGATTGCTCCGAAGGCTGGCCGAACATAGCTTGCACAGACTCCATTATCTCATAAGCAGTTTCTGTGTGCTCATGCTTCAATCTAAGCACATCATTCATGCCGGCTAACAAGTAGGCGCGAGCCTTGTTGTCAGCCGCGATCCATTTGTCATATGCCTCTCGTCCCTTACGAGTGGCATTAGCGGCGGGAACAGGAGGACATTCCTCCACCAAAACAAATTTGAGGTTCTCACATACAAGTGCAATGCTAATGTTACTTTTCCACTTAATAAAGTTATCCCTAGTTAATTTTTCATTCAACGGTGCAAGCATTGGACCAGACATGATTGCTGAAAATAAATAAAGCGACATATTATGAACAAACATCATATAACAAGTAATTTAGGAATCATAAGCATGATGCATGATGACATAAAGCCTATCCTACCGATTCCAAGGTAATTTAATCTCACATTCGAAAAGCCACCGTAGGGAGGTCAATTCAAACAATAATTAAATCAAGACCATCTTAGATTAAAAATAAATATTCAAGACATCTCATATCTTCATTTAAGTTTTAATCACCTTTTAATTTAGCCTAGACACATTCAAACAATTTGAATGTATCCAAATGAGTATAACCCACTATTTTAGTTTCTTAAAATTAATTCAAAATCGCCGCCGTAGGGTAGGAAGATTAAGAATCAAAAATAAAAAACTTATCCTTTCGGAGATTAAGCCTTGATTATTGATTCAAGTGAAAACCACCCGTAGGGGAACGAAATCGAAGCGTCGCAAGGCGTCACTTAAATCTCACGGTGCTTTGATCAATAGTGGAGGCCGTAGGATTTATTATCATAAATCCTTCTCCCACTCAATATTTTACAATAAAAGTTTCCAAAACTTTTAAGTTTATAAAACATCTTATGTTTTTTTTTTAATCAAATTGGTCTATAGATTAAAATACTTCAATTTCATAATCTAACAATTAGGTCATAAAATATATTTTTAATCAACTATTTTAAAATCCCAAAGTTATCAAAATAATTAAGGGAGTAGGGATAAAACAATAAAAAACTTGAATTGCTTTTGTTTCCAAAACTTGCAATTTGATCATTTTTCATAAAAATGAAATCAGTTTATCCCTACTTTAAAAATCATATAAAACACTTTTATACAAATTTTCTAAAACATATAAAACACTTTTATATTTAAATTACAATCTATCGCATAGATCAAACATAACAAATAAACGATTTAAATATTATGATGCATGACATGCTACGGAGTGGGTTTCATGAATGACATATCACTATGCATGGCATATATATCACATATATATAACATAAATTATTTGCTGAATAAATAAATAAAAAACCATGACGATTTGGATCGATGCCTTAAATAACACCCTAAATCTAAAGCCGCCGAAAAAACTCGTGTCTCTTGGCTCCATAAAGATGAAAAACAACAAGTAGTATCTGCAGGTTCTTTGACTTTGTAATTGCTATAGGATATAAAGACATAAAAAATTACAAAAGTCCTATACCCAAATGAATGGGTGTACAATCAGTGCTATAAAAAATTACAATCTTCTATACCCTTTAAATTTCGGGTGTACAATGATCTTATCAAAAACAAATTCAAGGCATCGACTCAAAAACGTCTCATGCATCAATATAACAAAACATGCAAGATCAAATCTTAAACCCACTCGTAAATAAATTTAATAACATAAAAATCAGTTCTTATATCAAAAACTAACATGGCTCTGATACCATTTGTAGGAAATTATTCGGGTCCCATATCGAATACGGGTCGAATAAAATCCGTCTTTTCGATCAAATCGAACGGAAGCGGAAGCGATGAATTTCAAAAATCTATAAAACGATATAAGAACGTCATAAATTATGTGTATTAAATTTATTTGATCAATGAAAGGAAAAAGAAGAATACCTCTTACGAAGATTTCTTTTAACTCCGATCGTAACTTTCGAATCGTAAAATCTCGTAGACACCACGATCTTCCAATTCGTTCCTTCCAATTAACAGTAGTGTGTGGGCAACCGTAAAATATATGTCTAATTGAAGCCTCCTACTTCTATTACTAATAGAGAGTAATAGAAGTATTATACTTCTTTGACTTGTAGCTCACTCTATACCAACCGGATAATGCATACCATCTTTATAAATTTTCTAGTTTTAGTGGAAAACAATTTTCTACTTTTCCAAGAGTCCTATAGGTTTTTGGGTTTCTTTTGTAGTCATTCAAATAATCATCTCAATCTCAACTATCCAAATAGTTTTATACTTTTTAATAATTATCCAATATAATTATCAATTAGTAATTATATAAATATCATAAATATCTCATACTTATTTAATTTACAATACAATTGAAATTGTATGTAACCCGATATTCTCGGAATCAATTGATATTTATATATTAACCGGAAAACAATTTTCCATAAGCCTTTAGGAACATAAATATTAATTCTAATCTGTTTAAAAAGGGAAGGCGAATCAGGGACCATGGACCTATAATTATAAGCTCAAATAAATTGAATAAATAATTAAACTCTTCAATTAATTTATTCGATTTATTAATTCCGATATTACTCCACTATAAATTCGGAATTGCACTCTTATAAATATAGAATATCTTACTCTACGAAATAGAGCAGTCCATTGATTTAATCATTACATATAGATTAATCCTCCATAGACAATTCGTAATTGAAGCTAGGTAATATTCGTTAACCTCTTCAATTACATCTTTTCCTCATTTACCATTAATTCACTAGCGAATGGTTAATTTATAATTATATTATAAATTAGAGATCTCAAACCACTCAGTTCCAGAATTAACAAATGAGAGAACCGTCTTTCTACTTCTCGTAAGAAGGAATGGATTCCGTATTCATATTCATATTCGACCATCTAATTCAAATGTGAATCTAAAATGCAAGTGTTGGGAATGTCATCGAAAGACAAACTTAGACGAGCAAATCAAGAAACACCCTGAAATGAATAGGAGTTTATAATCACTCAGGATTAAGATCCATCTATATATGATCATCTAGAGATTTAATTTGATTTTCCATTTCTTTAACGAAGTTTATAGGAAAATTATAAATTAAATTGGTCCAAGTCCTATATGATCAAATCATATATAAATGCCCCCACTTAAATGTCTCTACATCGACGGTCCGGATAAGACGGTCACATTCAAAATGTTTTGGGCCGCATTAGTGATGTTTTAATTAAAGATCTCATACTTTAATTAATATCATCACGGACTTAATTTTAAGTTTATTATCCACAATCTTAATCCTCTTGTATATAACACTCATATACTAAGATTATGGTTACAAAAATAAACTAGAGATTTTCTATGATGTTTAATAAAATACATACAATAAGCACAAGTGTTCATAAATAAATGTCGTTTTTATAAATAGTCTAAAAACAATTCAAAATCGCTTTAAGGGCACAATCACTAACAAAGGTCCCTATTAATTACTTCAATTTCACAATTAAACAAACAAAATATTAACACAAATATGGACTTAGATAGAGAAAATCACGAATCTAACATGAAAAGTGAAGAGATACAATCTAGAAATAATTATTGAACCCAAAAATATATTTATAAATCAAAGCCGCCATTAAAAGAAGCTTCAAGCTCTTTGTTGCTTCATAGTGGTTTGGTGTTGACTTAGCAATGATGGGGGATGAAGAGAGATTTGGCGAAATCGAGAAATTGATGCGGTGAAATTGACTTAGTTACTGTCATCATAATGGTAGCGACAATATTTTGGAAAAATTGACTTGGCCCTTTAAAATTCAACAATCTGACAGGAGCGCTATCTAATTAATCGACTAAATGGTTGTGCGGCGCAGACTGGGACTAATGTGGCGAAGATGGTGTTTCTAATAGAGGCAGGGGAGGGTGGAGAGTACAAGGAAGCTACGGAGCTTCCAGATTTGCTCCAAAGTTGTTCCTTGGTCCAAAATCATGAACCCCTAGATTTTTTTTGTCCGAGTTACTCTGGCAGTCCATTTCTTCTCCAGAAATGATACTTCTTTTTCAACGCCGACAAAATTCGAAGCGACCTGGGCACTAGTAGGTTGCTAGTCGGGGTCGGAAATCTTCATCAATTGATTAACTTTTATCCTAAACACAATCAATGTCACATCTTTGGAACAGTAGCAAGCGGAAAGAGTTTTTGGTGTGGAAGTTCAAAAAAAATAGAGGGGAAGAGAGAGAGGTGAGGAATGCGGCAGAGAGAGATTGGGTGTGGAAGTTCAACAAAAAGAGGGGAGAAGCAGCAGGGTACTCTGAAGCAAGAAAGAAAGAAAAACTAGAGGAAAAGAAAGAGGTGGGGAATGCGGCTGAGATAGAGAGAGAGAGAGAGAGAGAAAGAGAGAGAGAATCGAAGAAAAAAAGGGAAGGAGTGACGGTGGGAGAGAAGATGAGAAACAAGAAGGTTTTCTTTGAAACCCAGATCGATCAAACAATTTTGAAAAATAGAAGTGGGTGTGAAACAAATTTATTATAGAAAGATGGAAGAAGAGGTGATCCTGGGTGAGGGTTGAGTCACAGAGGTAAAGGTGGTAATGGTGAGACTGATATAAAGAGAGAAGGGATAATGAGCCTCGACTAGGAATGACCTATTTTCCCTTGGAAAAAGCCTCACGTGGATGGCACATGGTCAATTAACGGCAAGGAGATGAAGGCATCCAATGTTGGGACTAATAGCATTCAAAAATGAAAGACTAAGGGTCAGTGGTATACAAGTTTCAAAATAGTACCAATAGAAAACCCAATAGTACAGGACTACAGGTGCAGTTAACCCTTTTTTTTATGTTTAAGAGATGTTTAGACCTTAAAGGCAATAGAGGAGAGAGGTGATCATTGTACTTGCAGTGATTCATGAAAGAAGATTAGTGGATATGGGTCATCACTTCCTTCTTCCCTGAGTGTGGACTTGATGAGAAGGGACACGCATTTAAGCACTAAAGGGAAATGGTAAAATATAGCACAACTGCTTATTGAGGAGGGTACTAGTGGCTATGTTACATGGATCCTTCATTTTCTCCAAAGTACCTGTGTCGACACGACATGACAAAGACTAGTGGATTATAGAACTTCAAAAAGGTTTAAATTGTTATTATTTCTATAGCAGTGAAAGCCTATGAAGAATTCATTAGAAACAGTATTTATAAGTACTAGGTTATGGTGAAAAGGTTTCGTCATGAACAAGTGACTTCTTTTTTCTTTTTCTTTTTTTTGATAAATAAGAATGAGTGTCCAAAAAGGTGACGCGTCCTATGTATAAGGGGAGTATACAAAATAAAACCTCCACTAATCATAAGACAAGTTATGCACAAACGTAATAAAAGGGCTAATTCCCTGCAACGCATCCTCATAACCCCAAAAAGACAACAGTCGGAGAATCTTAAAAGAGCAAGTGACTTCTTAACTAACAATCAACACGAGGAAGACTCTGACAGGCTAGAAATAAAGAATATTAGCCAAAGGGTTTAGACTTCTGGGAGTCTTGAGGGAGTACCCATAACATGTTGAAGGAAACTCTCCATTGAAAATGATGGTGACCAATGGAAGAAGAAATTAAGGCTATTTGGGTCCGTTTGAATTAGGTAGGTTGATGTGATCCTAGGGTCCAAGTTTAGGGGGTCATCTGTCAAGGTTTGAAAGCTTGGAAGATGTATATAAAAACTTTAGGGGGTCAAATTGTCAATTTCAGAAATTTAGATAAGTAACGGACATAAGGTTATGAAAAAAAACGCCCACACCTTCCTTCGGCCTACGCGCACGCATCCATCAAGTTCATTTGCCATGTTGTAATTTATTTTGGTATTTTTAGGGTTTAACTATTTTGGAAACTTTTATTATTTAGGGTTTTTGTTTTGCTTATTTAATTAGGGTTTCTTTAAACATTTTCAATAAATCTCTTTAGGGCTTTTAACCTATACAAAGGCATCTCAAACATTTTAATTGACAGATTAGATTCAATAAAATTGATTTGGGTTTTCACATATTGTGAGCTTAGTTGAGAAATTCCTTGGATTAGGGTCTCTTGTTTATTTGACTAATCAGGTTTGTTGATTGAGTTGCAAACTTGTGGGTGGCCACGTAGTTTTGGTTCCTAATCAATTGCGATCAATGAGTTGAAGATGCCTACGGTTCCAGGGAGTGGTATATTCCCCCTAGGGTTGAGGGAAACTCAATTATATATCTTTTTCTTTGTTGCTTAGTTGTTCACTTGTTCGTGTTTGTTTCCGCATTTTTTCGTGTTCAAGGTTGGTTAGCTTCTTTGTAACCATTAGTGGGTTCACATCACAAATCATCTTGTATAGTGATGTGGGTCGGATTGGATAATTGGATGAAGTAAGAGTAACGAAGTTGGGGGGGGGAGGACAAACCAGGGATGTTGTGAACTGGCAACACGAACGAACCAAACCAAACAAAACCAAACCATGAGGGATGGGGATGGTACATAGTAAACCCAAACCAAGTGGGATGGGATTAGGTACAAAATATAAGTAAACGGCTAGGTTAGATACTGATCATGGTTTAAAGACCAAGAGGTAGTTAACCGAACTAAACGAACCACTTCATTAACATGTTGGTAATCTTCTATCTAACTGTCCATTGCTTTTCATCTCTACCACTAAACCTCATTTAGCCCTAAGCAACAAGTTGGAAAAAAGAAAAAGAATGCCCCTGGGCATCCTCCCTATCCTCTCTCATGCATCAGTCAATTATCTACCTCTTTCTCCCCATCATTCACCCCTCTCCTGGTTCCTCCCACAAGTTCGGAAGTTCCTCCTCTCATTTTCTGCTACTTTTGATTTCAAAGCTTGCTCTAAACAATCTAGCAGTACCTACCGCTTTCTCCCCATCATTCATCTTTCTCATGGGTCCTCCTGCAAAGTTCCTCCTCTCTTTTTCCGCTAGTTTTGATTTAATCATGTGAAACTCGCTCAAAACAACTTAGCTGCTAGAAAACCCTAAACCTTAAATAACAAAATCCTCTAATCTAAAAAAATTCTCACAAGTGGCTATGGAATTGTTAGATCAGGTAATGTCCTTCGTAATCCACTGTTAAACATCGGATCCATGGGGAAGACCTTGCAATGAGGTTAACCATCTAATATATGCAAAACTTGTTTTTGGCAGGTTTTCATCGGCCCCTTTACATTGAGATCTGAACGCTACGCTCAATACAACTTTGGCACAAAGACTATACCCCGTTATTAACATGTAATACATCTTTCCGTTTGTACATTTCTCACTCTTTTTTGCACTTGCGTGAATAAAATATGCAAGGTAACTTCTTTTGTTCCTAATAAATAATCGTGCTGTATTTTGGTTTGTGACTCTGGACTCTTAAGAGCTTCCACTCCCTAGAATAAATCCATTTGTTTTTTGTTTCCTCCAGTTTCTTGAACCAAAAACCAAAGTGATCTGACAAATTCGGTTCTGTTTGATTAGATTGTTCAACTGGAGCGGTTTGCTCCATTACAAGAATTCAAACCGCTTGGGAGTGGTTCAGTTCATAGTTTGGCAATAAATTGAACAGAACCAATAACACCCATAGAGAACAGCATTGACCTAGATACAAGGACAGAATGGGCTTGACAAGAGAAATAGGCTTGGTAAATAGCATCTAGAAGGATGTGGAGTAAATAATATACCATTGGCTCAGCCAATAACGAGGAGTGGCTTTCAGTTCAGAGGAGGCCACATCCAGTAATATAGGGGACATTCTTGATACTTGTTCTGAATCAATCAATAGCTCAGAATCAGTGGCGGCAGAGATGGTAAAGCAAAATATGACAGCTCAAATCAAAGAAGAGATGCAATTCTTGAAGAAAAAAAAACTGCACGAGCTTGGAAGATTTGGATGTATAGTGTATCCTTGATTTGTTAAAGAAAGGGAGGAAGTGGATAAGAATCAAGGCACGGGCAAAAGAGAGAAGGTAGGAAAGGAAAAGTGAAGGTGGGAAAATAAGAATGTGCGTTTTGAAAACAAGAAAGAATGTAGAAAGAGAGGCTTCTAAAAGCAAACTAACACATAAAGCTGAGTAGATGCAATATAATCTCATTCATGAAAGAAAATGTAGTTTGTATTCCCATGAACCCTGAAAGAACTAGTAATGTTACATCCCCTGCCTATTTGTCAATGCATTAGCAAATTACCATCTATGTTGCACGGACACGGATACGAGGACACGGGATACGGGGATACGCAATTTCCAAAAAAACATAGCACATGGATACCGGGGGATAATGTGTAAATATTCAAAATATAAGAATCAAAAGATAAATTATTCAAAAATAAGGATCAAATTATAAATATTAAAAACTATAACCACAAAATAAATACTTGTAACGATACCCAAATGTTAATATTCAAAGTAAAAAAATTTATAACAGGAAGTGAAACCACAAATGAACAAACAGAGTAACAAAGTCAAACACAAACTCTGTCACAGTCGGTCTCACAGACCAGACCTCACCTCACGCTCACCGTGTATATACAGGGAGAAGAGAGAAAAGAGAACAATAATCGTTGGAACTTGGAAGAAATTCCAAATCGACAACAGAGAATGAGAATCGAAGATTGAAGTGAAGAATTCCTGGCTGATTCGAACTTCGAATCGAAGGCGACGAAGGGAGAGAAGACGAAACCGAAGTCGAAGAGAAGGTCAAACTCGAAGCCTCGAAGGGGCCCGGTCGGCAGCAGCGGTCGTTCGGTAGATGGTCGGCTTCGGCGACGAGGGGATTTGAGGGTGCTAGGGTTCGTTTGTCGTGAGGGGATTTGAGGGAATGAGGACAAGTCGACAAATATACCCCCAGTCGTGTCCGACCTCAAGGTACGTATCCTGACGCTCTTCCAGCCGTACCCGCATCACTGTCCGAAAGTTTTGGAAATTCAAATTCGGCCCCAAACGTATTTTGGGCCGTGTCAGGCGTATCCGTGTCCCGTACGTGTCGGACACATAAAACGCAAACCCCTTGCTGTGTCCGTGCATCATAGATTACCATAAAGATAAGAAGTTCACTGCTAACTTTAAGCCATAAAGTTTACAAAAGAGCAAATTTAAAAGCAAATTTCAACGCTTTCAAATGGTGAAGCTATCTATGATGACAAAAGTTTCATACGTATATGTTTGTCATCACCTAAAATTAATCAGAGCACTTGAAAACAAGACTATTTTCAGTAACTCAAAACTTAAAACGTATACCTGATACGCTTGATGCGTAATGTTACATCCCCTGCCTATTTTTCAATGCATTAGCAAATTACCATAAAGATAAGAAGTTCAATGCTAACTTTAAGCTGTTTATAGAGCCCCAAAAGTAAATTTAGCTTTCAACGAACTGGTGAAGCTATCTATGATGCCAAAAGTTTCATACGCATATGTCTGTCATCACCTAAAATTAATCAGAGCACATGAAAACAAGACTATTTTCAGTAACTCAAAACTTAAAAGTATACCTGATACACTTGATGCATCTTAAAGTTGACGATGCTAGCCATCTCCTCAATGCCACTTACAAGTTGGATAGGCCCAGTGTCTCCGACATGACGATCTGTAACAGCTGTAGCCTCATTTACATTAACGGTGAGGAGATCGGGCCTCTGGAGCAGAAGTTGAAATGTAGGTTGTAGTTCATAGCATTGCTCAAACAGGGAACGCCAGCAAAAAACATAAAGCCCCAGTCGAGCACGTGACATGGCAACCACCAATATTCTTTCATCACTGTTTTTATGCTTAATTATTTAGTTTTCCTAGGATTCTTTATTATTTATTCAATGTATCATAGAGATCCTATGTTGTATAAATAGGTGTTATCAATCTTGAATAATATATTGAGAATTATTCTTTCAAGCTCTACTAGTTGTTCGGGCCTAAAGCTAGTGTATAAAGATTCAACAATCCGCATAGTTATTAGCACCAGGATGTTTGGCGAATCCATATTTAACAGTTGAACTTTATGCTATGCTTTTCTAATATAATAGTCCTTGAAATAAGTTTAACTTTCTTCCAAATGTACATACGTCACATGAAACCTGACCTTTTTATTTAAACATTTGATTGTAGGATATGTGCAGATTGCAATTTACTAATATCTGATTATGAGGTCCAAATCTACTACTTGTCTCTAGGAATATTTTAGAGTTCGCAACATTTTGTTCGATATACGTCATGTTAATGTTCAAGGTTCCATGAGTTGTTTGTGATGAAAATAAACTGCTTTCACAAGGTTTTATGGTGTGTCAGGATTATATTAAGATTTTTTATCTCTACACAAGTTTACTTGATTGGTGTGATAGGATTGATTCTTGTTGTTTCTTTATTTAGTATTTCATGTAAAAGAACCACCCAATCCACATATCATGCTACAACGAACGCTTTATTCTGGTAAGTGTCCCTTGTATATCATGAGAAAATACTTTGATTATTTTTTTATTGATGCAATCCTCAATCTTTAGTTTGGAATCTAGGCATTGATCTTATGCTCTTACAATCTTAGAATTTATCTTTGCTCGATTAATATTTGTATCTTTTGTTACATCCTAAAACTATACTAAAAAATTAGACTATTGTAGCTCTGCATGTAATAAGGGTTTACCTGAGCTCAATTCATTACATACAAGCCAAGCTCAAACCTCGATCTCGAATAGAAGCAAGCCAAGCTTGAGAAACCAAATACTCGGTTGAACTATGGGTGGCCTGCCCCTTTGTACAATGTACACAACTCAATCTTTCACCACACAAACGCCCCCCAAAAACACTCTTTAGGGGGCCTATACTTGTTATCCTGAAGGTTGAGAAGGTAAAAGTGGTTTCTGAAATAGCTGTAGTCCTTGTCCCTTTTTGTTTAATGCAGAACGCCAAAACTGCACGCTGAAATCATCCCTGAAAATAATGAATCAAGTTGGACTGTCGAAATTTTATTAGAACTAACCTTAAAAACGTTCTAGGGATATAACAACTACTAATATGGATACAATAGAAACTCTAAAACCCTTAAATAAGGAAACTAGACAAAACTGCAAAAACGGGACTAGACACTCGGCGACCACATATTTTACAGAAGCTTGGTCCGAAACAATTTTGACTAGATGGTCGCCTAGTCCTTAACACTGAGCGACCGCCTTGTCCAAAACTTGACAATCCGTACCACGGGGGGCTACGCTTGTTGCCTGGGTAACCGAATCATCTCATTCTCAACATTCATCTCTCATCTCTCAATCTATAAAAGTGAGTTGTTTCTTACAAATTAATGTAGAGACAAAAATAGCACTACATATGTTATATGCATTCACTATTAATTAAGATCAAACAGGTAAATATGTCATGAATATAAAATTATATATAGAAAAAAATAGTCCTACATTTAATAAACTACTCACCATGAATTAATGTCGGACAAGTAATTTTGTCATGGATTAATCAACATAGTCTTTGTACCTCTCAACCTATAAAAGTGTAGGTTGTTTTTTTGAAATTATTGGATAGACAAAAATAGTCATATACCTAAGAAAAACACTCACAATTGAATTAAGGTCAAACAAATAAATTTTTCATAAATAAAAAATAGGAAAAAAATATAATAAAGACTTATTTAAAAATTATCATGTCCAAAAAGTCCCAAAAATAATTCTTCAATCTAAAAACTCCCAAAGTTAGACTTTCAATATAAAATGGTCCAAAAGTTAACACTACTATTAACGCCGTTAGAATAAAATCTTTCATTTTGGATAAAATCTTAATTTTTTTTCAATAATGGTAACGGTGATAAGATTGTATTGTATATAATAATAGTAGTTAAGGGTAATAATAATAATATAGTGTAATTATATTATTATTATTTTACACTTCTTATGTTCCTAAATTATTGTCCTGATTCGTTTTTTTAATCGAATTTGATATTTTTTTTAAATTTAAAATTTAACATGTATTTTTTAAATTCATAAAATACGTAATTTGTAGGAAAATAATTTAGAAAATACATGAGTAATTTATGTCAATATTATTATTACTGAAATATAATACCAAAAGTCTCTTTTAAAAAATCATTTCAAAAAGAACAAAAAAAATGAACTAATCGATTCATAAAATCTAATTTAAAATTTTCATTTAACAACTTCAAAAAACTTATTTTTTTTTAATACTTGTATGAACTTGTAGTAGTAATTGTATTAGTAGTATAGTCAAAATAATAATAGTAATAATAATAGTAATAATAATAATAATAATAATAATAATAATAATAATAATAATAATAATAATAAAAGTATAGATGATACTGGTATTATTGTTGTTGTTGTTGCTATTGTTATTATTATTATATAAAATATGATTTTATGACCATTAGCTTCATATTGAAAAGAAATTTAATATTACAAGCATTTGTCCTAATGACCTTAGCATAAACATTAAGTTTTAGACTGTTTGGTATTAAAATTTTATCTTTAGGACTTTTTAAATAGAAGAATTAAAGTTCTTGAGATTTTTACTCCAAGGATTACATCGGCTAACCCCATATCTTTTATGTTAAATTTAGAGTTTAACATGTCTTTTGTAGATTTAATCATATTATCATTGCTTCCAATGATAAGCATGTCGTCTACGTAAAGACATAAAATGACATAGCCATTTTTAGTGTCATTTACATAAACACATTTATCACACTCATTGATCTTAAATCCACAATCCAATATGACATTATCAAATTTATCATGCCATTGTTTTGGTGTCTGTTTTAAGCCATACAAAGACTTAACCAACTTACACACTTTGTTTTCTTGCCCTAGAGCAGAAAACCTTTCTGGTTGTTCCATGTAAATCTTCTCTTCTAAATCACCATTTAGAAAGGTCGTCTTTACATCCATTTGATGTAATTTAAGATTCCGCAATGCGGCAATTGCAAGTACTATCCTTATTGATGTTATTCTCGTAACTGGAGAATACGTATCAAAGTAATCAAGACCTTCACGTTGCCTGTAACCTTTAATTACAAGTCTGGCCTTATACTTATCAATTGATCTATCTGTTTTCATCTTCCTCTTGAAAATCCACTTATATCCTTGTGGTTTACTTCCCGGAGGAAGATCCACTAATTCCCAAGTGTGATTTTGAAGGATGGAATCAATTTCACTATTGATAGCCTCTTTCCAGAAAGGTCCTTCAAAAGAGCTTACAGCTTATTTACAGCTTTGAGGTTCATTTTCCAGCATGTAGGTTAGAAAATCTGGACCAAAAGATTTTTCTACCCTAGCTCTTTTGTTGCGTCTAAGTTCTACCTCTTCTAACTCATTCTCCTCATGATCTTCTTCTATTGAATCATGTATTTGTACATATGAGCTAGACACACTACTCAGTCTGCATGGAAATACATTCTCAAAGAACAACGCATTTCTTGATTCCATTATCGTATTTTTGTGTATGTCTACAATTATAGAATCATGCACAAGAAACCGATAAGCACTACTGTTATGTGCATAACCAATAAATATGCAATCAACAGTTTTTTGTCCTACTTTCACCTTTTTAGGTAAAGGAACAACAACCTTTGCAAGACACCCCCACACTCGTAAGTATTTGTAGGATGGAATTCTTCCATGCCACATCTCGTAAGGGTTTTTGTCAATATTCTTGCGGGGTACCTTATTTAAAAGGTAATTACCTGAACTTAACAACATGGCATTTATCATCTCTTTAAGAGTTCGATTTTTGCGTTCAACAATGCCATTCTACTGAGGTGCATAAGGGGTTGTTGTCTCGTGGATGATACCATGCTCAGCACAGTACGCAGCAAATGGTGACTCATATTCACCTCCACGATCACTTCTTAACATCTTAACCTTTCTGTTGAATTGGTTCTCAACCTCAATTTTATAGAGAATAAACTTATCTATGGCTTCATCTTTACTTTTGAGAAAATACACATAGCAAAACCTAATGCTATCATCAGCAAAAGTAATGAAGTATTTACTTCCACCACGTGATTGTGTTGATTTAAAATCACACACATCAGTGTGAATTAATCAAAGTGGTTCACTATTTATTTCAATAGTATGAAATGATGTCCTTGTTAACTTTGCCTCTACACAAGTTCACACTTGTGTTTGGAATCGATTTGGAATTTAGGTATGCAATTTATGTTAATTAACTTGCGAAGGGTTCCATAATTAACATGTCCTAGTCTACCATGCCACACATAGGAAGACTTAAGTAAATAAACAAAAGAATTATTCTTATAATTATTGCTTGCTGGTTTAACAACCATTACACTGAGCTTAAACAGCCCATCAATTACATAACCTTTTCCAACAAACATTCCACTCTTGGATAGAGTTACTACATCTGACTCAAAAACAATACGGAAGCCATGCTTCACCAGCAGAGTTCCAAAGACTAAGTTCTTCAGGATATCTGGTACATAGAGTACATTGTTGAGAGTCAGTTCCTTCCCAGACGTCATCTTCAGCACCATTTTTCCTTGACCTTTGACTTCAGAAGTGGCAGAGTTTCCCATGAAAACCTTCTTGCCATTCTCAGTAGCTTCAAAGGTACTGAACATTTCTCTGTTGGAGCACATATGCTTCTGGCACTAGTGTCGATCCACCATTGATTGGGGTTTGAACCCACCAAGTTCAGTTCAATGACAACTGCAGCAAGGTTTAGTTCTGACACGTCTTGAGAGATGTCATCCACCATGTTTGCTTCACGGTCTTTACTTGGCTTTTTGCAAGCCGTGGCCTTGTGACCCATGCCACCACAATTGTAGCACTTCCCAGAAAATCACTTCTTAGAGATTCCTCCCTTGGGTCCCAAACTGACCCCTTTTCCAGAAGCAGCTTTGCCTTTGCCTTTAGAGTTTTGGCCATGCTCTACCATATTGGATTTAGTAGCCACAAGAATGAATGTCTTCTTATCAGAACCACGATTGTCTTCTTCAATATGAAGCCTGACAACCAGTTGTTCAACATTCATTCCTTTCACTTGTGTTTCAGATAGCTCTTGAAATATTTCCAAGCTAGAGGCAATTTCTCAATAATTGTAGCCACTTGGATGGTTTCACTCACAACCATTCCTCACCTTGAATTTCATGAAAGATCACTTGCAACTCTTGCACTTGACTGTAAACAGTCTTGGAATCCACCATTTTATAATCCAAGAAACGACCAACAATAAACTTCTTGGCTCCATCATCCTCGGATGTATACTTGTGGTCCAATGATATCCACAAATCCTTTGTCGTTGTCTTATTATGGTAAACTTCGTACAATGAGTCTGTCAACCCATTCATTACGTAGTTTCTACAAAGAAAATCAGAATGATTCCATCCGTCCACATCAATAGCAGCTTGGACATCATTCTGATTCTCACCCACCGTTGGAGGATCTTCTTTCAGACACCTCGCTAGGTTCAGGGTGGTCAAGTAGAACAACATCTTCTGCTGCCAACGCTTGAAATTCAAGCCACTGAATTTCTTCGGTTTCTCGCTATGATGCACCACCACAATTGGATTGGCCACAATCTGAGTCACAGTAGCATTAGAGTTCGTTGGGTTCAAGGTCACGTTAGGTTCCTTTCCAGTAGCTTGAGTATTTGTAATATTGTTTGCTATAAAATATGAACAAAGTCATAATACGCAATTCTATATTTTTGTAAAAGTTTGTTTTTCCTTTAGAAGGGTCTACTGTTATCCAAGATAACAGTACATTTCTGTTTTAAGATTGTTAGAAATATAGCACGGGAAAACAATATATAAATCAAAATACATAATTGATAATCAAAAGGAAAAGTTACTGCTAAGTGTGAAGTAGACTTGAAGTCTGCTGAAAAGGCAAGCATTCTAAAAGTCTGCTGGTGGACTAAACTTGTGAAGGTGAACCTTTACAAAGTCTGCTGGTGAAGAACTGAGATCTTCCTGACAAACAAAAACTTCATTTCCGAGGCCTGTGTCGCATACAGTTTCCTTAAAACAAATTCGTCCCTTCCCGTATTTGTTTGTAAGCTGTACTGGACGTCTCTCTCCCAAGATACAACGGAGAAACCGAGAGACCTTTAGCACAAAGGTTTCCGGTGAACCGAATCTGTGCCTGACTCTATCACCAAAAAGAAAGCAGGAGGCCAAAGAAATACGCTCAACGATTTGAAGAGGAAAAGGAGATTGCGTAAAATTATGTCTTTTAATTGTGGATGTAATCTCCTTATATAGGAGAAAATCGAGACTGATTAAAGACCACATTGATGATGAAATAAATCCATCATCAATAGGTAAATAATATCTCTCATTAAAGCTGGTAATAACAGCCCATAAATTATGTTATAAATGTTGGAGTTACAAAAACAAAAGAATAATTAACAAAACGTGGGTTGGTCTGAACAAGCAAATTTGGTCCGACATTCGTGTCCGCGGGACGCACTCACACATGAGTACGATACCTCGAAGGCTAAATTGGACCATGATTTGCACACCCCCCCCTGTGCAGGCGTGTGCGAGCGAAAGCCTCTATTCTTTACAAGCTTACCCTTACCACATAAGGCACTTGTATATAAACCACTCAAGTTTTTGTTAATCTTCCAATGTAGGATAAACCCACTTCCATCAACCACACTTTAATCAATCATAACTTATTCATCAAAACACCAAATTGGACAAATAAATATTGATTTCGATGTTCTCACGGAGTAGAACACGATTCCACAATTACTCTTGTCATTACACAAATGGCATGTGAAGAAATTCGTGCTACAACAATGCACAATTTCATTTTTTAAACACAATTTTTCCAACATAATATACATATTGCTATCACCGTATCTCTATTCCCATTGTATAATATCCTCTCAATCGCTTTCAATTTATCCATTGATTTCACCAACCATCGAACACTCTACTCCTTCCCTATAATTCATTGAAACCTCGATTTTCGCCCCAAAACCCATTTCCATCACTCCATTCCTCTCTTCATTTTCCATCCATAACGAGCTCAATTTAGCTCTAGATTTCTTAAACCCCATCCCTGTCCCCACAATCTTCGATCTCATCTCTCCATTTGAAGACTTAGACACAATCACCGATCTCGTCCAGATCGAGCGCACCTCCTTCCACACTTCGGCTAAGAAGATTCAGCGCCGCCGTGTCAAGCGGCTTGGTACTTGATGTGCTCGGCCCAAATCTGGTCATGAACAAAGCATGAGTGACTACCCCATGCCAGCCTAGCAGGCAGAGCTAGAAAGGGACCGAGTAGAGAACAAGACAATTCTCATCCAAACCTGGCCGAGCACGGGCCTTGCCTGCCCGACCAGGGGGCTATGCTCGGGAATCACACATCATCAAACTTACATCACACAACCAGGTAGAGCCATGCTCGCCCGGGCAAGTATCGAGCAAAGGGAATCTCAGAGACTTGCTTTCCAAGATTGGTCAGAGGTTTCTTTATCCGAGCAAAACACTTGCCTTATCTAAACATCGGTAACATATAAATGGGAGGACTAGCCTAAAGAACCGAACATAGCCTAATTTAATTTCGAGGGAGTTTTCTCCCATGAAATCTACTTAGGTAACAATATGGAATAATTTGCTTAATGGCTCTCGGCAAATAAACACTAGAGCCACCTAGCCTATAATTTAGGAGTTTCTCCCAAAATCTACTAGGTAACTATGGAAACTGAATCCTAGACCGATTCAATGACATTGGAGGCCTATAAATACCCCTCCATAAACCGTAAAAGTACACTCACTTTCTTGAGCCTAGAACCTCTGTCAAAATTATCTTTTGACTCGCACGATACTTACTCTCATGTCGGAGTGGTTTCGTGAGGCCAAGTCTTGCACTTCCATTAAGGTGTTTTCATGTTCTTGGACAAGTTTAACGAATCGGATCAAGCCCAGATATCCTACTTATCAAACGGACGGCCCAAGTTAGATTTGTTGTCACATGAGTTGTATTTACAATCTCTGTGTGACCAAATGTCTGCACTTGAACTAGGTGTTGACCGGATGGTCAAGGAAAAGAAGCCATGTGCCATTGATCAGAAGTATACATGGATGGCGGAGATTAAGCGTTCATGGAAGGATGGGTTGGATCGGAAGTATAAGTTGACGACTGAGATCAAAGGCAGGAAAAAGAACGAGAAGAGTTACAAAAGGAGAAAGACAAAGACAAAAGCAAGAGCAAGAAGAAGGATGAGAAGAAAGTGTGTCCGCTCGGCGCTCTAGTTGTTGAGATTGTAGAAAAGTCCCCTGATCATGGCATCGTCGTGATGAGAACCCACGATTTCTATAAATGTTTTATGATGAATGACTCATCGACCCAATGCCCTCGAGATGATGCGAACCTTGGAATAGTGAATGGCGCTACAATTGGGATATCTCTCCAACTGATAAGTCGAATTCAACTATAAACAACGAATCCACGATGTTTATAATATGAGGTTCCAATCTAGGTCACCCAAATAAAAGTACAATTTTCTATCCAGAAAATCAACTCAATTTTATTAATCAAAAATCCACAAACCCTAAAACAATATTTAAGAATGTCTTTATACATGCTTACAAAATAAACCCTAATTCTTTTAGAAAAAGAAAACTAATTAAAAAGGAAACTTATTAAACCTAAACTTGTAGGAAAAGAAAGCTAATTAAAAAGGAAACAAAACTGCTTAAACCTAATTTATGAAATTCCGGAAAATGTTTTTAACGTCGCAACATAACTGCCTTTCGTAGGGAGACGTGACCACTTAAGTATCGGACGCGGTCGCCTTCGGATGAAGACGCGAGCGCCGATTTGACAGAAAGTCCATCCAAAGTTGTATTCAGGGCCGTTCCTGGGCATAGGCCCAAGGGGCGATCGCCTAGGGCCCAAAAAAATTAGGGGCCTAAAATTTATTTATATATACAGTATATATATATATAATATATACATATAATATTAATAAATATAAATAGGGAATTTGAAAAATTGTCTGGAAACAAGAAACGAAAGCAGAAGCTTGATGCGATGATGCCGACAGACGAAAGGTTGATTAGATGGAAGGGCGGACACTTCAAGGAGATGGAACGATCAACGGCGGCCCTCGACCTCGAGATTCACTCTTTAGTCTTCCCTATGCATCTATAATCGCTAGAGTAATTTTCACTCCACCTTTAGGCTCTGCTTCAGTTCGATTTCAAAGGTTCAAAGCAAGAAAAACTCTCACAATCTCACTTAGTCACTGCTTCCTCATCCACAAACTTGAAGAAAGACCGATGATGCAGTAAATTTTCCTTATTTCAATATCAATTTTACAAAATTTTCCCTCTCTAGGCCCTTCGCTGCAAATCGACTTTTTAAACCCTCAAAGGCTAAAACTCATATTTCTTTTGGTTTAAGGTTTTTAGGGCTCGTAAAATAATTTTTTTGTTGATCCACAATTTCTTTTCAAAATCATATAGTCTAAAAATTGTTTAAGTAGATAATAGATTAGAAATTTACAAATTATTTCTTATATGTTGGTGCAGCATTCCAGCAAGCAATCGAGCTTGGGGCCCTTATTCGTTATTTTGCCCCGGGCCTTTGAAATGTCAGGAACGGCCCTGGTTGTATTCTTCTTTGCTGTGCTTTGCCACTTTAACCCTTTCAAGTTTCCAAACTTACCGAATAGACCCATGAATTCTTGCAAACATTTTTAGGGCTTGTCAGGATCGTATAAATCAGTCATCAATGTTCTTTGATAAGTTGAGTAAATATAGTAATCTTAACAATTGCTTAGAAATTGAAAGAATTGAACTGAAATATTACGAAACAGGGCCTGTTAACTTGTTAGGGTTGAAGTTGATTTAAAATCTTGCTTGTGATATTGGAGTTTTCGATAATTTTTAGGCATTTGCAAAGAGGGCAGGGTCATTGAGGAAGAGCAGGCGGTTCAACAGAAAGGAGCCTTCACCGCGAGATGCTGCAGTTTTGATATAGTGTACTTTCTGGGCGTATCTGGTCAGAAGGTTTAAGGTTCTGAGAATGCTCCGTGAGCTGGCTATTATTAAGGCTAGGCTCAAAGAGTTGGGGGATTTGTTCAATAACTTTTCTTATCGTCGCCGAGTTGCTTGTGATACAGAGGAGAGGCAGAGGTTCTCTGAGAAAATCATTGTGCTGCTCCTCACTGTTAATGACATTGAGGTATGTCTTCAATTTGATATCTAGTCCTAATAAAAGAATGTTTTTGTTGTTGTTGTTATTGTTATCTAGGGATACCTTTATAATGGCTAATCAAACTTTGCACTAAAATCTGCATTACTGTTATGTTGTAATCTCATTATCCAAGTAGATAAGAAGTTTGGGTAATTATACATTTTGAAAAGGATTATGACCTCTTATTACATTTGCATCCTTAACTATAATGATATCATTGATTATAGTTGTCTCATTGATTTCATCTGGCTGGTAATACCACTGTTTTTTCAAAAGTGGTTCTTTGTAAAATAGGATGTCCAATTTTTTAATGAGCTATAGGTTAATCTAATCCGACTGTTGCTCTTAATTGGATCCAATTGATTATTGTTGACAGTTTGATTGCTTAGCCTCATGGTTTATCTACTATTGGTCAGCTTGAAATCTATATATATATAAAGCCTAATTAGTCTAAAAATAGCAAAATCCTGTCAAAATTTACTTCCTAAAATAAAAAGTCATTTATATATAATAAAAGTGGTGGGCCATGTATTGAAAACATAAATATAATTATCATTAATTACTTACATGTGTTTAAATCAATTAAATACTACTTTGGAATATATTATACATTAATTGAATAAAACCATTTGATATGTTTTGATTTGATTTAGCTCATCAATTTATACTTACACTCCAGAAATAGTCTTCATTTAATTGAAAATGTGTTGAATTGTTGAAAATTTTAAATCGGTAAAACGAAATGAAAAAAAAATACAGAAAATCACATCTAGATGAAATGAAAATCACGAAGAAAAAAAACCTTATTTGATCACGAAAATATCATTTATATCGAAAAACTACTTAACAAACATAATTTTTCATCACAATTGTAGAAGCAACTTATTAACATATTTGTTCGGTTTTTTATAATAAATCCTCAAAATCTTATCATTTTTCTATTAAAAAAATCAAATAATATTTTATTATAAATTTTTTAACCAACTAACCAATAAAAAGGTTGAACATTACATTGTAGAAGTTAAACTCTTGAGTGTATTCAATGTTGGAGATAAAGTCTTTATCCCAGAAATGTCACTGTCACCATATTGTTGAACCTTTTCTGTGATAACTGTCCAAGCCCATCATTTGTGCCTTAGACCTGGCTTTGACTGGCCTCATTGTCATTAGAACTTGGTACCATTAGTAACTTGAGATCTGCCAATTAATGACACATCAATCCTAATTTGTTGTTGGCTTCTTGCAATTCTTGTCCTCAAATAGTTGGCAATTACTTTCGATGTAAATTCTTTCTGGAAATCATATTTAAATATTGACAAATTTACACTAAACCAGGGTGTTGATCGCATGGTGAGAGCTTCAAGGAATTCAATGATGGACGAACTTGAAACAATGCTGGTTGTGTTTGATCCCCGACCTCAAGGAGGAGGCTGATCCCTATCCATGAAGAGGAGGACTTTCGATGTGCCAGATGGTGTCAGTCAAAAGGAAATTGCAGCTGGTATGGCTTAGGTTTTACGAATGCTGGACTAGGAGCCAAATGATGAAACCTTTGAAGCATTCTTGTAAGCCAATAAGAAACACGGCAAATCCACCTCACTTTGGCAACCGCCCCCCTCTTCCTTTTTCCTAGTGTTGTATTCGACAAACAGGGTTTAGGGAGTCCAACTCTACGTAGCACTTACCCTCTAATTCGGGACATTTCTAAGTTTCTTCGTGTGATGTCTTTTGTTGGATAAAACTAAAGTTGATTTATTTTTATATTGACGATAAAACTAAAAGTATTTTATCTAAAGACTTTTTAAACCAATATCATTTTTTAATCAATGTAGGATATCTATTCCATTAGTAATAATAGTAAAAGTCTTTTATCTAAAATTAAAATCAACATCACTTTCTAACCAATGTGAGATATACATCTTCTATTAGTAATAACTAGTTTTACACCCGTGAACAAAAGTCTTTTTTAATTAAATAATATTCAAGTAAAACGAATAAATAAATATTATTATTGAAAGCTTATTATAACATTTTACGTTTATTTGAGTCAGTTTTTAATTATTATTTTCCACTCTTACATTTGCATCATAGAAAAATACACATCATACTTATATTAAACGTAAAATGCATATATTATCTTTTAACTTATTATATAAACAGAAATATTAATTAAGAAAGTAAATTAAATTTTGTGTAAAGTACTAATCATAAGTTGCAATGTATTAAATATCACTATTTTTTATGATATCTTTATTATATATTTTTAAGTTATGAAAAATCAAACGTTTGAGCAAAATATGAGGTATTACTTATTTAGTAAAAAAATAATATTATAAATTAGAAAAGAAGATAAATCATGAATAACTTTTAATCTATTTAATAATAAAAATTAAAAGATGAAACAAATATAATAAAAATTTACATTGAGTAAGCGAGAGAGATCTATTTAAATGTTTTTTCTTATTCGAAATGACAGTAGGATTTGAATATTCTCCATGATTTGTTGAATCAACAATGGGCGAGATACTTGAACTTATGAAACGTGAGTATATATAGAAATTACTCTTCAATGTATCGTGTACTTGTTTAGTAGGAAAAAATATTTAATATTTTATAAATATATAAATGAAATCTTTACTAAAATTTACTTTTAAATAGTATAATATATCATACCATTCGTGATATCCAATAAAGAAATAACTAAAGTAGGATGTGAAACATTTTGATTAGAACCTCCAATATGATATTGTTGAGAAACAACATTTTCTGCAACACAATTTATATAATGGTGTGACGTTATATAGATGATCATGAAAAGTAAAAGGGCAGCTTGAATTTCGTGCTGAGAATTCATCGATCAATGCTGAGAATTTGGTTATGAGAATTCAACAATTTAGGTGTATAATATATATATATATATATATATATATATATATATATATATATATATATATATATATATATATATATATATATATATATATATTTTGGTGTATAATAACATTGATTAATTGCATATAAAAAAGAGGATTGACACTGTTTGAATTCCAACTGTGTAAATTGACTCAGTTAGCAAATTATTTAATGTTGGGGGGCCCAACCTTGTGATATGTATCCAAACATTGCTTTATTGTTTTGCTGTTAAATAAATACATGAAATAAAAAATATGAAAAAAGTAACAAAATAAAGTGTCTCAACTTCCAATTTATAACTAAAAAGTCACATTTGAGTTTCCATTTATGGTAAGTATTTTAGGCGGGAAAATCCATTATTGTCATTATATATATAGATGGTAGAAGTCTTATATCTAAAAAAATTAAAAACCAACATTACCCTATACCAAATGTATGATACATCTATTATATTGGTAATAATAATATTTTTTTAAAACCAACATTCATTTCTAAACAATGTTTGATGCATCTTTTCTATTGATAATAATGGTAAAATACTTTGTAACCAATGTGCGATACATGCATCTATTCTATTTGTAACAAAAATAATTAATCTAAAGACTTTTTAAACCAAAATTTATTTTTAAACAATGTGAGATGCATATCTTTTATTGGTAATAAGAGTAGAAGTCTTTAATATAAGACTTTTAAAACTAATATTTTTTTCTAAACAATGTAAGATACATCTATTCTATGATGATAAAAGTAGAAATATTTTATCAAAATACTTTCAAAACTAACATCAATTTATAACCAATGTAATATACATCTTTTGTATTGGTAATATTCATAGAAATGTATTTCATATTAGTTATATATTAATGTTGGTTTTAAAAGTCATTAGATTAAAAATCTAACATTTTATTACTAATAGAGTTGTATCTCACATTGGTTTGAAAATAATGTTGGTTGTAAATTTATATATATATATATATATATAAGACTTCTACTATTAACAATAGAAGATATTAATAGTAGAGATTAATATCTCATTATTGTATAAATTATTAATACATATTATTAATAGATAATGGTTGAGAAACAATGAGTCACACATGAATACATGAGAATAATAATAGTATTATTCTTATAATAATAATAATAATAATAATAATAATAATAATAATAATAATAATAATAATAATAATAATAATAATAATAATAATAATAATAATAATAGTAATAATAATAATAGTAATAATAATAATAATAGTAATAATAATAATAATAGTAATAATAATAATAATAGTAATAATAATAATAATAGTAATAATAATAATAATAGTAATAATAATAATAATAGTAATAATAATAATAATAATAATAATAGTAATAATAATAATAATAATAATAATAATAATAGTAATAATAATAATAATAGTAATAATAATAATAGTAATAATAATAATAATAATAATAGTAATAATAATAATAATAGTAATAATAATAATAATAGTAATAATAATAATAGTAATAATAATAATAATAGTAATAATAATAATAATAATAATAATAATAATAATAGTAATAATAATAATAATAGTAATAATAATAATAGTAATAATAATAATAATAGTAATAATAATAATAATAATAATAGTAATAATAATAATAATAGTAATAATAATAATAATAATAATAATAATAATAATAATAATAATAATAATAATAATAATAATAATAATAATAGTAGTAGTAATAATAATAATAGTAGTAATAATAATAATAGTAGTAATAATAATAGTAGTAATAATAATAATAGTAATAATAATAATAATAGTAATAGTAATAATAATAATAATAGCAATAGTAATAATAATAATAATAATAATAATAATAATAATAGTAATAATAATAATAATAATAATAATAATAGTAATAATAATAATAATAATAGTAATAATAATAATAATAATAATAGTAATAATAATAATAATAGCAATAGTAATAATAATAGTAATAGTAATAGTAATATTAATATTGTACAATTTTTATCATCATTGTCATAATGGTAGAAGTCTTTTATCAAAATACTTTAAAAACCAACATCACTTTCTAACCATGTATGATACATCTCTTCTATTGGTAATTAATAATAGTATTTTTAAAACAACATCAATTTTTAACCAATGTGGGATACATCGATTTTATTGGTAATAAAAGTAAAATATTTTGTAACCAATGTGAGATACATCTCTTGTAAAAGTGATAGTCTTTAGCCTAACGACTTTAAAATCTAACATTTTATTTTTAAACAATGTGTTATACATCTCTTTTATTGGTAATAATTATAATATCATAAAATAATTTATAATCAACATCATTTTCTAACCAATGTGATATATACATCTTCTATTGGTAATAATGGTTGAAGTCTTTAATCAAATGACTTTGAAAACCAATATCACTGTTCAACCAATGTATGATACATATCTTTTATTGGTACTTAATAATAGTATTTTTTTAAAAAAAATCAACATCAATTTCTAACCAATGTGAGACACATCTCTTCTATTGTTGAAAAATTAGTGTTTTTAGTGAAAGAAATTGTGCAACTTGAGACACAAATTTTTTTACATGTCATTTGTTTGTTGGCGAAGATAATTGCGCACATGTGTTCTACTCGGTGAGAGCATCGAAATGATATATTTATTTTTCCAAATCGAGTTTTTGATGAATAAGATATCAAGACCTAAATTACAATACTTGTTAAAAAAATTAGTGTCTTTAGCGAAAAAAAAAATTTGCAACTTAAGGCACAAATTTCTTTACAGGTTATTTGTTTATAGACGTAAGTAATTGCAAACATCTGTTCTACTCGGTGTCGGTGAGACTATTAAAATGATATATTTATTTATCAAAATCGATTTGTGGATGAATAAGATATCATGACTTAAAGTATAATATTAGTTTTAAAAAAATTAGTATTTTTAGTGAAAGAAATTGTGCAACTTGAGGAACAAATTTCTTTATGAGTCATTTGTTTGTTGACAAAAGCAATTGTGCAAATGTGTTCTACTCGGCAAGAGCATCAAAATGATATATTTATTTGTCCAAATCAAGTTTTGGATGAATAAAATATCAATGTTTAAACTTTAAAGTATGATGTTAGAAACGAGTCATTAGAAGTACTGTCCCACCTTGAAGAGTTTTATCTTACATTGGTTAGAAATAATGTTACTTGTAAAAGTTTTTAAATATAAGTCTGCTACTATATTTCATTAAAAGAAGTTATATATATTAATACTAATACTCATTATCATATTGATTATTATTATGTAATATTATTAGTTAATTACTAGAAAACCAAGAGTTTTTAAAGCCTCCACATGGATACTTTACAACGAAGTTTTATTAAAAGATGGTAAGGTGACATAACCATAGTGCTCTTCAACAACTTTATATGTATATATATATATATATATATATATTATAATTAAGCTCAGTCTTTCTGAAAAGTTAATTACCGGCCATGATTCATTTTTATAAAATATAACTAGTGGCTATGATTAATTTTTTCTAAAAAGTTAACTATTGACCAAGATATTGCTAGATTTTGTGAATCTCAATAACAATATAAGAGATATCTAACTTAATTCTTACGTTTGCCTTCCTATAGTCTGTATCATTTTCCTTCTCTGTATCATTTTTCTTATATTCTCATTATCATTTCCTTCTTCATTATATAACGTTCCTCTCAAGGTTGGTTGTCTCCCTCAAGTTTGCTATTTTATTTCTATTAATAAAATCTAGTAATGTACCGCATTTGTTTCCCTAAAAAAATAAAAAACTAACTTTTAATTTTTTTTCCACTATTGGATAATCATATTGTTTTAACTGATTATCGAGAGATATTTATTTTAAATTGGTTATTTTGAATATTAACACCGTACAATACTGACATCATGCCATAGGCACGAACACAAAATCTAGTATATATATATATAGATTTCACTCTTGCTAAGCTTAACTGCTTAAGTAGTCTATGAAAGCCTTTGACTTTAGTGGTAGTGGAAGCCATAACGAATTGGTTGAAAAACATCTCCAAATTATTAAAAATATTTGGTCTTCATTTAAAATGATCTTACGGATCTTAATCGATAAGACGAAACTATTCATGTTAAATGAGTCAAAATTCAAAAAATTCAACACAACCCCTCGGCTTTTACAAATTGCAACATTAAATGAAAAATGTCACTTTTAATTATTTAAAATGTATCTTTTTAGTATAAAATGTACTCACTCCGTCCCTAATTTATTGTCCTAATTGACCGGCGCACCGTTTAAGAAAACATATTTGACTGGATTATTAATATTGGTTTAATGTGTAGTTTCCTTTAAAGCCCATGAGTATGTGACCCATAATTAAAGTAGAGTGAAAAAGTAAGAGTAAAGTGGTAAAAGTGATGTTCTAAAAAGGTAAGTTTCAAAGTGGACAATTATTTTGGGACGGACGAAAAAAGAAAGGAGGACGATAATTTAGGGACGGAGGGAGTATAACTTTTTGCCATAAAAATATCATTTTACATTTTTAATGAAAATTACTACTTTTTCATATTGAAATCATCACTTTTTGGCTTTAAATGTATTACTTTTATTTTAAAAAGTGTCACATGCATTATAAATGAAAACCATCACTTTTGGCGTGAAAAAAAAAAGGTCAATTTATAATATCAAAAATGTCACTTTTTAGTATAAAATATGTCACTTTTGGCTATACAAGTATCACTTTTTATTATAAATAAAACTGTTACCGTTAACCATAAAAGTGTCAGTTTTTTAAAATTTGTTGTGTTACTTTTTAACATTAACTGTGTCATTTTTATCTCTAGAAGTGTCACTTTACATTTTAATGAAAATTGTTATATTTTCACTAAAAAATGTCACTTTTTTACTTAAATAGTGTCAATTTTACCCTTAAATGTATCACTTTTGATTACAAAGTGACATTTTGTATTAAAAGTTAAGTTAATCAAAATTTTAAAATGATTTAAGATTGAAAGACAAAGTTTGGAAAGAAATTGCTTCCGACAACTAAGTTTGGAAAGAGGGACGGGCGCACAATTTAGAAATTGCAGGGTTTGGCGCACAGCGGAAGACTAGCAAACAATTTAACATAGTATAATATGATCAATCACAAAGAAGGGAGAGAGATATGAGCCAACGGACTATCAAAATTTTATTAGAGACTATCTCCTAAACGTTCTAGGTATACAACTATTTATATGGATACAATAGAAACTCTAAAACCCTTAAAAGGATAAAAAAAACGGACAAACTGATATGCTCTTGTCCAAAACCCGAATAGTCCGTACTACGCCCCCCGTACCCCCCTTTGAGGTCCAATCAAGTCCTACTACCTGCCATGGCCAATTCCCTCGGAGGGAACTAGCATGTTGCCCGATTAATCGAGTCATTACATTCTCAACACAGGGCACTGGAGCAAATAATGAAAGATTTGATTAATGTGATGTCAATTGCCGCATCACTCGTGCCTTTTCTGAATAGGTTCGGTTTCGAGTCATTTGATTCGGCCCAGATTCTATCCATTCGGTTCATTTCCCTCATTTTGGACTCTGTCTTATAGATTTAGAATACGCAAAACCGTTCTACACAAGTTTTTGTCATTTAAATATTTCTCAAGTTTTTGCCATTTAAGTATTTCTCAAGTTTTAAATTTTAACTAAGGAAAGGTTATTAAAATGGATGATTTGAGAAAAAAACACGTACTTTAAAATATAACATTTGTTATATTACAACAACGTACTTGTTGCAAACTTTTTCCCTCTAAATATATATAAAAAAATTATCTCAAAATTTGGATTCTAACAACAATGCTTCGTATCAGGAAAACACACAATTAACAGTTAATCTTCATTTCTAATATTTGAATAATTATGTGTAGATTTTTAAGTTTATTTTTAGAATAAAAGTTGCAGACCAAAAGATGTGGCCATTAGCGGTAATGGCCGGCCACATCAGTCACCTCCTATTGGTGATGGCCGGAAGTTTTGTGTCACCATTTATCCATGTGTTTGAATTTTATAAATTTTTTTTAAATCAACACTTTTCATTAGGTTTCATTAAATTTCCGTAGGTCTTCCATAGAATTTACAAAGGCTAGCACTACATCACAAAACAAAATGTTAACAGACTTAACGAAATCTTAGAAAGCATATTAGAACTTAACGGGAACTAACAGAAATTGTTGATTTTTCCAAGATAATGAAGATATGGATGCCTATTTTGGTCGGCCATTACCTATAGGTGGTCGTTAAGTCCCATTAGATTTTGACGGAGGCCTAACAATATTTGAAAGAGTCAAAACGAATAGTGTTTATTTTTAAACATATTTTAACCGAGGCCAACCACAATCAGCAGTGGCTTGGTGGTCTAGTTGGCCACCATAAGAAAATTAATTTTGACTAGTTTTAACTATTATTAAAAGTGTAATTTTATCTTAGTAACTGTAGGACAAAAAAAAAACAGAATTATTGTAATTACCAATTAAAAAAAGATCAAAATATCTTATGATCCGTAAACTTTTTAAATTTTTTTAGTTTGGTTCTACCGTTACATTTTCCAACAAAACATAAAGAAAAAGACAAACATAACCTTAGTTTAACACATGTGTGATGTACATTGGAGCGACTATAATAGTCTTTAACTCATAGCAATATTGATGGAAATAATTGACTAAGTTGACCTAGACATCTTCTTCTATGTGAACTGCACCATTTTGTACAAAAATCTGGGGTTGAGCAAATAAAAAATGATTTGTTTGAAAAAAAAGGATAATAAAAACTCCAAAATCGATTGTGGGTTTTAGAGTAAAGGAGTTGTCAAATTGACTGGGGATGAGAGATCAGCGTTATTCGAGCAATCAAAATTACTGCTTCTGCAATCTTGACTAGGACATTGATGGGTTTGAGTAATGTTTCTCTCTATCTTTGCCAAAACCCATTAGGATTTTGTTACATCTCTTGGCCGGATTGTTTGCCTCCGGCCACTTAATCGTCGGCAAAAATGGGGGAAATGGAGATTATTATATACTATTCCCTCTATGTGCGTGATTCTATGAAGATGAGGAGAGGGAGAGAGAAAATCCAATTTGGGAAAGCATAGAGAGAAATTATTGGAGGGAATATTCGACTGTATCCATGAAATTTCGGAGTTTACTAGGATGAGCGACTCTTCTTAAAAGATGAAAATTGTCAAGTTCAATTCTTAAAAAGGGGAGACTAATTTTGGTCAGTAATTGGGCTTAGTCGGTATGAAAAATGAAAAATTATTTCTAAGGGTATTTTTAACATTTTATAAAAAAATGACGGCAAATATACATGTTAGTTACATCAAGGTTGAAAACTGAGTCAAGCGCAACAAAAATTTAAGAATAAAAATAAAGATCTTTGTAAAGGTCGTTTGGTGGTCCCCTGAATTTGGGACCTTATGTTTGTATTGCTATGAACATGTCAAAATTTCCATAACCGAACATCACTTTTGAAATATATCAATTAAACCTTGTCTAATAAACAATACTAACTTCATATTGGCTTTTCTAAACGTAATGTCCCCATCAAGGAAATTGAAAGTTATATACCACAAGTTCATTATTTAAGGGTAATTATGAGTTATTTCGTACAAACTTGAACTTTGAACGAAACAGAAGACTTTCTACTTAAGCTACAATCTTCGTATGTCACGATCAACAATCCTGCAAGTTTCTCGTTGGATTAATATTACGTAGCACGTTTGGTTCACATCGCAAATCTAAGCCTCTCAATGATTATGTTAGAGGGAGTATTTGATGAGATAGAGAGAGAATAAAGGGGCGGCCAAGGAAGAGGGATTTATTCATTTAGTTGTCCTATTTATATTATTGTACAATGAATTAATGTGACCCATATTAATATAACTCACATGAATTAATGGTAAATAAAGTTTTAACAATAAAATATCCTACTTTGATGGTTAAATGAGGATAAGGGTATGTTAAAACATGCAAATTTTAAAGGTAGATTCCCTCTTCTTATCCTAGTAGGGGCTGGACCCAGTCAACTCACTATTGATATAATTTTTCCAAGTCGGGATTAATTCCCTGGAGCTTTCCTACATTCTTTTTTTAATTTATATTTCACTCTTAGAAAGCTTAAGTAGTCTGTGAAAGCCTTTGGCTGATCAGAGAACTTAAACATGTCCTCCTCTTTCTCCTCCTCGTCGAGTATTGGGTGCCGTCGCTTTTCACTTGAAGAGATCAAAGTCGCAACAAACAACTTTGACGAGAAGAAGGTCCTTGGAAGCGGGGGAGAAGGAAAAGTGTATCGGGGCTACATCCCTGTAGGCAGGGACGAGGAATTATTTCTAGTTGCTGTGAAACGCTTGAGTAGAAAGCGAAATTCAATCGAGTTTGAAAAGGAGATTATGAACTTTTCCAAGATCCAACACCCCAACCTCGTTTCTCTCATTGGTTATTGCAATGAATCGAACGAAAATATCGCGGTTTATGAGTATATGGAAAACGGATCCTTATCAGATTATGTAAGGAAGAACACTGCTTGTTTGTCTTGGACGCAACGGCTCAACATATGCCTTGGCGCCGCACGTGGTTTGCAATACCTTCATACTCCCATGGATGGTTTGCCCAAAGGGATCATTCATCGAGACATGAAGCCTTCCAATATTCTTCTCGACAAGAATTGGGTTGCTAAAGTTTCCGACTTTGGGTTGGCCAAGTTGTCCCATCCTGACCAAACCAATTCCACTATGCCTACTGATAACCTTAAAGGCACAAGTGGGTATTTCGCACCAGAATACCTTAAAACCAAAAAAATGACTAGGAAAATAGATGTGTATTCATTCGGCCTGGTACTGTTCGAAGTGTTATGCCGGAAAAAACGGTGGTATCGAGAGGATGATAAGAGTACACATGATGAAGATATAGGCGAGTGGGCCCGGCAAAATGTTGATACTAAAATAAGTGAGAAAATCACGGGTGATTCTTTAACGAAATTTGTTGATATTATAAAAAAATGCTTGCAAGAAGAACGGAGTGATCGGCCTACTATGGATGAGGTTGTGCTGGATCTGGAGGGGGCACTGAAATGGCATGAGCATGAAAATAGCAGGTAAAATATCTACTCCTCTTCAGATTTATCTGTATCTATCTTCTATTTTTACGGTAATGCCAAGATATGAGGAAGTACTATACTGATGACTTAAAAGTCAACATATTTAGTTATACTCCAATCGACTAGAACTAGCTGAGCATAAGTTGGAAACAACACAACTAAAGTTGAGTGCAAGATATCATTTGGCATTGGTAAATTACCCAACTCTATGTAATTTTTATTTTTTTTAAGAAAAGAGAATCAAAAGTGGTTACACAACTTACCCATATGGTCACTCGAGCCCACAATCTATTTAGTGTATGCAAAGCGTTTTACTACTAAGCTGCACTTAGAATAAATAATTATTCATTGGTCCTAAATAATTCCCTAAGGAGCATCTATATTATAAAACAGTTAGATAATTGATTAAGGTTATTCAGATGTTGAGATTAAATTATATTAAAAAATCTAACAGTTGAGATTCACTCTCACATTCACATGTGTGAGTAGTTATCAATTTTTAACTCCTTATTTTTTTTCTTTCTCTATTACAAGTCACCCCCTATAATTAATATTATGAGCAGTCACATTTTTTTCTTCTCCCTATGTTTTATCTTCACATTACAAAGTCACACCCTGTTATTAATAATCTAAACTGTCATCCCTTATAAAATATCAATCATTCAATTATCACTTGAAGCAATGTACCCCTCAACTGTAGCATTTTTTTAATCGCACATTTTATTTAGGCACTGTCATTAATTTCATAGGCACGGACATGAAGATCTAATCTATAATATAAAACAGATCAGACAGTTGAGAAAAGCTAACTACTGGCCATGATTGGTTTTTACTAAACACAATTACTGGCCAGGATTAAATCTCACAGATCTAAACCGTTTGTAAGCATGTTTTATTTCCATTAATTCCCTCTTTTCTCTCTACAATTTATTTTCTCTTTCTCTCTTCTTCTCACACGGTTGAAACCATCCTCCGTCTCTTTCCCAACCTCCTCTTCCTCTCGATCTCTTCTTCTCTCTTCCCAGATCAGCCTATTCTATTCCAATTCCTGGGTTTATATATTCTCCCTTTCTGATGCGGGTGCATTGAAGCTTACTTCAAGTAGCAAAGGGTGGATCAAGGAAAAGAAGATTACTAAGTTTGAAGAGAGCTTGGGCATAGAAGATGGCAGCAAGCTTATGGGAAGAAAGAGTCACAAAGTTCGCAAATGGGAAGGGTCTAAAGGGCTGGACCTAGTCGGTGCTTGGAAAGGTGGTACGGCTTGGGAAGGGCTGACTTGGAGCCGCACACAAGGAGGAGATAATAAGTTTGCTTGGGGCTTGGGCCGCCCTCCATGAAGTGGTAATACAAGGAGTTTTAGTAATTAGAATCTGCCATAGATTAGGACTTTATTTGTTTCCTTAAAAGAGTAGTTCCCTTTTGTTTTAATTCCTAGAATAGGTTTTCTTGTCTTGCAAGTTTGGAAGTCTTTTTCCATTAGAATTAGGACTCTTGTAAAGCCTTTATAAGGCGTTTCTTAATGAATAAGAGGGCAGATTTTTTGGTTGTGAAAAACTTAGCAAAGGAACGGTTGTTCTTTTCCCGATTCTTTAAACAAGGTGAGTGAAGCTTTGTTGTCGAATCAAACGGCATTCTTTACGACAAGCGAGTGAAACTTGTCCGGTGAGGCCGATCTATCCCTACTCTAATTCTTCTTCTTTTATTTTCTTTTATATCTTTGCGTGGCGACCTACTAGTCTTGTTGGCGTGTCAATTTGGGCGAGAAAAGTCTCCAAGAACGTGGTCGTTTGGAAGGTAGTTTGGGTGTGAATCTGTACGGGTTTGGGACAGATTTTGGTGTGAGATTTCGTTGGGCTTGGGAGGTATTTAGACAACCTAATCGCTGCTGTGATAGGGCGTGGAGTAAGGTAAGTTGTTTGGTAGTTATTTGCTTAATGGTGAGATAATTCGGTAGGAAGAAATTCTGTTTAGGCAAACCATTCAGGATTGTCGTTAGTTATTAATTCGGAGCAGATTTTACTATTGTTTTCTGTCCAAAATTGCTGGGAGCTTCGGTGTTTATTTTCTAAAGAGTAATTGTAGGTTTTGAGTAGGTTGTGGGGAGGGTTGTGTAACCGGTTGGAGGGCTGTTTGGAGTGACGATTTGTTCAGTCCGAGGGTTGTCCGAAAAGCTGGATCAGTTTGTTGTTTTCAGCCGTGTCACATTCACATAAAGTGGTATCAGAGCTAGTCCTTCGTGAATCCTTATTCGCGAAGCAATCATGGCTAATCAAGGGGATGGAGCACAGCCGCAAGAGCAGAATTATGAACCGCTGAACAACATGCAAAGAGATCGAGAAATTCGGGAGTTGCAACGCATGGTGGAAACTCTTCGGTTGGGGATGCAAGCAATGCAAATTGATCGGGCAAATCCACCATCCGATGATGAAGAAGGGGAAGGGGCTAGGGTTCGGCCTAGGAGGGAAAAAGATGACGATGACCGAGGATTGAAGCTCGACATTCCAGAATTCGAAGGAACCATGGACACTGAGAAGTATCTTGAATGGATTCAAAGGACAGAACGGGTATTCGACTATAAGGAATTCAGCGACAAAAAGAAATTCAAGGTAGCAGTCCTTAAATTCACCAAGTATGCTTCAGTCTGGTATGAAAATCTGAAGTCCCAAAGAAGACGGGAAGGCAAGGACAAGATCGAGTCATGGGACAAATTGAAGAAGTACTTGGACCGTAGGTTCCTACCAAGTACTTACGTGCAAGACAATTTCACAGCTCTTCATCTTCTCAAGCAAGGAGAGACAAGCGTGGGCGAATACATCGAGGAGTTCGAGAGGCTTTCCATCCTGTGTGATATTCAAGAAAGGGTGGAACAAAAAAAATGCTAGATTCATGAGTGGATTGGATCCAGAAGTGGCAAACATGGTAGAACTTCAGCCATACTACACGTTTGAAGAGATGAGCAAGTTAGCCGTGAAGTGTGAAAGGCAACTGAAGAAGAAAAAGGGGTCTAAGTCAACGGTGGCAAAGTTGGCACCCACGTCAACCACCTTCAAACCCACGGCAAACACTTCCAACACAAAGGTAGGAGAAACTTCAGCAAGGGTAGACAAGGGCAGCGAAGTTGAAGCTAGGAAAGCTGTGAGAAACAAGGATGCAGTGAAGTGTTTCAAGTGCCAAGGGTACGACCACTATCAGTCGGAATGCTCAACAAAAAGGGTTTTAACCATGCAAGAGATCCAAGAAATCGAAGACAGTCTTTCTAAAGCAACTAAGGAAGACAGGACGGAGAATGAGGAGATAGAAGATTGCGAGGATGTGCATGGCACTAGCCTAGTTCTAAGTAGGTCCCTTCATGTCAAGCATGTTCCAACCGGGGAAGAAGCTCGAGAACAAATTTTCCATGCCAAATGCTTGGTGCAAGACCGGGTGTGCACCTTGGTAGTCGATGGGGGAAGTTGTACCAACACTGTGTCTACCACCCTTATCGATAAACTAAAGGTACCTACTATCGTCCACCCTCGTCCTTATAAACTGCATTGGCTTAATAACCGTTCCGAGGTAAAGGTTGATAAGCAAGCATTGATCACCTTCGCTATGGGAAATTATGTGGATGAGATACTTTGTGACGTAGTGCCAATGGACGTATGCCATTTGTTGTTGGGTCGTCCATGGCAATTTGATCGTTGGGTGATACATGATGGTCGGGAGAATACTTACACGATAACCAAGGACAACAAGAAGTTTAGAATAAAGCCTTCTCTAACTCCACCACAAGGGTCGGATATAAGTGTCTCCGACAAGAGTAATTTGTTCGCAAAAAAGGAACTAATGGAAGTACAAGGGGCTGATCTTACAAGCAATAAAGAGAGTCAATGGAGGGCTTCGGGTGGTGAAGAAGATAGTGGCAGCAAGTTGGCCAAAACTTTCAGCTTTGAGGGCCACGGATTCAGGTTTAGGAGCTACATGATTCTTGGAGAAGAGGAAGTCAAGCATTGGAAGGGTTTTTTTGAGATTTTCTTTAAGGCGATGGGGATGTACGAGCAGTCCAAGGGAAGCTGTCAAAGCATGAAGAGACAAGTGGACAAGCTGATGGAAGAGGCACAGAGGAAAGCTAGGTTGTTAGGGTTCGAGTTGAACATGGAAAAGCAATTCAAGAACGAAGGGATATCCAAGAATGATGCGAGTAAAGGCCATGACCAAGTGGGATTTTGGCAGCCTGCAGTGAAGATCAACGTAAATGAGGTGTTCGAGCGGCCACAAGAAAAGAAGAGCCAAGGATTAAGGTCAATCCTTTCTGAAGAAAGGGGGTATGATGCGGGTGCATTGAAGCTTACTTCAAGTAGCAAAGGGTGCATCAAGGAAAAGAAGATTACTAAGTTTGAAGAGAGCTTGGGCATAGAAGATGGCAGCCAGCTTATGGGAAGAAAGAGTCACAAAGTTCGCAAATGGGAAGGGTCTAAAGGGCTGGACCTAGTCGGTGCTTGGAAAGGTGGTACGGCTTGGGAAGGGCTGACTTGGAGCCGCACACAAGAAGGAGATAATAAGTTTGCTTGGGGCTTGGGCCGCCCTCCATGAAGTGGTAATACAAGCAGTTTTAGTAATTAGAATCTGCCATAGATTAGGACTTTATTTGTTTCCTTAAAAGAGTAGTTCCCTTTTGTTTTAATTCCTAGAATAGGTTTTCTTGTCTTGCAAGTTTGGAAGTCTTTTTCCATTAGAATTAGGACTCTTGTAAAGCCTTTATAAGGCGTTTCTTAATGAATAAGAGGGCAGATTTTTTGGTTCTGAAAAACTTAGCAAAGGAACGGTTGTTCTTTTCCCGATTCTTCAAACAAGGTGAGTGAAGCTTTGTTGTCGAATCAAACGGCATTCTTTACGACAAGCGAGTGAAACTTGTCCGGTGAGGCCGATCTATCCCTACTCTAATTCTTCTTCTTTTATTTTCTTTTATATGTTTTGCGTGGCAGCCTACTAGTCTTGTTGGCAGGTCCGAATTTGGGCAGAAAAGTCTCCAAGAACGTAGCTGTTTGGAAGGTAGTTTGGGTGTGAATCTGTATGGGTTTGGGACAGATTTTGGTGTGAGATTTCGTTGGGCTTGGGAGGTATTTAGACAACCTAATCGCTGCTGTGATAGGGCGTGGAGTAAGGTAAGTTGTTTGGTAGTTATTTGCTTAATGGTGAGATAATTCGGTAGGAAGAAATTCTGTTTAGGCAAACCATTCAGGATTGTCGTTAGTTATTAATTCGGAGCAGATTTTACTCTTGTTTTCTGTCCAAAATTGCTGGGAGCTTCGGTGTTTATTTTCTAAAGAGTAATTGTAGGTTTTGAGTAGGTTGTGGGGAGGGTTGTGTAACCGGTTGGAGGGATGTTTGGAGTGACGATTTGTTCAGTCCGAGGGCTGTCCGAAAAGCTGGATCAGTTTGTTGTTTTCAGCCGTGTCACATTCACATCACTTTCTTCCACCTTGCCATCTCTCTCTCTCATTCTCGGTCGGTTTCTTCATCGTCGCCATCTTGATTGATCTTTCTCTTTGTAAGTTCTTCCTTCGTTTGAGTTTTTGATTTTTATTTATGGTTCTTCTTTTTGTTTTTGAAAAAGTGGTTTTTGAAGATCTCGATTTGGCGTGAGTTTTAGCTAAGATCTGTCACCGCCATGGTTGCAACCCGTTCTTCCTTCGTTTGGGTTTCTGATTTTTCTTTTTGTTTTTTCTTTTTGGTTTTTAAAGAATTGGTTTTTGAAGATCTCGATTTGACGTGAGTTTTAGCAACCCGTTCTTCCTTCGTTTAGGTTTCTGATTTTTCTTTTTAGTTCTTCTCCCTTTCCTTCCCTTATTCTGTAACCATTCGTTCTTCCTTCGTTTGGGTTTCTGATTTTTCTTTTTAGTTCTTCTCCCTTTCCTTCCCTTCCCTTATTCTGTAACCATTCCAAGGAAATAAGAAGTCTCGGTATTACCGGCTTTAGATAATACCAAAGGAAGCAGAGCCAAGCAGTTCAATCGTTTGCATCTGTTTTCAAAGATTTTTTTTAATACCCAATTAGTACATTATATATGCAAATTGATATACATATGCATGTATATGTACGGATACATACGTGATGAGGACACTATGAATTCCTTCCATTATTCCACTACTAGAAAATTGATTTTACGTGATTATTGGTTGTGATGGTTTTTGAAACCATCACCTTATCTTCTTTTTCGCGATTGCTTTTTCCCATCACTTTTCCGCAATCGCCTTATGTATATGCGATTGCGTAACAATCGTTAGTGCCATCACCTTTGAATATTTGAGGGGAATTAACCAAAATAAATTAGGCCCCGCAATAAATAGAAAGATAATGTGATGGTTTTCGTAAATATGCAATTGCATTTGTAGTTACAAATTTTTACTAATGTCGAGCGATGGTTTTGCCATCGCATTCATAAATAATAAAATAAATAAAATAATTAAAAAATTGAAAAAAGATTTTTCGTAATTGTTGGTTGTGATGACTTTTGAAGTCATCACTTATATTTGCGATTGCATTTTCCATTACTTTTTTTTCAATCGCCTTAAGTTTATACGATTGCTTTCCAGTCGCTAGTCATCGCCTTTGAATTGGTTGCAATGACTTTTGAAACCATCGCTTAATCTTCTTTTTCATCACTTTTTTTCCGCAACTGCGTTATGTTTATGTGATTGTATTACAATCACTAGTGTCATCACCTGAGATTATAAAGAATTCAACATAAAATTTATTTTTATTATAATCCTTTAAAACATAAACAATCATAAATGAATCTAATGGACGTGTAGTGGTTGATACGAAATTAATAATTATTCATTACAAAATTAAATCATCTGCACTTCTTGTTTTAGGCAATTTTCTGTAGAGAATCCGTCCAAAGGAATGTTCTTTTTGAATATATTGTACTTGTACATATGTTTATTAACTCTCTGTAAATTTTCATAAAATTACAAGGTCAGGAAGTACCTTAATCAAGCTATGAATCATCGTTGCATTAGTTAAACTGTAATCAGAAAATCTGGGAGGTAATCCATGAATTTGATGTGATCAAAACATGATGAATATATAGATCCGAATTGATGCGCTCGCACTGCCCAAGGATGCGATCGCTTATCGAAGGACTTGACATGTTGCCAAGGTAATCGAGCAATCTCATTTTCAACAGATACTGATATGGAAATGGGGGCCATCAATTAAAGTGAGAATTGAATAATATCATATCAAAGTTAAAATGATAACTACGAAAAAACTTTGGATTAGCAAGGACAATTTTCCTTGGAAATATAAATCAATGGTAGGAATTTACCTAGGAATTTAAAAACCAGTAGTTTGAAATTTGTCTATTATGTATTCTAGCCTGCTATAGGGATAACTTGACTAAATACTTGAAATTTGTTTTGCAGACAATTCAAAGATTCTTCACAGCTACCAATATGTGTTTTGAAAGAGTAATAGACACACACAATATAAACCATGCATTATCGAGGCACTCGTGTATGATATCATATAGTTGAGTACTCATCACAAATTCTATACTAGTTTGTTTCCTTAATTGAGCATAAGAGTAGAAAAATACAAACATGGTCTCTGTGGCGACAGGCTTTTCGGGATGTAGATGACTTAATGAGATGAGAGCATAATATGACACAATTGCATTAGAGAATGAGATTGTTGAACTGTAGGAGTTGGTATTCAAGTTAGATAATTAAACATGGACTCTAATTTCTAATGACGATGTCTTACAACATAAGACCCAAAAGAACCACAACGGCTCTTCTGGTTGGCCACAGGGCAAATGTCATGGGCAACGCCCCTTCACGCACGGGCGTCCCTAAAGAAAAACTTCTATTACCAACTTGATTTAGTATTGAATGATATTATTTGATCAATTTTGAAAATTTAAATGGTTATAAGAGTATGGTTAATGGAGTATCATCTCCTCTTCAAATGGAGATCTCTCTATTTAACAAAGTATTTCTCCAAATAATTTAGGAATCTTGTTTGGATTTTTTGATTTAAATCGCTTGGGAAGAGACCGGATTTTCTAGCTTTTGCAAGGAAGCAGCGCTCCCTCCTTTGCCAGGCTACCAACCCTCTCTCTCTCTCCCTTAGGTGGGGCCACACTATTTATTTTCCATTTCATTGATTTTCAACCATTTTGTAAGTACACATTTTTATCTATAAATAGAGACTTTATTTGACTCATTTGGACACAAAATGATTTTTTTAAAAAAAATTTATTATCAAAAGCTGCTCAAATAAACATTTAAGAGGGTATTTATATGCCTTAAAAACCCAAACCCTAAAAGGAAAATAAATAAATCAAAAGACGAAAAAGCTCGAAATCTTCCAAGGCCCATAACAGTGTTTTAACAACGTTTTTTGGGCCTAAAATACAAACATGATTGCCAAGATTGGCCTATCCGACCGGCCAACCATCTTGCAGGAGCATGATAAGGATAATACTAGGACTAGTTTAGTTTAACTTATTCTCTACTCTTCCTCTGTATCTCCTATTCTATCTCTACTAGCTGTAGGCCTCCGTCTCCTTCTCTACTATTGTATTATATATATATTCTTCACAGTGAATATACAAATTATCTTCTTTTTTCATCTCTACACTTATGACACCAATTGGTATAGCCATTTAGTTCCTCAAGATTTACATAAGATGGTACCAGCTCAAGGTAGCAAAGATATTAGTCTGTCAATGGTAGACTTGATGTAGATGAAGACTTAACATGTTGATATAACGATAAACAAGAGAAAGATTAGTAGTTACGTAGAGATACCAAAATCCATGTTTGGAAGGTTTACAGATAAATAAAAGATATTGATTGCAATAGGCTAAATTGACGAATAATGTTTATAGACTTCTATAGGTCCACCAATGGTAGATTTGATTAGAGCATCAACTTAAGACATTCTAATCCTAGTAAACATGAGAAAAAAAGGGAATAAAGGAGAAACGGGTGCACATCATTTCACCATATAACCCGAACGACTGTTCAAGTTCTAGACAGAAGCTCTCTCATCCTAATTAAGGTGTGGGCACGCCTTATCAGCCGTGGGGATAACCATGTGCTCTGCATGAATATGAGAAGGTCAAAGACTTGATGAATACTTTTAGATTACCTAATAAATCCTTTAGATGTAGCTCTACTAGTTGTTCAGACCTAAAGCTAGTGTATAAAGATTCAACAATCAGCATAGTTATTAGCACCACGATGTTTGCCAATTCCACATTTATCAGTTAAACTTATGCTATACTTTTCTGATATAATTGTCTTTGAAATATGTTTAACTTTCTTCCAAATTCACATACTTCACGTGAAACCTGACCTTTTAATTAAAACATTTGATTGTAGGATATGTGTGGGTTGCAATAAAGTTATACGTGGACAATTTCGGGAGTGCATAGGAGTTTGGCATCCTAAATGCTTCCGCTGTTATGCTTGCGCGTTTCTGATATACGATGACAAGGTCCAAATCTACTCCTTGTCACTTGGAATATTTTAGTGTTCGTAACATATTGTTCGATATACTCTTGCTAATGTTCAAGGTTCCATAGTTGTATGTGATTAAAATAAACTACTTCCCATGGTTTTATGTTGTGTTAGGTTTATATTTAGATTTTTTTTATCTCTAGACAAGCTTATTTGATTAGTGTGATAGGATTGATTCTTGTTGTTGCTTTATGTAGTTTTCCATGTTAGAGAACCACGCATTCCACAAATCATGCTACAATAGACGCTATCAGTCATGTTACATTTGCAAGACCACTGTAAGTGTCCCTTGTATATATATCAGTCCTGAGAAAATACTTTGATTATTTTTTTGTTGATGCAATCCTCAATCTTTAGTTGGCAATCTAGGCATTGATCTTATGCTCTTACAATCTTAGAATTTATATTTGGTTCGTTAATGTTTGTCTTCTTTATCACATCCTAAAACTATACTGAAAAACTAGACTATTGTAGCTCTGTATGTAATAAGGGCTTGCCTGAGCTCAATTCATTAGATACAAGCCAAGCTCAAACTTCGATCTCAAATAGAAGCAAGCCAAGCTTGAGATACCAAATACTCGGTTGAACTATGGGTGGCTTGCCCCTCTGTTTTTCAGTGTACACAACTCAATCTTTCACCACACAAACGTCCCCCCCCCCTACACTTTTTAGGGGGCGTATACTTGCTTTCCTGTAGATTGAGAAGGAAGGCAAAAGTGTTTTTTGAAATAGCTGTAGTCCTTGTCCCTCTTTGCTTAATACAAAACACCAAAACTGCACACTGAAATCATCCAGTAAATAATGAATCAAGTTTAAATCTTTTAATTTCACATCAAATTAAAATCTTTTGTTGCATTGGCTGCTCAGTGTAAGATTGTATGTATAGTACTGCTAGCCTCCTCCAAGAAAGCAGTAGGATCCAATTTAAAAAAAAAAACATGGCGGCCAGTGATGAAAATGATTTCTTTCACTTTTGAAAGTAGTAACAGACGGTGCCAAGCTGATAATTAGATCCGACAATTTTCAACTTTAACATCATTTGTGCATATGATTAATAATCTTGATCTTGTTATTATCTCTCATCTCTCATATGTCAATTTATAAAAGTGTGAGTTGTTGAAAGAACGCGAGTAGCTAGGATTCTCAAGAAAAAACGAAGTGATTCCAATGGGAATCACAATAGATAGAAAAATAACAAAAAACAGCGGAAGACTTAAAACTAAAGCACGAAATTAATCACAAAAATTTACCAAACAATCTACAAGTCTATACTTGTAGATCTAGCCTCATGACCAAAAAGATTTCACTAAAAAGGATGAATTGTTTTACAAAAACTATGTGAAATCACAAAACAAAACACTCTCACAAGACACCAAGTCTTGGAGAGCAAAACACCCACATAAAAACAGGTATAGAAAACGTGGGAAGAAACAAATAGCTTCCTAAAATCAGCTAGGAAGTCAAAACAAAGAGCCAATGTTGCTTCCAATGTTGCAACATCCGAAGCTTACATTCGATTCTCGCAAAGACGGCGGAATTGAAATCAAGTTCTGAATTTTCTGTACTCTTTTTGATCTGCTCTCTCAGAATTCTGTACCAAGGCGTGCCTCCCCAGCCATGTCCAAGCTCCTCCTTATATAATGTCAAGATCTCCTACACACATAAAGGAATCCAACTCCAACAATGACAAGGATTAATATTTAAGGAAAAAAATCAACAACTTACCAAACTTATGGGATTTGATTACCAAATATGAAATTGGTCAAGAATCATGGTTAGACTAGGATTTATACAAAGATTTAGTTACCAAATATGTGCACTTAAAATCTACAAAAAGATTATGCTACCAAAAAATACCAAAACTAAATCTAATAAAAGATTTTGTTACCAAAAATGACTCCTAGACTTTAGGACCAAGAAAACCAAAAATCTTTAGGAAAATTATGTTTCCAAAAATGATAAAACCTTAAGGACCAAGGAAAAACAAAATCTAATTAAATATTTTGTTACCAAAAATAACTAAACTAAATCTAATAAAATATACTAAATCCTAAATTAACACAAACTTATCAAAAATCCTATCTTGACCAAGAAAGGTGAAACAAGACCAAAATAGGTCATGCCTATTTTGCCCTTACAGTTGTCTTTTTATAAATTAATGTAGAGACAAATATAGCACTACATGTTATAGAGTATTCACTATTAATTAAGTTCAAACAAGTAAATATATCACGAATAAAAAAATATGCATAGAAAAAAATAGTCCTACATTTAATAAACTACTCACTATATCAAACAAGTAATTTTTGTCTTGGGTTAATAAACATCATCATCTCTCTACCTCTAAACCTATAAGAGTGTAGGTTGTTTCTTTGAAATTAATGGAAGGACAAAAACAGTCATATTCCTAATAAACAAACCACAATTAAATTAATGTCAAACAAATAATTTTGTCATAAGTAAAAAATAGGGAAAAATACCATAGTCATATTAAAAAATTCTCATGTCCAAAAAGTCCCAAAAATTATTTTTATATCTAAAAAATCTCAAAGTTCGATTTTCAATAGAAAATGGTCCAAAAGTTAACGCTTCAAAATTTGAATCAAATTTGATATTTTTTAAATTCAAAATTTAACATCTATTTTTAAAATTTATAAAATACGTAATTTGAAGGACAATAATTTAGGAAATACATGAGTAATTTATGTCAATATTATTATTATTGAAATATAATACCAAAAGTCTCTTTTAAAAAATCATGTCAAAAAGAACCCAAAAAATAACTATTCCATTCATCTAACTTAAATATTTTCATTTAAAAACTTTAATTTTTCATACCTTTATGAACTTGTAGTAGTATTTGTAGTAGTAGTAATTGTCAAAATAACAATAATAATAATAATAATAATAATAATAATAATAATAATAATAATAATAATAATAATAGTGTAGATGATATTGTTATTATTGTTGTTGTTGCTGCTGCTGCTATTGTTATTATTAGTATATAAATTACAATTTTATCACCGTTAACTTCATTGAAAATAAATATAATATTTCAAGTTTTTATCCTAACGATGTTAGCATAAACGTTAAGTTTTGGACTGTTTGGTATTAAAAGTTTAACTTTGAGACTTTTTAAATAAAAGAACTATTTTTGAGATGTTTTGGATATGAGATTTTTTTAGTATGATTTTTTGCTATTTTTTCCTAAAAAATAATGTATAGACATAAACATCTCTAAATTTAATAAACTATTCACCATTAATTAAAACTAAACAAGTAAATTTGTTTGGCTAATCGATTCCTTGAGCATTTTATCTGTCACACCCCAAAATCAAACCTTCAAACTAGAGTCTAAAGTCGGGCATGATGAGTTTGCTATTAACAATAAACCACCTGTAAAACAGAAAAATCAACAACAACTGGAAGAGCAGCAGCAATCAGGCTGCGGTACTATATACAACAAACCAAAAGAAAGTACTATCCAGAGTTATACAAACTCCAACCAAACCATATACAACAAGAAGACATCCAATTTTCCACCAAAAGAAGGTTTAAACAACATCTAAGAGTTCTATACAAAGGTAGGTCGACAAGACCCACAATAGTAACCACAATATCTCATTTTTCTTGTAGTGACAACTACCCAAAATAGTAACCACCTGCTTTCCGGCACACTTGAACAGCTCACGATCACTTCCTTGCCTGACTGTGATCTAAGGAAAACAAAAAAACAAACAATGAGATTTAACTCAATAAAGTTTCACCATACGTATGCATGCTATGAATGGGTGCAACATATCAATTAAACGTGACATGATCACAGTTCATATAGAGAGTTTATAACATGTTATTTAACATTTAATCAACAAACTGTCACATATATGTAAGAAATGCACAATTAAGGATATAAGATTGAGATACATCTTCAATCATCCACTTCCGACCTTATAACTCATTATTGTGGTAGTTCTCATCATTCGATCACTTTCAAGAGTATTAGATTATTAATAACCCGGGTACTAAGCCGACACGAGGTCAAGTCCCTACAACCTCAGCAGTCGTGCCACTTAAGAGTATTACCTCCTCTATGGCCATTAGCGAAAGGTTGAGTCACATAGAGCTCCACACTTGACTCACACTACCCTTCACCCCATGTCAAGTTCAGGGTCGCCCTATACTTCCCTAAAAGATTATTGTCACATAACAAACACCATCAGGTGTTACAAGTATTGTTCACAAAAATTGTTCCTTTATAGACTATTCAAAACTATAACATATGACGAGCTATAAAGTAAACTCGTCAACCACTTAACATCGATAATTCACGTATTTTATATAAGCTTGTTAATCTCAACTCAGTCACAATCACAATTTGTAAATATATTCAAAAGCACGGATTATTATCAAATAACCAACAATATAACCAATTAATCACAAATTAACCACAAGTAACGAATCAATTCTACGTGTAACGGATATTAACTACGATAAATAGACAATTGACCGTGCAACAATGAACATACTTAAGCAAGTAGTTCATTATCAAAAAGGTAGAAATTCGTCCGATTAAATTACGCCAAAATAGCTTTAAAGTAACCCACGAGCTAAATCATAAGCTTTTCTGGTTGAATTGAAGAAATAAGTTTGAATTAGAAATTATATAAAAACCCTCCGTACACTGTTGTTCTCGTGTCCTCTGTTCTCTCAAACTCACAGACCAAATAAGAAGGAAGAAAGAATAAACAAGTAGTTGTAGTTTATATATTATAGCATGAAATGGCAAAGGAAATGAAGTTAACAATTACGGTGGCGGTCATTCACGACGCAAATGAAAGAAATTGTTCATAACTGACTAGTCTTCCAGCAATTGACTATGATACGACATATTAAATATAATATAATATATTACATTAACATAATACTATTGTTACTAAACTTAAGTACATTAATATAAAATTAATTCTCAAATGTTAACAATTCGATTATCACAATTATAGCATTTCGGTCAATATAACATTTTAATACTATAAAATAGTCCAAACAACTTAATTAAATTAATTATAATATTAATATTTGTATTACTTAGTGTCATTTTATTAAGAAAAGTCAACAAAATATTACCCAGTCAATTATATCATGCACCAAAGTAGATAATTATGAGATAATTAAACTTACTGAAACCTCAGGTATTACATAACCTACCTATAATTATACCGTTAGGAGGGAGACAAGGTCACAAGGCGTGGGAAAAGTAGAATGAAATAATAATTTGATTCCTCGACTTGTACTTAACTTTAAATTAATTAGGTTCTATTTTTTTTAATTATATTCATTTTGACCCATGTCAATTTTTATGAGTCAGATTCCCGCTACTAAGTTGACCGACTAAAAGTTTATTTGAATCTAAAAAAAATTAATACGGTTTTTACAATGTGTTTAACATTTGTTACCTTGAAATTTAGGTAAACATTATTAGAAATAGACTAAAATCGCAATTTGGTCACGCTAGTTTGATGGATTATTCGTTAGACTCATTCTACTATATTTTTTCCTTAATTTGATTACTATACTTGGCAAGTAGTCTCACGTTCATCACTCCGTCAAAAAAAAAATTATGGAAAGCTTACAATCTTTTTAAAAACATGAAAATACCCTTAGTTTTGCATCATGCGCTAGTCTTGTTGATTATCAACCTCACTTCAAACTTCGTCTTCAAAGGAGTGAAAAATAAACACCTGTAGGGTATTATACTCCAACAGTCGTCTAGTAATATACGTAGCCCGCCTAACAGTTAACATTTTATTCAATGTCTTGCTATCTTGATTTTTCCTTTATTTCATACAGCTCAACCAAACAAATGTACATGGTGCTATTGAGTACAAGTGCCATCCTTTCTGGCAACAAAAGTACTGCCCATCACCTTACCATGACGGGACTCTCATATGTATTAGCTGCGGAAAAATGGAGGTCAGTTGATCCGATGATGACAAACTATGTACTTCCCAAATACTTACTTATGGGAAATTCTCTTGAGACTTAGGCTAAAACACTCGAGGCTTCCTAATTTCTTTGCATGCAGCCAAGTGGCAAAAAATATGTGTATTGTGGTTATGGTAGGAAGATATGCCCGGAGTGCTATAAGTGTGCCATCAAGTCTACGCATGAAGGCCAACCTCTTTACCATGAAATAAAAGAATTTTTCGGTGGATTGAATATGAAGATTGAGAAACATTTACCTTTGCTTTTGGTTAGGAAAGATGAGCTAGATGAGGCCATGAGACTAGAAAGAAAGGTGAGGCCTCAGGCCAGTGCTTTGAAATTATTATGCTTCTATGGCTGGTTTTTTTCCTTGGCCATTCTGATCAGTTTGTTATTGGCAGCTCGTTTACTATAACATCTGTGAGAGTCGAGGACTTTTGTTATCAGAAGACCAAAACGTTAGCATTGTATGAATATATTCTTCCTCGATAGTCAATATTTTTTGTTTCTGAATGAATGGACTTAGTTTAGTTTTTTAAATACAAGCTTATTTTTAAGAGGCTATGCATTTATTGTTTCATGTGAAATAACCAGATTTCAAGGTTAAAAGCCTGGGTAGCGAAGTTGTTTACAGACCCTGATAGACCGATCCGTAAATACAAAGCGGAAACCATTCTTATTGTGTTTGGTCTCCCTAGGTAATTTGTTTCCTCTTTTTGTCAAGTCCACCAGTCATAAGTCGTGCTTAAACTTTCTTGAATACAACCAAACCTCTACAATTTCAGGTTATTGACCGGGTCAATCCTTGCTGGTTTGATGATGCAAGCATGGCTGCATATTAAAGGTGTTTGTTTGCCTTAATAACTCTTACAATAATGATGATGATATTTTCTGGCTTCATTTGCCTTCCAATGATCTAAATTACAAGTTTCCATTACGGGTGGCTTTTGCAGGTTACGATAATCTTCCCCTGGATGTTGAACAAGGTATCTGCAATGTGCTGGCTTATAAGTGGTTGGATTCAGAGATCCATGCAGGTTCCGATAGTAGTGATGCTTCGACACCATCATCATCTTCAGCTGCTCCCGCGTTGTCGAAGAAGGGTAACTTATCTCAGTTCGAGAAGCAACTTGGTGAATATTATAAATGGTGTATCGAGTCAACCGATGGAAATGGGTTCAAGGAAGGAAACAATGCAGTGCTAAAGAATGGCCTCGAAACGACTCTTGACCATATTCGGAAAAAAAAAAAAATTCCTAGCGAATAAAACTAGTTTCATATATGGAAGCAAAACCTTGGTAAGATTAAATATAGGGAGACTCAATAAACATCATTACTTTCAACTATAAGAATGTATTCATTATGATATAGTTTAGGCTATAAGTTCGGAAACTAAATATTTCTATATTAACATTGATTCTATTATCAACAATGCCACTACGGATCTTTTTATTGAAATTGAAACAAGTTCATATACAGGGGAGGAATGAATATAAAGAATATATCAACATTTTCTTTTGTACAAGATGACATTTACTCTCTGGTTTTATTTGTGAAACAACTCAGGGGAGTGTTTTACCAAGTTCTTGTACTGCTTTTATTTTTTTGGTTTTGGCTCAAAATGTCCTCACATGAAATGAATCAATGCACACCAGGTGTTTGATATAAATTCTGCAAGGATTCCGCCTATTTTTCCTCTTACATCTAATGACTGAAAATTCTCTTATTTGGACTCCTTTATCGTTGACTCGTTGCCAATGCGCTTCTATCTACTTTTCGACTTTTTGGGGATTTGGTGACTTAAACGAAATTGGTCATTTCATTCAATGCCTTCAAATAATTGAAGGACAAAAATGTCATTTTTCATGGATAACTACAGGGACCAAAAGTGAAATTTTGTTATAATTTCATCATACACGACTTTGCCATAACAATTAAAACAAGTTTATAAAATAATTAAAAAATATTATAAAAGTGGGATTTGGTTAATAAAAAAAAAGTGTCATTAACTGATTATTAGCATATAACCATTTGATTTTTAATATTATTTTGAATTTTGAATTTTTCTGTTTTTCTTTTCCATTTTTTTTAAGTTGCTAGTATGATTTTTGATGCTTTAGTAAATAAGTTCTCTTTCATATTCTTCCACTTTCTTTACTCTTTGTCCAATCCATGGAAGCCTGATTTTTAAATAACATTTTCAGCCTTCAATAAAATCATTACATTAATCAAAAATTTAATCAATAAACCAATCCCCCACTCTATCTCTCTCCCCAATACCAAGCCTGACTCATGACCAAAGTATATCCCTTACGGTTTTACGGATCATAATGTGTAATATGGAGCTACCCTGGGTTAGAGATTCAAAAATTACAATTCTACCCCTTAGCTATTTAAAATTACTACATCACCCCTCAAACTTATAAATGAAAACTATACCTTTTTGTATTGAAAGTGTCACTTTTGACCTTAAATGTATCACTTTTAAACATTAAAAGTATAACTTTTAGCCCTAGAAGTGTCTTTTTGCATCTTTAATAAAAAATACTCCATCCGTCCCCAAATTATTGTCATGCTTTCCTTTTTCGTCCGTCCTAAAATAATTGTCTTGTTAATTTGAAACTTTCTTTTTTAGGACAACACTTTTACCACTTTACCCTTATTTTTTCATCCTACTATAATTATGGATCACATACACATGAACTTTAAAATAAACTACACATCAAACTAATATTAATAATCTAGTCAAATGTGTTTTCTTAAACCATGTGTCAAGTCCACCAAGACGATAATTTAGAGACGGAAGGAGTATCACTTTTTTCCTTAAATGTGTCTTTAACCAAAAGTATCATTTTGCATTATAAAATAAAACCATCACTTTTTGCCTCAAAAGTGTCACTTTCTAGCATTGAAAATATCACTTTTTGACCTAAAAGTGTTACTTTCAAGAGACTCAATGTGTAAAAGTTTTTATGAATGAAAAACGGTCACTTTTGACATTAAATATGTCACTTGCATTTAAAAGTGTCACTTTAAACCATCAATGTGTAACAATCATTATGAATGAAAGAGTGTCACTTTTTGGTATTCAATATGTCACTTTTTACATTTAAAGATGTCAATTTTGACCCTAGAAATATCACTTTGTATCTTTAATAAAAATTATCTTTTTTTCTTTACAAGTATCACTTTTGACATTAAAAATGTCAATTTTGACTACAAAGTGTCACATTCGATTAGAAATAAAGTTGATCAAAGTTTGAAGTTAACTTAAAACTAGAATGACAAGTCTGGGAGGGAGGAGACTAAGACAACCAAGTTCTTAAAGTAAAAGGACACCACATAACGATTTTAAAGGCAGGCACGAAAGCACCAAAAAAAAAACATTAATGTGTATAATACAAATAAGCAAGAAATAGCAAGCCAATGAGGGAGCATCTTCAACCATTGGGGCCAAGTTTCTCGATAAATCGGTGGTGAATTTCTCTAGTGACGCTACCAGATCTAATCAATTAGTGAAGACATATAATCTTAACCCTAGTAGTGATTTTGATTTGAGTTTGGTGTTCTTGAGATTGATTTACGTAGAAAGAAATACATCTCTGAGGCTTCTGAGCACAAATTACTCGATTTT
>CM028383.1:109960309-110011217 GCA_013146195.2 Codonopsis lanceolata | reverse complement strand
TCGGAATAAAGTGTGCGAGACTTAGTCAATGCATGGAGCTATAACCCCAGCGCATTAAATCCTCTCGCGTCTTGTCATCAAAATCCATGTGAACTCCCATTTCCATTCGGGAATCTCAAGTGGTTGTAGAAATCCCGGAGCCTCGATGTTCGGCCTTAACCTGTGACACAAGTCAAACACTTTGACATACTCACTTAATTTCCCTCTTCATACCTTTCCACCAAGATTGTCTTTTCAAGTCTAAGTACATCTTCGTGCTCCCGGGTGAATGGTATACTTCGTTTTGTGAGCCTCATCAGAACCAACCTCTTCAATTCGTATTAGAAGGAACACAAATTCTACCTCGAAATGTCAAAGTACCCTCTACATTAATCACGAAATCGAGGCGATACATTCTCAACCAACCCATCCATAATTTTCTTCAACTCAGGATCATTCCCTTGCTCTTCTCTAATTTTCCCAAATAAGCTGGCGTACTTGAACATTTCTTGAAATCACACCTCTATCATAAACACTAGGGCCCCATCTCGCAAATCCTCAACATCTTCCATTCTCTAACCATCATACAAGACATGTGAACTTTCCTACTCAAGGCATCCGCTTACATTTGCCTTCCCGGATGATATAAAATAGTGCAATCATGATCCTTTAATTTTCCATCCATCTTCTTTGCCTCATGTTCAACTCTTTTTTGAGAAAACAAATATTTCAAACTTTTATGGTCGGTGAAAATCTCAAACTTAGCCCCATACAAGTAATGTTTCCATTTATGCAACGAAAATAATCGCAGCCAACTCCAAATCGTGTGTCGGGTAATTACTGTTCATGAATAGACAACTTCCTCGGCATAGGCGATAACTCTACCATTTTGCATCAAACACAACCCAAACCTTCCTTAGAAGCATCGCTATAGATCACAAAATTATCTCCTCCACTAAGCAAAGCCAAAATAGGTGCCGTCGTCAACCGCTTCTTAAGCTCTTGAAAACTAGCTTCACATTTCTCGCCCCAAACAAATGGTACATTCTTTTGTGTCAATCTAGTCATAGGAGTCACAATCGAGAAAACCAAACTCGTAATAACCCGAGTGGCCGAGACTGAGGCCTCTTCCAATTCATCACCGCTTCAATCTTAGAAGGATCAGCGGCTATCCGGCGCTAGAATATGCCCCAAAAGATACTTCCTCGAGGCAAAAGGCACATTTGCTAAACTTTCGTAAAAATTTGTTTCTCTAGAAGAATGGATAAGACAATCCTCAAGTGTTTCTCATGCTCCTCAGAGATTTCAAATACACTAAGATGTCATCAATAAAGACTACAACAAAACAATCAAGATAGCTGTGAAAGACACGGTTCATCAAGTCCATAAACACCGGTGGTGCATTTGTCAACCAAGCGGCATCACCACGAATTCAAAATGCCCATATCTAGTGCGGCCGTCTTGGAATGTCTTCCTCTCTAACCTTCAATTGGTAGTAACCCCATCTCAAATCAAGCTTAGAGTAGCGATAGACCCTTGCAATTGGTCAAAAGATCATCAATGTGGGGTAGAGGATACTTATTCTTAATGGTCACCTTATTCAATTCAGATAATCTATGCATAAGCAAACTCCCATCTTTCTTCCTCACAAATAAGGCAGGTGCGCCCCAGCGGCCTGCTTCGGTTTAATAAAGCCAATCTCTAGGAGTTCTTGCAACGAGTTTTCAACTCCCTAAGCTCCATGGCGCCATCCTATACGGTGCCTTAGAAATCGGTGAAGTCCGGAATAAGCTCAATACAAAATTCTAGTTCTCATCGGGTGGCATAGCATGGTGGGTAGAAAACACATCGGGAAACTCACATACTCGGAACCTCTTCTAATTTCGGCGAAGACTTCTTCTTATCAACAACACATGCAAGATAACCCGTACACCCTTGAGACAATAATTTTCTAGCCCTTAGAGCGGAAATAAAATGCAAACTACTCGATGCATGATCACCCACAATGTAAACTTCGACACACCGCATATAAAAAGTAACCCGCTTTCTATGGCGATCAACTATAGCATGATAAGCACATAACCGGTCCATGCCAAGAATCACATCAAAATCACGTATAGGTAGAACTACCAAGTCGCATGCAAAGTGTGGTCACCCACCAAAACATCACAAGATTTAAACACTTGATCTGCGAGCATATATTCCCGGCGGGGTAGAAACTTCAAGCAAATATGGCAAAGTTGAGGCAATACGCATAGATTCTCAACAAAGTGCGAGCAACATAAAATCACGAAGACCACGGATCTATGAGAACTCGAGCCTTATGATCGAATATAGAAAAGAGTACCCCTATCACGGCCGTAGACCCACGAACCTCGCGTGATCAAGCGCAAATACAACCTTGCACCTTGGGTTTCCCATCTACACTTCTCTTGGCTCTAGGCGAGCCACGTTCCCGATTGAGTTGCCCGGCTTTCGGGCACTCCTTCCTAAAATGAGTACCATCTCCACAAAGAGTACACTTTCCAAGCCGCCCCAACACCAATCAGCCGTGTGTCCTAGCCCGACAATAGCGCAAGTCATACTCCCACTAGTTGTCCTTGTTGCCCCTTAGATGAAGAAGTATTGTTACCTTGCTTCCCCGGCGTGGCCTACCTTGGCCTCCTCTATCACGGTTTCCTTGATATCCCCTTATTACCGAATTATTTCCACGATTATTGCTACGAGTAGTCGGCGTGCACTACTAAATTGTTCTTGACCGGTGTTCCTCAATATCTTGTTCCACCTCATACGCTCGATCAAGCGCACTTCGATGTCGGTGAGCTTAAGCGCTAGAATACGCTTTCTAAACTCGGTTCTTAACCCGCTTTACAAACTTGTGTGTTCTCAGTGCCTCAGTGGGAATCGGATGCGTACAATATCAGCTCAGTGCTGAATTTCGTGGAATACTCGCTCTTGTCATGCTACCTTGCTCAAGATCATAGAACTCCTTCTCCCTTTGGTTGCGAACCACATTTGGTACATATTCATTCTTAAATTCTCTTTGGAAATTGGCCCATGTAATGGGAACTTGTTGCATCTCCCAACTTTCCTAGATCCACCAATGTTCGGCTCACTTAAGCTTGAGCGTTGCTAGAATAACTCTTTCTTAAATCGGTACACCCCAACATGGACAATACTTTGATCATTTCCTCCATCCACAATTCGGCCTCTCTCGGTTTGGTTCCCAAAGCGAACTAGGCTTTAACTTAAGAAATCTCTCTAAGAGAGTAGTATCGGTCCTTGAGTGCCGGTGGTGGAGGTGGTGGTGGTGGCTTTCCTCTGCCGACCTCCGCAGCACGCCACTGCCGGAAAAAGCCATATCTGCGATGTAATTGACCATATCGGTCCTAGGATTCTCTGCGGCGGTACCTCTGCCGAGGTTCAGCCGAACTCTCTTTGGTCTACCTCTCTGGGATTATCCATGGACTCCTACAAGAATTCACTCGCCATAAAATCAACACACAAATAACCAACCCAACTAGGCCATGGAACCTATCCCTGCTGGCGACGCCTAACCTATAGCTAATTATCCTACTAACGATACCAGCTGTGACGACCCGAGCCAGGACCCAATCACGAGATCCCGAGTCGCGCCGTCAAATAATCAATAACACAAGCATGCATAAGTAGGATTATAAAATTCATGTGGCGCAACATCGCATACGAATAGCAACTCGGCTACACTTGGCCGGAAAAACAACTACTCCTATAATATTAACACATGCTTATAAAACCTCAACGGCCACAACATGCCGGAGACAACAACAACAATAACACTTAAACGAGCTTTAGCGGAAGAAACTGTAGTGAACCATAAACATATAAACAGGCTCGACATATAAGTCGGCATACAAAAGATTACAAGTGTTAAACCATAAGTTAATTACAACAACAAAATCCCAAGCCAAGTCTACATGACTTGCTTCCCAACGTCCTTTCCAAAATAAAAGGCTAATCACAAAAGTCCAAAAGAGCAACCTTGAGAATACAATCAACCAAACGGGATAAAGCGAGTCTAACGTGGACCGTCGCCTCGGCTCGGATCTAAGGAAACAAAACAAACAAATAGGGTAAGTCGAAAGACTTAGTAAGTTACTATAATGCATGATCATGTTATAACATGGCATTTATCACAATTATAGTTCACGTTCATCATATAGCACTTAGCACATTATTCACGTAAGTGCAAGGAAATAAATCATACAAGTAGGATATGATATAGTCACGGCCGCTTCGTAGCTCCTGCAAAATAGTTTGTTAACCCAATATCGTGACTACGATGCTCGTGACTTGCATCAATATACCGAACTCCGCCGGCTAATAGCCCGGTGGCCCGCGTATTGTTACGGCAAAGGGCTACTTCCCCATTGCGGCCTACTGATGGAGGGGTGTGTGAGGTCAGTACGGTGATCCATAGCGAGCACGAATCTCTCAATTCGTCGTGAAGGCTATACATCGCCCTACCCACGACATAAAAATCAAACCAAATAGTGCCAGCTGGACTTAATGCAATGCACAAGTAGATGTTTACTCGTAAAGACCAAATAATGATCGAATTCGACAAGAGCGAACTCGACCGACCAAGTAGGGTATAAATCTCTACAATAAATCATGTCAAGGCAATTAATTGCTCATAACCAAATAAACATAACGGGTTCAAATGCACATAAATAAACTCAACTTAAAATTGAGTAAACTTGACCAAACGGTGTCCAAACTTTGTAGGGATTGAAATTAGAGTTCAACATGTTCAATTCTTCCCTAGAGTCGACTCCGTTGAGTCTTTTCTCTAAATTCCCAATTTCCGGGTAATTGAAGCTATGTGCTTCATAACTCAACTTAGGTCATTTCTAAGTTCTACAAGGTCATAAATTCACCAAGGCATAGCAATGAGATTCATGTTCAGCATAGAGTCCAATATTGAGGATATAACACATAACAATTTCGCAACATCTCATTTAGGCTCAATTTAGGCATCCTCATATAACAACACTTCCATCAACAAATACAATGCATGTTTCTAACATGTTCAAAACCATAAATAAGCAAGATGCAAGAGTTTTATAAAATTTCATAGGCAAGAAATCAACCTATACATGCTCCTAGCAAGATCATATTTTTAAAATACAAGAAGATAGCATAAGAGGCATATATGTGTCCTCATTGACCTCAATCACCATAGGCTTTGTTTCCTCAGGGTCAATGAGAACTAAATAGAAGAAGAAGAAGAAGAGTAACTTACTAGTTCTACACCAAAGAAAACAAAGAAAGAAACCAATCGGTTGGAAACGATCCTCTCTTCGAGCTCTACACTTTTAATGAAGGTAGCTTGGGCAAATGAGTGAAGGATCAAGGAAGATGGAGATGAGAGCTTCAAGAAGCCATGGGAGAGTCTTGGAGAAGAGAAATCCCGTTTTTGGAGAGTGAGGGAGAGAAATGAGAGTCAAAATCTGCAAGTGTGGTGTATATTGGTTCAAAAACTGAGTGGGACAAGTGTCATGACAATGTGGTCTCTTAAAATCTGATTTTTGTGGGTTTAATGATCACTAATGCTCTCTTAATCCATCCATAAAACATGTTACTAATGTTAGGACACAAGTAATAAGGGTTAGGGAGGTTTAGGTGGGGTTTAGAAAGGGTTTTGGATAGGGGTTTAAGGGTAGAATTCAAGAAACAACGAAACAGGGCAACCCGGTCTCGGGACGCTAGCGGTCGCATGGTCCCCCCACCCTTCGCATCCTCTCGGGATGCTCAACCTCCAAGTTTACGGTTACCTTGCGAGGGCAAGGTCATTCTACTGCGACCGCAAGCTGGAGAACAAAATGGCTCAAAACTCAACTTAAAAGACCCCCAAACACTTAGCCAAATCAAGGGGGTTTCAAACCCCAACAAAAATGAGTTTAAAACTCATCACAAGCACCCTCAAACAACACCCGAACAACCCAAACGAAGGAGAGAAGAAGAAGAACTAAACAAGCAATTCAACCGGCGATTAAACAAGCATGCAAACATGATTCTAAACATGCTAAGGGCTTCATGAATGACTTATGAATGTTTCTAAAACATTTATAAACTAAGTAACATGCTCACAATGTACATACAAGAATACGGTGCGTTACAATTACTAATTAATAATTTCTAAATTAGGGTTTAATTAAAAACTTACCAGTTGAATCTTGAAGATGAGATGACGATTGATTAGCGGCGAATTTGTGAAAGCAGCCAGGCGATGGTAGCTGTGAAAACGGCAGCGGTGGCTGTGAAGGCGAAAACGGCAGGCTCAGTGAAAGCTGTGAAGAGTGGCGAGTGAAAGAGCGAATCGAACCTTGAAGATCGAATATCGAAGAGCAGTGGCGACTTCTCTCTGAATCGGCGAGAATCGCCTTAGCGCGCCGTTTTTGGGTTTTTTCTTTTTGGGCGAAAAAGTGAAGTCTCCGTCCTTTTTTGGTTAGTCTGTACGCTATAAGTTCGTTTCCCCCTAAAAACCATCTCAGCCCGCGGGTCAACCCGTCAACCCGCCGGCCCGACCCAATTTTCCTGCGACCCTATAGTGTCAACCCGTTTAGCCCGTTTAATAAACGGGTCATGCCTTCCCGACCCTAACCCTTTCTGGTTTTCGGTTAATAGGGTCGACCCTACGGTTTCCGGCCCTTTTAACATCTCTACACATCGTGAAGGACCCCTCGGCAAGCTCTTCATAAGAACTAAGCATCTGTAAAGAAGAACAAACATGATTAGTAGCGCCCGAATCGACTACCCAAGTAGAAGAATCTCTAACTACTAAACAAGTTTCAAGAACAAGTAAATCAAATTTACCTTTCTTCTTTTCCTTTAGCTCGGTAAGGTATTGAGGGCAATTCCTCTTCCAATGTCCATCAACCCCACAGTGGAAACATTTTCCTTTAGGTTTCTTCGACGAACTTTGCTTTTTGCCATTGGAATGCTTACTTTTCTTTTATTTTGGTACACCGCCTTTCCCCTTTGCCTTTCTCTTCTTGGAGGAAGCTGGCTTGTCCTCAACAACATTTGCCTCCCCTTCTTTGACCTTTCCTATGGAAATGGCCTCAAAAGTTTGCAATTCATTGAGTAGCTGATTCATGGAATAAACTAGTTTATTCATGACATAGTTGCTCTTGAACTGCAGGAAAGCCGGTGAGAGTGATTCGAGAATCATACTCACTTGGGTCCGCTCATCAATAGTCGAACCATGGATCTCAGCCTCAGTGAAGTAGTTGATCATGCTCAAAACATGTTCTCTCTTGTCGACCCTTCTTCATCTTAGCATTCATAGCCATTTTCACAGCTTCATGCCTCAATTGCTCCGAAGGCTGGCCGAACATAGCTTGCACAGACTCCATTATCTCATAAGCAGTTTCTGTGTGCTCATGCTTCAATCTAAGCACATCATTCATGCCGGCTAACAAGTAGGCGCGAGCCTTGTTGTCGGCGATCCATTGTCATATGCCTCTCGTCCCTTACGAGTGGCATTAGCGGCGGGAACAGGAGGACATTCCTCCACCAAAACAAATTTGAGGTTCTCACATACAAGTGCAATGCTAATGTTACTTTTCCACTTAATAAAGTTATCCCCAGTTAATTTTTCATTCAACAGTGCAAGCATTGGACCAGACATGATTGCTGAAAATAAATAAAGCGACATATTATGAACAAACATCATATAACAAGTAATTTAGGAATCAGAAGCATGATGCATGATGACATAAAGCCTATCCTACCGATTCCAAGGTAATTTAATCTCACATTCGAAAAGCCACCGTAGGGAGGTCAATTAAAACAATAATTAAATCAAGACCATCTCAGATTAAAAAATAAATATTCAAGACATCTCATATCTTCATTTAAGTTTTAATCACCTTTTAATTTAGCCAAGACACATTCAAACAATTTGAATGTATCCAAATGAGTATAACCCACTATTTTAGTTTCTTAAAATTAATTCAAAATCGCCGCCGTAGGGTAGGAAGATTAAGAATCAAAAATAAAAAACTTATCCTTTCGGAGATTAAGCCTTGATTATTGATTCAAGTGAAAACCACCTGTAGGGGAACGAAATCGAAGCGTCGCAAGCCGTCACTTAAATCTCACGGTGCTTTGATCAATAGTGGAGGCCGTAGGATTTATTATCATAAATCCTTCTCCCACTCAATATTTTACAATAAAAGTTTCCAAAACTTTTAAGTTTATAAAACATCTTATGTTTTTTTTTAAATTAAAAAACAATTCCAATCAAATTGGTTTATAGATTAAAATTCTTTTATTTCATAATCTAACAATTAGGCCATAAAATATATTTTTAATCAACTATTTTAAAATCCCAAAGTTATCAAAATAATTAAGGGAGTAGGGATAAAACAAAAAAAAACTCGAATTGCTTTTGTTTCCAAAACTTGCAATTTGATCATTTTTCATAAAAATGAAATCAGTTTATCCCTACTTTAAAAATCATATAAAACACTTTAATACAAATTTTATAAAACATATAAAACACTTTTATATTTATTTTACAATCTATCGCATAGATCAAACATAGCAAATAAACGATTTAAATATTATGATGCATGACATGCTACGGAGTGGGTTTCATGAATGACATATCACTATGCATGGCATATATATCACATATATATATATATAACATAAATTATTTGTTGAATAAATAAATAAATAACCATGACGATTTGGATCGATGCCTTAAATTTCACCCTAAATCTAAAGACGTCAGAACACTCGAGTCTGCAACGAGAGACACGGCCAGTGAGCCACACGCCATGACAAGTGCCATATCTATACTTCTATATGGCACATTGAACTTCTTTGCTCTTCCAAGGATGTAATTGCAGCAGGTGATTTCTTCTTAACTTTGACTTTGTAATTGTTATTAGAATTGAAGTAATGAGTATAAATAAATTACAAAAGTCTTATACCCACATGAATGGGTGTACAACCAGTGCTATAAAAATTACAATCCTCTATACCCTTTAAATTTCGGGTGTACAATGATCCTATCAAAAACAAATTCAAGGCATCGACTCAAAAACGTCTCATGCATCAATATAACAAAACATGCAAGATCAAATCTTAAACTCACTCCTAAATAAATTTAATAACATAAAATTCAGTTCTCATATCAAAAACGAAATGGCTCTGATACCATTTGTTGGACATTATTCGGGTCCCATATCAAATACGGGTCGAATAAGATCTGTCTTTTCGATCAAATCGAACGGAAGTGGAAGCGATAGATTTAAAAAATCAGTACAATGATATAAGAACGTCATAAATTATGAGTATTAAATTTAATTGATCAACGAAAAAGAAGAGTACCTCTTACGACAAATCCTTTTAACTCCGATTGTAACTTTCGAATCGCGAAATCTCGTAGACACCACGATCTTCCAATTCGTTCGTTCCAATTAACAGTAGTGTGTGGGCACTCCGATAATATTAATATGTTCCTTTTATATAGACGATTATTGAACTTGACAAAATAAAAATAAAGAAAACCAAAAAAAAAAAACTTTACTGTCGAACACTTCGAAAGGAGAGAACTCGAAAAGCAACCAAAGTTGCTTCACTAAAAAAAAAAACTGAAAATCCGATTAGCACACCAGCGGAGGTATATCCCTTATATATATATATATATATTTTTTTTTTTTATCAAAAAAGAATAAAAAAATATATATATCTAATTGAAGTCTCCTACTTCTATTACATATAGAGAGTAATAGAAGTATTATACTTCTTTGACTTGTAGGCAACTATATACCAACCGGATCATGCATGATATCTTTATAAATTTTCTAGTTTTAGTGGAAAACAATTTTCCACTTTTCCGAGAGTCCTAAAGATTTTTTTTAATTTATAGTCTTGTCAAATAACCATCTCAATCTCAACTATCCAAATAGCTTTATACTTCTTAATAATTATTCAATATAATTATCAATTAGTAATTACATAAATATCATAAATATCTCATACTTATTTAATTCTCAATACAATTGAAATTGTATGTAATCCGATATTCTCGGAATCAATTGATATTTATATATTAACCGGAAAACAATTTTCCATAATCCTTTAGGAATATAAATATTAATTCTAATTTGTTTAAAAAGGGAAGGCGAATCAGGGACCATGAACCTATAATTATAAGCTCAAATAAATTGAATTAATAATTAAACTCTTCAATTAATTTATTCGATTTATTAATTCCGATATTACTCCATTATAAATTCGGAATTGCACTCTTATAAATATAGAATATCTTACTCTACGAAATAGAGCAATCCATTAATTTAATCATTACATATAGATTAATCATCCATAGACAATTCGTAATTGAAGCTAAGTAATATTCGTTAACCTCTTCAATTACATCTTTTCCTCATTTACCATTAATTCACTAGCGAATGGTTAATTTATAATTATATTATAAATTAGAGATCTCAAACTACTTAGTTCCAGAATTAACAAATGAGAGAACCGTCTTTCTACTTCTCGTAAGAAGGAATGGATTCCGTATCTGTGAATTCATATTCCCAGCCATCTAATTCAAATGTGAATCTAAAATGCAAGTGTTGGGAATGTCATCGAAAGACAAACATAGATGAGCAAATCAAGAAACACCCTGAAATAAATAGGAGTTTATAACCACTCAGGATTAAGATCCATCTATATATGATCATCTAGAGATTTAATTTGATTTTCTATTTCTATAACGAAATTTATAGGAAAATTACAAATTAAATCGGTCCAAGTCCTATATGATCAAATCATATATAAATGCCCACACTTAGATGTCTCTACATCGACGGTCCGGATAAGACGGTCACATTCAAAATGTTTTGGGCCGCATTAGTGTTGTTTTAATTAAAGATCTCATACTTTAATTAATATCATCACAGACTTAATTTTAAGTTTATTATCCACAATCTTAATCCTCTTGTATATAACACTCATATACTAAGATTATGGTTACAAAAATAAACTAGAGATTTTCTATGATATTTAATAAAATGCATACAATAAGCACAAGAGTTCATAAATAAATGTCGCTTTTATAAATAGTCTAAAAACAATTCAAATTGCTTTAAGGGCACTATCACTAACACTCACGACGAAGGAAAACCATTACCTCATCACCAACTTCGAATAGATTAACCCTCGACCATGCTTATCCGCAGTTTGCTTGAACTTTTGATTTGTCTCCAATAGCTTCTGCCAAACTTCAGCCTGGACATTGTACTCATCTATAGCCAAATTAGTAGCTAATCCAGCCCCCTGGGGTAATTTTACTAAGTCAATAACATGTCGTGGCTGCCTTTGGTACACGACAGAGAAAGGGGACTTCCCTGTGGAACTATGAACAACATTGTTAAAAGCAAATTCAGCCTGAGGTAGTGCATGATCCTATTGTCTCAGTTTATCACCACAATTGCAACGAATAAGATTACCAAGAATCTTGTTGGCAATCTACATCTGTCCATATGTCTGTGGATGAGCTGTCCTACTGAAATTCAAAGAAGTATCAAACATCCTCCATAAAGTGATCCATAAATGACTAAGAAACTTACTATCACGATTTGAAGTGATGGATTTAGGAACACCATGCAAACAAACAATTTCCTTAAAAAATAATCGTGCAATGTTTGAGGCATCTGAAGTCTTTTTGCAAGGGATAAAATGCACCATCTTGGATAACTTGTCAACGACCACGAAAGCAGAATCCACCCCCATGTTGAGTTGGAGGTAATCCAAGAACAAAATCCATTGAGAGATCATCCCAAATAGTCTTAGCCTCAGGAACTGGTAAAGGCATGTAAATTCCCGTATTTTGAGCTTGTCCATTAGTCGTCTAACATGTATGACACCTACTTACAAACCTTGCCATGTCCCTCTTCAACTGAGCCCAATAATACTGCTCCTCTAAGCTAGATAGAGTCTTTTCGTACCCGAGATGACCACTCAAACTACCTCCATGTAAATCTCGGATGAGCTTGTCTCTTAAAGATGTGCGAGGAATACACAAATCAGTGACTTTGAAAAGATAACCCTCATGTTTATAAATTTTTGCAAAAGAAAGTTTACTCCATATTTCTACAAAATCATCATTATCCCATATAACTCATGAAGTATTTCAAACCTAGGAATCTCATGACTCATCATCACCAATAACGTAGCTCGTCTGCTCAAAGCATGTGCAGGCTTGTTTTGAATTCCTGACTTATGCTTCAACATGAAAGGAAATTGATGTAAGTAAGCAATCCACCTAGCATGCATTTTGTTAATATTCTTTTGGCTATTTATATACTTTAATGCGTGGTGATCAGTATACAAGAAATTGATCTTGAAGAAGATAAGGCTCCCAATGCTTTAAACCTTGAACAACAGAGTAAAAATTCTAATCATAAGTAGACCATCATTGACGTGCACCACTCAATTTTTTGCTGAAATAAGGAATAGGGCACCTTTCTTGAGAAAGAACTGCTCCAACTCCCACGCACATTCTACAACAAATAACATTCGAATTTAGGAAGAGACAATACATGGCAATGCATAATTTCTCCTTAATCAGTTCAAAGCTCTTATCCTGGTCAATTCCCCATTGAACCTTCCCCTTCTTCTAAAATTCTGTCAAAGGCGCAACAATAATGCTGATATTACGTATAAGCCGTCTATAGAAAGTTGCTAATCCATGAAAACTCCGAATTTCAGATAATGACTTTGGAACGGGCCATTCTCGAATCGCCTTCACTTTCTCTTCATTGAAACGAATTCCCTCGCTACCGATTGCAAACCACACGAAAATAAGACTAGATTGTACAAAACTACATTTCTTGAAGTTGAGTTACCACTTATTCTTTTACCAAATAATCAAGACTTACCGCAAATGCTCGTTGTGTTCAACCTCGTTAGTACTGCAAATCAAGAAATCATCAAAATAAACCACAACAAATCTTCATGTAAATGGCTTCAACACTTCATCCATCAACCGTATAAATGTATTGGTGCATTAGACAACCTGAATGGCATAACAAGCCACTCGTACAGGCCCTCCTTAGTTTTAAAAGTTGCCTTCCACTCATCTCTCAGTCTAATGCCGATTTGGTGATACTCACATCGTAAATCCAGCTTGGTGAACACCTTTGCTCCAGCAAACCTATCCAACATATCTTCAAGTCTTGGAATGGGAAATCTATAACGCACCGTGATCTTCTTCATTGCTTGACTGTCAACACACATGTGCCAACTTCCATCTTTCTTTGGGGTTAGTAACACTGGTACAACACATGGATTCATACTCTCACGAATCCGTCCTTGTTCCAAGATCTCCTTAACCATCTGTTGCACAATGTTAACTTCTTTAGGACTCATTCTGTAATGGGGTAAGTTTAGCAAGGTTGCCCCAGGAACCAAATCAATCACATGTTTAATAGTCCTTATCGATGGCAACTAGGCTAGAAGTTCGTCAGGTACTAGCTCCTGAAATTCTGACAATAAATCACAAAGAAAAGATGGAATAATGTATGCTTTTGATTTTTTGTCAATTAAAAGTATAGCCTTGACCTATTAAAGCATGAATCTCTTTAGTAACCCTAGCATCCGCCAAAATAGAACTTGAACGAGTAATGTAAGGGTTAATAGGGTCATCCTATTTTTCTCCATTGATTTTATTGTTGTGCCCTTTCTTGGTCCAAAAACAATGGTAAGAAGTTATCATATTTTATAAATTTCTTGATCCTAAAGCTATGGTAAGTAATTACCATATTTAATCCCTTCCTAAAAGCTCTCAATGAGTCCTTAATTAAATTGATAAAATCTTAGGATAGATTCTTTGAGTTAAATTAGGAAACTAATTTATGAAACAAATCTTTTATTTCCTAACATTATGTTTCATTGGAGTTGTTGGATTCTTATTTGTGTAGGATATTTTTGGAATATGATTCTTGATAAATAACTTATCACTATGCATATTTTGAATATTTTGATTTGCTTGTTCCCTATTACCATGTGTCATAACAAGTGGCTAAAAGGTATGCGTACCGGTTATTGTGGCAGCTTGTTTGACAACACATAGGTCTTAGGTTAGGTCATCTTAATCTAGTCCTACCTTCTTAATGATGATTGACAGACCAGCACTTCATATGCACTAGTAGCAGCAGACTTGCTAGAGCATCAAGGTTTTCGTAAGACTCGTCACCAGCAGACTTGTCATATGCACTAAAAGGACACTTTGAAAACTCGACACCAGCAGACGTGCTATAGTGTCAAAGTTTCTCAGAGGATTCGTCACCAACAGACTTGTCATGTGCATCACGAAAACACCTTGAAGACCTGTTACCAGTAGACTTGTTATGGTTTGAATGTTCACACTACAACCAGTTACCAGCAGTCTACTCCTACTGAAGACTTACTCTCGGATTGAACATCTTACTAGCAGACTTGGCTCTACATGTGCTATGAAGAGACAAGATTGTAGTAGATCAAAACAAGACAAAAGGTTCAAGCTTCCAGCTAATTCAAATCCTTATGAAGCCTGACATCTCAAACACTGCAAGACTCTCTCTCACTCACGTGGTCTGGAAAAGTCAAAAGAATCTACTTTATTGGACAGACCACCTGACAGTGCATTAGACATCAGACTCATTTTTCAAAGACTTATCAATACTGTCTGACAGGCAACCAGTTCAGGATTTGCAAGACAAAGCTTTTATCCAACAGTTAAGATCTAGTGAACAACATCTATATCCGATAGTCTTCAACAACGACATCTTTTCTAACGGAAAGAAAATCCATCTCCATTTCTCAACGATCAAATTGACCCTGGTCTATAAAAGAAATCTCCTATCATCTTCTTCGAGCGAAAACGTGAACAAGTTTGTTTTTGAACCAGACAAACACACCTGCAACAAGAACTTCAAAGAAGCTATAAGATCTACAAGAGATCGTCTTCACCAACGCATCTCAGATCTTCACAGAAGATTGTAGTGAGCTTACCCAGACCCTAGCAAAACTCTCTCTGTGGATTGCTAGGAAGAAAAGATTTGAAGAAGAAGAGAGATATCAGAAACTTCAATAGACAGAGATCGGTGTCTTGGTCAAGAACCCAGTTCTTGATTTGAGTTCTTCATCCTTCTTCGAAGAACCCAACCTCTAGCTAAAGCTTTGGGACCTTATTCATAAAGCTAGAGGTCAAACTCTTGGATCGATTTGAAGATAGATTTTAGATGGAGCCCAAAGAAGATGATGAGTTGTCTGTAAATATTGCATTCATATCTTCAGATTTCTATTCACATACAAATGTTGTTGATTGTGCAATAAACAATCATCATAGAAGGTCGAGTGCTCTGCACTCATTCGTTCAGATAATTTTTATCTGGACGACCTTAAAAATTGTCTTCTCATATCCGTCTCTCGTTCTTGTCTCCTATTGCCCACTTTACTTAAGAATTCGTCTATGAATAATTAAATAAAGATTAAGTCTTCAAAGGATGAGGACATAGATTTTCATAGAGTCTAGGACGATGTATTATGTAATTTATCTTTGAATAAATTCAGAATTTCTTTCAATTGATTTATCTTTCATCATTCAGTTTTTTAACTCTCTATGAGCTTTTATAAATTGATTTATTCTTAGAAAAGCTAATCTCTAATGATTTCCTAAATCTGCATTTGGAAGAAGAATTAAGTGCGTTGTTGTTTTGATCATATATTCGTGTACATCCACTTAAGACTTTCCCAAATCTAAGCCTAACTATTTTCCGCTACTTAAACTCTTTCTAACAGGCTTTTGATTTGAAGGCAATTCACCAGCAGAGTTCATTACTCAACTAAAGTAAGTCTGCTGTTCAGTACTGCCAGCAGACATACTCAACACGTTAACTGCCTATGCCATTAAAACCTATACCTTAAATGTAAAATCAAAATGTTTTTAAAATGCCATCATAGGCTATTCACCCCCCTCTAGCCTATTTGAGCATCATTGAGGACCAACAGATATATTCTTTAACTTAAATTAGGAAACTTTATTTGGAAACTAACTCTTTGGTTTTCCTAATCCTTTAGTTTCTTGGAGTCATTTGTTTCCTAATTATATTGTAGGCTTCCACCAACACACACACACACACACACACACACACACATATATATATATATATATATATATATATATATATATATATATATATATATATATATATATATATATATATATATATATGGAGTTTGATGTCTAGAGCAGAGAGAGCAGAACAGATTACACAAAAGCATACAGAATACAGTTTGAGTGAAAATCCAGAAAGTTATGCGAATTTGGATGAAGCTTGGAGTGTAGCTTCATCACGAACTACATTGGACTTGTTATGGCTGTTTGCTTTCCTATGTTTCTAGGAAGTTTATTTTTTTAATCCCACATTTTCTCAACCTTGTTGTTTGTGGGTTATGCTCTCCAAGACGAGTTGTCTTGTGAGAGCTTTTTGGTTTTGGTGATTTCACATATTGTCTTGTTAAACACTTCATCTTTTTAATGAAATCATTTTGGCCATAAGGCTGGATTTACAAGGATAAGCTTGCAGATTGTTTGATAAACATCTATGTTTAGTTTTGTTTTTACTAAAGTCTTCTACTGTTTACATAATTGATTTTCTGGTCAATGTACTTCCGGGTGTAGCTATAGTAACAAGCTACATCACGAACTGCATTGACAGATTCTCGTGAATCCTAGCTACTATTGATCTTTCAATTGGTATCAGAGTCTTCTCTTGACGACACTAAGAGTTGATTCTGGTTATAGCATTGATGGATTCTCAAAATGAGAATTTTGTTCGTCCTCCTACCTTAACGAATACGAATTACTCAAATTGGAATGTCGAGGAATTTGATTTTGATGAAGACTCAATAGATCTTTTAACAACAAAGTTTAAAAATATTTTGAAAGCAAAAGAACAAAATAGATCTCATTCTTCAAACACTAAAACTGTTTTCACACCTAAGGCTAGTAAGTTTGTTCCAAAAGAAGACTTTTTCCAAACCCCTGAAAAATCTTTTACCAACCCTTTTGCTAAACAATTTACATCAAGTGATAAAAATATTGATTTTCAATGTAGGGTTTGTCAATGGTTTGGTCATTTTGCTAATCAATGTGTTAATACTTTGCGTAAAAAATGTTTGCTAGATTTTGGTGATCTTGAGACAAATGCTCAAGTTTCAGATTCTGCAGCTGCTGGACATTCAAACACTGTTCTAGTTCTAGAAAATACAGTTGCTGCATGTTTTGAGAATTCAGTAAATGCGGATGCAGCTCTGGATGCAGTTGCATCACAAGCTGCATCGGAAGGTGTATTGGTTAGAAATTCTGATGATGCTAAAACGGAAACTGAACAACCTGAAGCACAGTCCAGTGTGGCTGATCGTAGCCAAGATATTTCCAGTCATATTCAGAAAGTTCATCCATCCTCTCAAGTAATAGGTAATGTATATGATGGTATGTCTACTAGGAAGAAATGTAAGGTTGACTATAGAAAATTGGCTTGCTTATCCTCTATTGAATGTGAAGAGTTTCATGCATCATGCTATGTGTCTTCTATTGAACCAAAGAATGTGAATGAAGCCTTAAAAGATACTATGCAAGAAAAACTTGATCAATTTTCTAAAAAATGATGTTTGGTTTCTTGTACCTAGACTCACCTCTATGAATGTTATTAGAACAAAATGAATTTTCAAGAACAAATCAAATGAAGTGGGAGATATAATTAGAAACAAGGCAAGACTTGTGGCTCAAGGGTACACACAGGTTGAGGGGGTGGGTTTCGATGAAACTTTTGTACATGTTGTCCGCATTGAGTCCATACGTCTTTTGTTTGCAATTGCTTACTTTCTAGATATTACTGGTCAACAAATAGATGATATGAGAAGTACATCTAGTGGGTGTTTTTACTTGGGAAATAATTTGGTTTCTTGGTTTCATAAAAAATAGAACTATGTTGAGACAACTTTTATGAACCAAATGATCAAAGATTATGGATTACACAGTGATGTGTTAACCTTGTATTGTGATAACACCAATGCAATTAGTATAGCAAAAAATTTTGTTCAACACACTAGAACAAAACACATTGATATAAGACACCACTTTATTAAAGACTTGGTTGAGCAAGGTGTTATTTGCATTGAACATGTTGAGACAAAAAATCAACTGGCTGATATTTTTACTTGATTTTGAAGAGATTTTCCAATCTAAGGAAATCTCTTGGTCTGTGTGTCATATGATTTTACACTTAGTTAATTATAAGAAAAGAAAAATATATATAGACATCCTTGCATTATGTATTTAGGGGGAACTCTAGATCAACTGATTCACATGTATGTGCCTTGTGTTTTTACTTGGGAATTACATTCAATAACAGTTGTGACTTTGGTTATGCTTTTCACTTTCTCTCCCAGTTCTTGAGTTTGAAGTCCACAAAAGAAAGAGCTACCTAGAGTACAAGGGTTGTAGCATCTTATCTTGGTAATATGGAACTTTGGTTCTCATGGGTTGATCTTGAGAAAAATGAATACCATTGGAAAAGTGTGAAAGCTACCTAAAGGAAAAGAGCTACCTATGAACAAGGTTTGTTGTCATTCTCTCTTGGGACTATGAATCTTTGGATTTCATGGGTTGATCTTGTGCAAAATGACTTCCCTTGGTAAATAATGTGAAAGGTTCCTAGTGGCATGCTTTGTATAGCTTGAAATAAAGTAGAGCTATACTCCTAGGGAAATAAAGTACCTATAGATTTTTGTTATGAAAAATTTATGATCTTGGGAGAGAAATCTAGTTGAGAAAACAAAAAAAATGCAAAATTGAACATAAAATCACAATTTTGGTGAATGCATCTGCCAATGCAACTGCATCAGGAACTACATCATTTGATATGGTCTTTATCACATGTGTGTGATTGCATTATTCTTTTGCCTAGCTTTTAGTAATCATGTTTTAGACATAAAATTTTAGGATATGCATTGTTGGTAAGGATATCATCCTGTTGAATTTTTGTCCTAAAATTAAACTGTGCAAATCAATTTCCAAAAAATCTCCATGTTGAAAAATATTTAGTGGATGTCTAATTTTTGTGGGACACTAAGAGGTATTGAATCTGGATATGAGGTGCTCAGTTGTTACTAGGGGTGTGATCAAGTCATGGTGAACACTTAATTGTGTTTATCAAAATCTTGGATTTTTGAGAATTCCTAAAAGATTGTTTCTCCCTCTTCTCTTCCTTCTCCAGTCAAATTGGGGGAGAGAGGTCAAGGGTTCTTATTTCTGGTGATGATGATGAATCTGGTTCCTTGTAGATTCATCATTGTGATTGTTTCTCCCATAAACTATTTCATGTTTGTTTTGTATGCATGTGATTGCATCATTGGTATATTCTGATTTGTGCTTAGTAGATAATTTCTAATTTTATACCTTGCACAAATTCAGGGGAGATGAGATTTTCTAACTAATAGAGGTTAGATGTTTGATGGTGTGGAAAAACACTTGTCATTTCATTTGACCAGAAAGATCAACAAAGGGGAGATTGTAAAGGTAAAATAGGGTCGTCCTATTTTCCTCCATTGATTTTATTGTTGTACCCTTTCTTGGTCAAAAAACAATGGCAAGAAGTTACCATATTTTATAAGTTTCTCGGTCCTAAAGCTATGGTAAGTAATTACCATATTTAATCCCTTTCTAAAAGCTCTCAAAGAGTCCTTAATTAAATTGATAAAATCTTAGGATAAATTCTTTGAATTAAATTAAGAAACTAATTTAGGAAACAAATCTTTTATTTCCTAACATTACGTTTCCTTAGAGTTGTTGAATTCTTATTTGTGTAGGATATATTCTTTGACTTAAATTAGGAAACTATATTTGGAAACTAACTCTTTGGTTTTCCTAATCCTTTAGTTTCTTGGAGTCATTTGTTTCCTAATTATATTGTAGGTCTCCCCCAACACACACACACACACACACACACACACACACACACACATATATATATATATATATATATATAACTATAACTTCATATTGCCATGGCCTACTGAAGAGTAGTTGACACGCATTCATATCAACCACATCACATATAACTTCATATTTATAAAACTTACCAATAGACAGAGACACATGACACCTTTCATTCACCCTTATTCCATCACCATTTGTAATCCATACGATTTTGTAAGGGTCAGGATGTCTTTCCACCGGTAATTTCAAAACATCCTCTAAGTTTCGTGATATGATATTTTCACAACTACTACTATCAATGATTAATTCAAAAATACGATTAGAAATTGTGCACCTAGTCCGAAACAACGTGCTCCATTGTGTGTCTTCACATTTAGGGGTTAACAAGACTTTTCTCACTACTAATACTAATGTTTCCTCGTCTTCTCCATCAGGTCCATAAATGCCATCATATTCATCAATGCACTCTTCTTCCTCATGATCAACCAAATTAACTAGGCGGCGTCGAGGACAATTATTAGACTATTTATCTCGTTTTGGGTTAGCATAAGGATTGTTTGTTGGTTCTTCGTAGTCTCATTCTCTCCCACATCCTTCCTTCTAAAATCTGAACTAGTCCATGTACTCGCCCTCACGCTAGATTTGGATTGTTCTGTAAAGAACTTGTGATTGTCGTCCCTCCCATAATAGCTTTTGAACCACATGGACTCCTCCTTTTACCCCATGTTCCGTGCCTCGCGGAGTTTTAAAATCACTTGACACCCAATCTTATCACGAATTACTGGCTTCAACCCATGAATATATCTGGCCACCTGCTACCCATCGGTCTCCACCAGATTATTTCGTGAGGATAGTCGTAAGAAATCTGCAGTGTATTCTGTTACACATCGTTGCCCTTGGGTTAACGACTAATACTTATGAAACAAAAATTGATCAAAATATGGGGGAAGGAATCTAGCCATTAACATTCTTTTCATCTTCGCCCAAAACCTAATAAGTTGTTTTCCCAAACAACATCTTTGTGTTTGGACCTGTTCCCACCATGAAGAAGCCGCCCGTTTCAATTGATACGATACCAACTTTACTTGTTTCTCCTAAGGGATCTTAGTGTACGCAAAAAAATCTTTCCACTTGTACCACCCAATAAATTTTTTTCATGTTTAAGCTCCAATTAAATGAAGGAAGATTAGCCTTCAAGCGAAAGTCCTGTTGCCCAAACTGTTGTGGTGCTCTGTAGTTTGGGTTTCTGCCCCGTAATCCTTCAAATTCTTTATCTATTGAATCATCATCCTGTTGGGGTAACGCACAATTAGCTTGATATGCCTGAGCAACTATGGCGTTCACCATTGCCACCGGCGTTCCCCTGGACAGGTCACACTGCCCTCATCTGTGTCTCTGCTCGCTCAACACGTGCTGACAAAGTACGAAGCGCCACTGCTTGTATTCGAACCTCTCTAAGCATGTCAGAGAGAGAAACATCCTCTCCATCATTGTTAGTCATCCCCAAGGAGAAACCTTGTTGTGATACCAACTGGCACGGGATAGGAATTTAGGAAGACATCGTTCGTCGAAAGAACGGATGTTTTAATAAGATCTCTATTACAAACCTTTTAAAAAATATATGAACTGTCCTGAAATAAACTGCTTAAAGAGTACATAAAGGAAGAATAAACTATCATAAAATTGTAATAATAACTTCCCAAATGAAAACTAAAAAAATAACTACCGAAATTAAGAAACTAAAAAAAATTCATATAGCAGCACTTTTAGAATAAGGCTTGTGCACGCCGTATCATGGATTTTTTTATTGCTCCACATCAGCATCCTTCATTAAGTAAACCACAGAGGCTTATTTAGATAAAGTGATCATACAACTAACTCATTTTATATTCTCCTCCTCCTCCTGAATATATGTTCTACTAAAGAGTACATGTTCTCCTAAATTTGTGCTTTACACAACTTTATCTATGTGATAAGGTAGATTTTCTCTCCTCATGAATTGTGTGGAGAATGGGATGGTTCGATTAACCAGGCAACATGCCAGTTCCCTCCGAGGCATGCTACTGGATTTTGCGCAGTCACCCAGTGCTTTGGGCTGAGCGATCGCTCAACCCCGTTTTTAGGGTTTTGCTGCTTTGTCTGTTTGTTTTTTGTTTTTTTTTTGTCCTTTTAAGGGTTTTAGGGTTTCTATTGTATCCATATAAATAATTGTACCTAGAACGTTTGAAGGAAAGTCTTTAATAAAATTTTGACAATCCGTTGGCCCTAATCTCTCTCTCTCTTCATTGTGATTCATCCTATTATACTTTGTTAATTTGTTTGCTAGTCTTCCGCTGTGCACAACAAATTCTTTCCTCCTTAATGTGTAGATTTTCTCCTCCTTAATGGTCGCAATCATAAAGGCAAAGCACAATGCGGTGAAGTGAGGACAACAAATATGAAAATATATTTGTGGGGTGGATAGATACAAAATGTAGCCATTGTGATGTTGTTCAAGAAGATACCAATTGTTAGAATAAAGGTGAGAAAATAAATGAGGGGGAAGGTTTCAGGGGGGGGGGGTGAGAGTAGATGAGAGGCAAGGATAACAAATGTTGGAACATGTTCACAAGGTTGAGACCAATTGATAGTGCCAATTGTTTTAGGTTTTGCTAGGGTGAGGGTGGCTAGGTTTGAGATGTTGATGATTTAAGTAAAATCATTGGCCATTTGGTATAATCGAGGTTTATGTTTTGACGATGGGTGAGCTTGGGAATACTATATTGTGAATCTGGGGGTGCGAAGTGTACATTCACATATGTTTTACGGGCTTACAGATGTTAATAATCAAGTGATCTATTTCCTTTCGATTTATTGTTTTCGCAACGAATAACCTTGGCGGGGGCAACGCCCCCGAAACTTTCGGTGTGACCTGTTTTGATATTTGAAATTTGGTTGTGACAGTTTTCCCTAGCAGTTATTTTGGTGACTGTTGGAATTCCAAGGCATATAACCATTTGAAAGGAAACTTGATTATCTGCAAGGGACGCATATATACTATATAATAGTTCCATCATCTTCGTTTTTTGGTGACGAGATATATAATACTCCAAAATAGTCTCCTGCTTTAGTGTCATAACAGGAGGGCAATTGTAGTCTTATCCCACAAAGATATTCGTGTAACCCAGGGTATTTGATAGGGTCAAATAATTCTTGCAGGAAAGTGCTCTGTGCATGATTCTACAATATATCCAATTATTTGTTTTCATCATTCAGTAATCCATATTTCCAACATGAGATTGACTAGGTTGAGGTTGGCTAGGTGAGGTTGGAATAGAGTCAATTGTTAATCTATGTTAATCCTTGATATCAAAAGATAAAAATTGGAACTTTGATACCAATTGTTAAAATAATACCGTTTATTAGGATCCCAATTTCAATTGAAGAGTTGTATCAATGAATCAAAACATTTGGTCAACAATTGTTAGAGAGGAAAGAGGTAGAAATGGTTAAGAATAAGACCGAATGATACCAATTGATTGAATATAAGAATTGAAGTATCCCATATGCTAAAGTATTTAGGATTAATAATTTCTTTTACCATCGTTCAAATTGGGGGTAACTGATTTGACTAACAAACTTTCAATATCCAAAATATGACCAACGTACTCATGATTTGGGCAAAATGTGTCCAATGACGTTAACTGGACATCCAAATTGATAACAGAGCTGTTGTGTATCAATAGTCCATGTCAGCTCCGTTACCAATCCGAATGTTTAATTAACAATATTGGTCAAATTTTACCAAAATCATGAGTTCTTTCATTACATTTTAGATATTGGAAGTTCGACGGTCAAATCCGTTATCACCGATTTGTACGATGGTAAAAAAAGTAACTAACCCAAGTATTTGAGGAATGATATCACTTGAGGATTTTGACAATTTAGGAATTAGAATGAGGTGTAATTGTCACAAGGAAGGAGTGATTGAAACTAATCATGATATATGTTCAGATTGCCGCAAATTTTCAAGATTGCCGCAGATTTTAATTTTAACAACAAATAACTCGGTTTTCAACATATATACTTTAAGTCTTGTAGGTTGAACTAAGTACAAGTTTGAAAGTTTTCTATTCCAAAATTAAAAGTTGTCATTTGTTTAAGATAGGTTTACAAAAATCTTGAAAGTATTTAAAGACTATAGGGATATAGGATTTGAGGTGCGAAAGTATGCCACTACTTTGAAAGTAATCCCTTCTATTGATTTTCGAGATTACAGTATCCCCTTTTCTTATTAACAAACAACTTTGCTTCCAGCAAATGTACTTTTATACATTGTACTGAGAATTGAAGTTCTGAGACTAAGTAATGAATTTACTTTTTCCATAGAAAAAGTTTCTTAAGAAGACTTAAAAGTGAAGATAGACATAAAAAGTTATCTTTTAAGTACTGCAAATAAGTCTGATACCAATTTGTGAATTTTTTTGATAAGTAATCGTAATATTAACACTGTGTCAAATGAGGTGACACGTCCTTGTACAAGACCAAAAGAATTAAATCTACAAGTTATCCACTATATTAACATTAGAGTCCCTTGAACTTGAAGGCACATCAGAATGCCCTGCACTTATGTCTTAAGTCTGTCGACATCAACCTCCTCATTGTCAAACACCATATGGTTCCTCTTCTTCCAAACACTCACCAAATTGCGAAAGGAATAGACTTCCATCTACTAATATTACTTATACTACTGGAAGAGCCCCAACCATTAAGAACATGGAGAGAAGTCCTTGCTATCACCCAAGAAATACTTGTTGCACTATGATCCGGCCACGAAAAGGGGGTGCCGAAAGCCTCGTCGCACGTGACTAGTCCGTGACTTCGTCCGATGGATATCCGTTGGTTCATTCAGAAAAATAGAGAGAGTGGGTGGGGGTGTTCCCCCAAAACCCTCCGGTGTGATAATCAGTATAATACATGTGAGAATGATAGAAAAATATCTAAGTGGAGGTTATATTTTTGTTTGTGTCACTGACCGGGATGGAGGTTGAGAGCCTTTGTTGGTTTTTCCCTGCCTTTAGAAAGAATGGAGAGGCTGCCCTTTGAGGAAGAATTCTCTTCCTTTATATATGATGAACATTTTGTCTGCTATTGGGCTTGTGCCCTATCTTGGATGAGGGCTTAGGCTTTCTTTTGGGTACGGGCTTGGCCCAATAATTTAAGAGTACTCTGTGGGATATATTTTTGGGCCCATTATTTTGGTGCACATCAGTAGCTCCCCTACTCCTTAATAAAGGTAAGGAGTATTATTTACTTTAATTCTGTCTTGTCGTGCTGAAAGTTAGCAATTTCTGTCTTGAGCCCGTAGAAGGCTTCTTCAAGAAAAGTGGTTGGTCCTCGCGTACTGAGGACCTTCAAGGAGACCGGGCCATAAGGCCGTAATAAGATTTATCATCAACTTGAGCGAAGAACAATAAGAAAACCGGGCCGTAAGGCCGTAATAAGATGAGTCTTTGACTTGGCGAAGATTCATAAGAAATCCGGGCCATAAGGCCGTAATAAGAAGTCTTCGGCTTGACGAAGATTCATAAGAAATCCGGGCCATAAGGCCGTAATAAGAATTATCTTCGGCTTGGCGAAGATTCATAAGAAATCCGGGCCATAAGGCCGTAATAAGAATTATCTTCGGCTTGGCGAAGGTTCATGAGAAAACCGGGCCATAAGGCCGTGATAAGATTTTTCATCGGCTTGAGCGAAGATCCATAAGAAAATCGGGCCATAAGGCCGTAATAAGATCAGTCTTCGATATTGCAATCATTTAGGCATTTGTAAGCTGCTATGACATTTGTTCGTTGTGACCTTCCCCGCGTACCGAGGATAGGGCCCTTGATTTTCACCTCGCGCACCGAGGATGGTACTGAGCGTTGACGCTCTCGTTTATTACGATCTTCCCCGTGTACTGAGGATAAGGTCTTTGAAGCCTCTCTTCGTGTATCGAAGATAGGTCTTTTCGGGGCCTATCTTCGTATGCTGAAGATAGGTCTTTTGGGGGCCTATCTTCGTATGTTGAAGATAGGTCTTTTCGGGGCCTATCTTCGTTTGCCGAGGATAGGTCTTTTCGGGGCCTATCTTCGTATGCCGAAGATAGGTCTTTTGGGGGCCTATCCTCGTATGCCGAGGATAGGTCTTTTCGGGGCCTATTTTCGTATGCCGAAGATAGGTCTTTTAGGGGCTTATCTTCATATGCCGAAGATAGGTCTTTTAGGGGCCTATCTTCGTATGCCTAAGATAGGTCTTTTGGGGGCCTATCTTCGTATACCGAAGATAGGTCTTTGGGGCCCCTTCCCCGCGTACCAAGGATAAGGCTCTTGATCTCCACCTCGCGTACCGAGGATGGTATGGCTTTCATAATGGTTCATTATCCAAGGTAAGAAGGATAATTTGCTCACAATTCTTTCTTGTAAAGCGAGAGATTTTGCTTTGAATTCCAAGTGAGTTTATGTCGTCGAATTTTGAACCTTAGTGGGGAAACTGTGTGTATTGCCCTTTGATATGATTCCTCCTCGGCTTTGGTTGACGAGGATCTTCCAGAAAAGTGGCCCATAATGTCATAATAAGAGTTGTCCTTGGAGTGGCGAGGATTTTCAAGAAAACTGAGCTGTATGATGTTGCATGATATGAAGCTTAGTAGGAGTGTGATCTAACAATCTTCCATAATAATATGGAACTCATGTTGAGAATATCGATAATGCTGAGTTGGAGCGAGAAATGATGGACAAGCATGATGGGACGCTCGGGGAGCGTAATATACTATATCTCGTCCACAAATAACGACGATGCTGAGCTGAAGCGAGATATAGTGAACATGCATGATGGGACACTCGGGGAGCGTAATATACTCTATCTCGGCCACAAATAACGACGATGCCGAGCTGAAGCGAGACATAGTGAACATGCATGATGGGATTCTCGGGGAGCGTAATATACTCTATCTCGGCCACAAATAAAGACGATGCCGAGCTGAAGCAAGAAATGATGAACATGTATGATGGGACGCTCGGGGAGCGTAATATACTCTATCTCGGCCACAAATAACGACGAAGCCGAGCTGAAGCGAGATATGAAGCTCATGCCGAGCGTAGCTGCAAACGCTGTCGAGGAAGCATGATGCGATGCTCGAGGAACGTAATATGCTCAATGATAATACAAGCTTGGTCTCGACCGGAATATAAAACGCGTGTAATGAACTCAGCGCAGGTATGATATGGAGCTCAATAAGGAGTGTGATGCATCCGGGGGGTGAGCATAACATGAAGCTCAAGCATACATTGGAGTAATATAAAGCTCATCCGCAAGAAAGCTCGACATGCTCACGGCACGAGAATAATATAAAGCTCGAAGCGCAAGGCGTGCGTGTTTCGGCACGAAATGATGATATGAAGCTCGGACACTGGCGCGAGCGTAGCAGTGGTGCGAAGTCAGGTACTGGAGCGAGCATGGCATTGTCGTCGAGTTCTTTCGTATAAGCAAAGATGATGTAGGATCTCATCAGTAGAATGCCATCGGTGCTAGTAGTAGCAGTTGTAGCCCCCCACTTCTTGAGCGTAGGAGCACCTTCTTAGATCAAAAAGTAATAAAGATCTAAAATGTGACCTCGGCGAGGAGAGGTGGGCACATGACCTTGTAAATTATCGCGTAATTGTTTGCAGAGGAACACATCGTGTGTTATTGCTCGTGGTTGCCGAGGCTATACCCGTTTGTATTTTATACCTGAAAATTTTCGAAGCATCATTGCGAATCAAACATATTCCATTTTTAACTAGAATATGGATTATGAATTTGCCCTTGCGTAAATAAGGAATCATGCTCACATTTATTCCAAATAGCAATGAATAACCGTAGCTATTGTATAAGCAAAAAATCATGTTTCATCACAAATATTTTAGTTTTGCGATACTTGTAATAATTTGAGCATGGTGGTCGTATACGATAATGTTGTACAAGTATGGGCATATTACGCGAGGATAAATAGTGGTTGCGACACTTCGCATTGTAATTTGCTTATTTAAATGCATGAAATTAAGAAATCATGCGAGCATATCATGCTAACATAGTATAACTAAACTAGACGTGCATGCCGAACAAATAATATAAAATAGATAGTTCATGAGTTTCACATAGACAATTTTTCGATTTATTGACACGAATAGGTGAGTGTATAGCTTGACATAAATTAATTTCAATTTGCATGTCATGTTTCTAAAAGTAGACGAGCTTGCACCACTTTTAATTGTCTATTATATACCGATGAGAGTAAAATAATGTAATACTTAAGTTGATGAGACTAACGAGCTCATGTGTTTTCAGTTGAAATAATAGTGTTATAATTTTTCAAATAATGTTGCTCGTTATAAGGTACGCTGATGCATGCTCGCAGAATCATAACATAGTTGTACATAATTAATCACACATGTATCCAAATTGCTATCATGCTAATTGTCCAATGTGTGGGATTTAATGGTTATGTATATGTATAAATTGTTACTAATTTGTGCAAATTTTAAACAACCAATCAATACATGAGTCCAGCGCAATTGGCAGTTAAAGAAACTCGCATGACACGTAACTTGTGTGATAATTCAATTAATTGAGTAAATAATTTAAGGTCTATTAAATGTATTTAAAGCGGGTTATGCAGCGTGTATCACATGGTATCAAGTAGAGCATGTCACAATATTTTCAAATTTTAATGTAGCTGGCGTTTTTATATTTCATTTATTTTGTATTTTAATTGTTCTAACATTGATCGTCGAAGGTATGCAAGTTATCGTTACACAAATATGTAAATCATAAGTGATTTTAATTTTAAATAGTCGAAATAAATCATACCCGACACATAAATATAATAAATTCACAAGCGTCTGAGTGGGCGGTCAGATACGCGATCAATTATTCCAAATATAATTTCATGTATAATCGATGGATTACTTAAATTGTACAAAATTTATTAAATGGACATAATGGTATGAACATAGCATCTCATGCATTATCATGGTAATAATCTTAAAATGTCGGCAAATATTGTTCATAGTTAATCGTTTCATGCAATGACAACTAATTATTGTTATAAACAATGATTTGTAAGGAAATTAATGTCCCCAAAATAAAATGTGATCATATTGTTTATTAATTACGACCATAAACATGCTAATTTGAAGCAATAAAGTAAGTATATGGATTAATTATAATTTTTAAATTATGCATAGTTAAGTACTTAAGTGATAGCAACATAAAACCAAGGTCATGTGAGCAAAATCTGCAAAAACGAGGGGCAAAAATGGAAAGAGTCCACCTGAAATACTTTAGAATCAGTTCAATTTGAGTTTGAACTGGGTTGGAGGCAAGTGAACTAGGTCTGAACCTTTCTGACGAGCTGGACCCGTTCAAATGAGCTTTGGGTTAAGTCCCCGTTAACTGACTGACGGAAGATGACAAAAAGTTAACGGAATGTGATAAATATGATGGAGGACAATATCATGGGTGACGTCACCACGCCCGAGAGCACGCATTGCGGCGTGTTGCAGGCTTGCTTACGTGCATGCCTCGGTTCGCTTTCTTGGTGCACATCCAGTGCGTTGAAAGGCGTAGAACGGACCGGCTGTTCTCATTGCAGGTAATGGCGCGTCCGGTTTTGGATGGAGGCGATTCCGGCGATGTTGATCTCGCCATGTGCCGGTGCGTCGTTCTTCCTCCCCCCCCCTCCCCGACAGGTTGGCGTGATGTGTGGAGGGGCGTTTGAACTCAGTCGACGGCGGTTGTGGTGGCCTTGGACTCATCCAGTCAAGGCACACCACCTAATAGCGTTGTTTGACTTCCTCTTCCCCAACCATTCCGGATCCAAATTGATGCGGGATGTCTCGTCTTCCATGGTGGATTCCGGCGATGCTTGAGCCTCTCTCCCGTGGTTCTCTTCTCTTGTTCTTCTTTTTATGTATGAAACCATAAAAGGCGGGTCTTATTGATTGGCAATACCGTCCGGTGACAGAGCGGTAGGGTCTCCGGCGGCTTCGAGCGGTGCGTGGCAGCGCATGGGGGTTCGGTTGTCTGCGATTTTTGCGTCGTTCATCTCCGCCTCCGACAGGCTGGCGTGGTTCGCGGAGGAGCATTTTGGGCTCAGTTGACGGCGATTGTGGTGGCCTTGTACTCGTCCAGTCAAGGCCCATCACCTGGTGATTTTTGTTTTCTGTCTCGTGTCCTTCTCTGTCTACTCCGAATCCAAGTTGACGAGGAGTGTCGTATTTTCTACGGTGGATTCCGGCGACGCATAAATCTCTCTTCCATGGTTGTCAATGAAAGCTGTGACTAGATGAATGCTAAGCACAACTCGTTCCTGGCAACGGAACCACTTGATCCGGCCACGAAAACGGGGTGCCGAAAGCCTCGTTGCACGTGACTAGTCCGTGACTTCGTCCGATGGATATCAGGCTGGTTCATCTGTAAAAATAGAGCACCGTGAGTGGGTGGGGGTGTTCCCCCAAAACCCTCCGGTGTGATAATCAGTATAATACATGTGAGAATGATAGAAAAATATCTAAGTGGAGGTTATATTTTTGTTTGTGTCACTGACCGGGAGGGAGGTTGAGAGCCTTTGTTGGTTTTTCCCTGCCTTTAGAAAGAATGGAGAGGCTGCCCTTTGAGGAAGAATTCTCTTCCTTTATATATGATGAACATTTTGTCTGCTATTGGGCTTGTGCCCTATCTTGGATGAGGGCTTAGGCTTTCTTTTGGGTACGGGCTTGGCCCAATAATTTATGAGTACTCTGTGGGCTATATTTTCTGGCCCATTATTTTGGTGCACATCACACTAAAAAAGGAATCCCATAATGCTCCGGCAACAGGAAATGCATGAGCAAGTGATTTACTATTTCCTCTTCCTTTTTACACATGAAACACCTATTAACATAAACCTTCCCTCGAGCTCTAGATCGTCCCCACTCAAAATAGCCTCCCTCGAAACTTTCCGAGCAAAGAACATCACTCTAGTAGGAGCCCTCAACTTCCAAATTACTTTCCATGGATAGTGATTCTCATCTTCATTTTTAAAGAAAGTGTAGAAGCACTTCATCGAGAATATATTCATTTTTGAATCGTCCCAAATTACTCTATCATCCCCCGTACCCCTCTGGGCATCATAAATAATTCCAAAGAGTCTGGAGATATTGTCAATCTCCCAATCATGTAAATTTTTGTGAAACGAAGGGCTCCAAGAATCTATCGCATTGGAGCATTCCACCACCTCACTAACCATCTCATCCTTGTTTTCGACTATCTCAAATAAACTACGAAAACCCCTTTGAAGAGAAACCGCGTGCCGTACCATTTATCCTTCCAAAATCTCACCTTCTCCCCATTTCCATTGTTAAAGGAAATCTGATTTTCGAAAAAGTCCAAGACTTTCCTAATTCCCTTACAAACATTTACCCCATATGACCAAGACACTTCCTTTAGGAACCACATCGTATTTTCCCACCACTACCCTTCTCCACAACACCTCCCTCTCCCCCAAGAATCTCCACAACCATTTACCAAGCAAAGCCTTATTGAACTCCTTAATACTATTAACTCCCAAGCCTCCAATCCTGATGCTACTACACACCATTTTTCTGTTTACTAGATGATACCTCCTGTCTTCCGCACCCCCTTCCCACAGAAAATCTCTTTCCAATTTCTCGATTCTCTTTAATACCAACGACGGAATCTGAAAGAGAGAAAGCATGTTGTTTTGGCAAATTTATGTAGACTTGAATTTAACCAATGCGACTTGGTTGAAGTTCTTAAAAGGCAATTGTTCATTTACTGTAAAGAGGGTAAGTAGATCTTTTAAAGTCAAATGTAGATTCTCTGAGGTAGTAAATTCTTAGGGATTGTTTGTTTTTGGGTTCACAACATATTTATGCTCAATTATTCATGTCTTACACATCAGATATAGAGGGAAGGACAAATATATGAACATTACAACATAAGCACTGTGATTCATGTTATGAGAGAGAATAAGAAAAAGAAGATGAGATAGTCATGAATGGAAGTTGTTCTACTTGTATTTCATAATTCAAATAGATAGTACAATAAAATACAGTGAATTCTGAGTATAAGAACAATACAATTGGAAATGACTAAATCTGCTGAAAATTACAAATAGATATTTTACAATGATTCTTTTACAAATGGAAACTAGTCTTTCAAATGCTACTTGAATATACAAGGGGCAACGTTTGCACTAAGTTCTCTTTCATAGAAATAGACTAGTATTTGTGCCCGTGCCTATGGCACGGCGCGAGGAGGGGAGGATGCCAGTATTGGAGAGTGTTAATATTTAAATAAATAAATATATGTTTTAATTATGTTTCAAAAAAAGTATAAAATAACAAATTGAAAATGAAAACCTCTCGGTAATCAATTAAAACAATATGATTATTCAACAATAGAGAAAAAAATTAAAACTTTCTTTTGTAATTTTTTTAAGGAAACAGGGGCGGTGTCTTGCTAAATTTTATTAATAAAAATAAAATTACAAATTTGACTAACTTTAATGGCATTAATATATCATCTTTTTTTTTTTGATAAGTATATATCTCTTAATAATCAGACTTTTCAAATTGAGATTTTTTGAGTGGAATGGAGGAAGTATATATATATATATATATATATATATATATATATATATATATATATATATATATATATATATATATAAAACAAATCTACTTGACCGAGTATCTTGAACCATCCTTGGCCTCCATTTTGCTTTTAATTGTGCTAAAGTCCATGGGCTCGTCAATTACCTAGATTATAAAAGACTAGGAATACAGAAGAAAAGATAATATGCAGAAGAAGAAAGGAAGATACAGGACTAAGGACACGAAATTGAAAAAGGGAATTCACCAACTCAACATTCTTGGTTTCTGTATTGGACTTTTATAATTACAGAAATACAACAAAGGAAACTTTGACCAATTTGTCTACAATGTCGTGAAGAGATTGATGGCAGAATATCCTCCTTCCTAAATTACAATATATGCACATGGTCATTTGTACAAAAGTGGTTGACTCTGAGAATCACTTGCTAACAGCCTCCCGCAAACCAAGCGTAACTGGATGAAGCTGCAGTTTGGAAGAAAGTAGAGACAATCGAGGTTGAGTGAGAGCCTTAGTGAAGACATCGGCCAGCTGGTCTTTGGTAGAGACGTAACCCAAATGAAGGAAACCTCGTTGCTGGAGTTCGCGGATGAAGTGATAGTCGATTTCGATATGGCGGGTGCGAGCGTGGAACACCGGATTTTTAGACATATGAATGGCAGATATGTTATCACAGTAGAGAGTCGGAGAATGTAAGTGAAGGCCCAATTCTCGATACAGAAAGGAGAACCATCGAAGTTCCGATGCGGTGGTAGCCAAGGCACGATACTCGGCCTCACTACTAGAGCGGGCGACTGTCGATTGCTTCTTGGCCGTCCAAGCAACAATATTGGGTCCAACAAACACACACGCACCGGTGGTGGATCGACGATCATTTGGATTGCCGGCCCAATCGGCATCAGAATAAGCAGATAATGTTGTGTCCGAGGATACATGGTAAGTTAACCCGAGAGAGAGTGTGCCCTTCACAAACCGCAGGATACGCTTCACGGCTTGCATATGGGTGGTGCGGGGCTGATGCATAAACTGGCAGACTTGGTTGACGGCGAAGGAGATGTCCGGACGAGTGAGAGTCAAGTATTGAAGGCCCCCGACCATGCTACGATACAATGTAGCGTCCGGGAGAGGGTCACCCGAGTTGGACAACAAGTGAGAGCCGGGTAGCATCGGTGTAGGCATGGGCTTGTAAGCTATCATATTAAATTTCTGAAGCAAGTCACGTGCATATTTTGATTGATGCAAAGTGAGAGAGGTGGAGGAGCGATGTGCTTCAATGCCAAGAAAGAAGCTTAGGTTGCCCAATCGTCTACTGTCAAATGTAGCACAAATATCATCAATAACTTGGGATACCTCCTGTGAGTTGGATCCTGTAACAATAAAATCATCGACATAGACGAGAATAACAAGAATAGAGGATGATGAATGTCGAATAAAGAGTGAACTGTCGGCTTTGCTGTTGAAAAAACCGAGAGAAAGTAGGAAGTCATGCAGGCATTGAAACCAGGCCCGGGGGGACTGTTTCAAACCATAAAGGGCACGGTGGAGCTTACAAACATGATCGGGAAACTGAGTGTCACGAAACCCCGGTGGCTGAGCCATGAAAACATCTTCATTGAGAGTGCCATTGAGGAAGGCGTTCCGAACATCCAACTGTTGAATCGGCCAAGTACGAGAATGAGCGATGGCGAGAACTGTGCGAATTGTAGGAGGTTTGACAACCGGACTAAAGGTCTCATCGTAATCGAGACCCTCCGGTTGAGTGTAACCTTGAGCAACAAGTCTTGCTTTGTGCCGTTCGATGGTGCCATCGGCCTTTTGTTTAATTTTAAACACCCATTTGCTTCCAACCACGTTCATGGAATTAGTGCGGGGAACGAGGGACCATGTCCCATTTTTATGAAGGGCATGCATTTCATCAGCCATAGCGGTTTGCCATTGCGGGAGAGTAACAGCTTCTTTGAAATTTCGAGGCTCTTTATGTTGCGAACTCACGGGAGTAGCTGTGAGGGCCTCCGAATGACCATAAACCAGCTCATTTATGCTGCGGTAATTACGAGGAGGTGTAGAAGGGGGGCTGGAAGATGTGGACGTTGAAGAGGGGAGATCAGGAGAGCCCAAATGAAGAGGTATGGGACTATTGATGAAGCTGGGAGGATTATCTTGGTGATGCCGAGCTGCTGGAGTGATAGGAGATGACATGGTACCGGGTGTAGAAGTTGGGTCGTGTATAGGGGAAGCTGGAGCCAGATCAAGAACTGCAGTAGCTGGGCTTGGAGGAGCAGCCATGGGGCCTGAATTAGAGTCCAATTGATGTGCTTGATTTTGTCTAAGCACAAGTGGGCTGCTGGAAATAGTTGGGCCGACTGGCTGACATGGGTCAGGAGCAGATCCTGTAGGCTGATTAGCACCAACAGAATTAATCATAAGAGAAGTGCTGGAAAAACTTGGCCCAATCGGCTGGCACGGGCCAGGGGCAATATCTGCATTTTTGTTAGCCTCAAATGGAAAATAATGCTCATCAAAGAAAACATGTCGAGAAATGTAGAGCCGACCCGTAGATCGATCAAGACACCGATATCCCTTACGTACTTGATCATACCCTAGAAAGACACAAGGAGTCGATTTGGGCATTAATTTGTGACGATTATAAGGCACAAGATGAGGAAAACATTGACAGCCAAATGTTTTGAGATATCGATAATCAGGAGCACGTTTGAGCAACTTTTGGTAAGGAGAAATGTATTTGAGCTGACGCATGGGAAGGCGATTTATTAGAAACACCGCGGTAGAAAAGGCTTCAAGCCAATACATTTGAGGAACATTTGATTGAGTGAGGAGACACAACCCCATGTCAACAATATGACGATGCTTACGCTCGACAACTCCGTTTTGTTGTGGAGTATACGGACAAGTCACTTGGTGACGAATTCATGTTGAGCCAAAAGCGAGCAAACCTATTATTAATGAATTCCCCCGCCATCCGTTTGGATTGTTTTAATAGTGTGTATGGCAGAAATTTTACGACTTAGTTGATTTTCCACTTGAACTTTAAATGTTGAAAAAACAGATAGGACATAAGATTTTTGCATAAGTGGAAATAACCAAACATATCGGGAGAAATCATCCACAATAGACAAATAATATTTAAAACCGGAAACCGAAGGAACGGGAGAAGGACCCCAGACATCGAGATGAAGCATATCTAATGGATTTAACGAATTAAAAGTGCGAGAAGGAAAAGGTAAACTACAAGACTTGCCTAAAGGACAAACATGACAAACACCATTAGATTTTGAAGACCCAGTAATTGGAATATGAAAATTATTAACTAGAGACTCAAAAATAGGCTGAGAAGGGTGACCCAAACGAGCATGCCATGTCTGGGATGTCGCGCGTTCACCAATGAGAGCAAGAGGATTAACAGCGGACGTTGGCTGGAAAGTTAAATTGTAGAGACCAGCGGTGCTACTGCCAGAAAGAATAATCTGTCGCGTGCGGTGATCCTTCACACGAAAACCAGAATGATCAATTTCAAAAAAACAATTATTATCACGAGAGAATTGACGAATAGATAATAAGTTTTTATGTATAGAGGGCACGTATAAAACATTGTGTAAATTAAAAGAGCGAGAACCATTGAAAAAACTAGACTGACCAACAGAGGAGATAGGGAGATGAGACCCATTGGCGACAACTATAGTGTCCTTACCAGAGTAGGGAGTAGATTGAGAAAATATGTCCGGAGACTGAGTCATGTGAGAGGTAGCACCGGAGTCGAGAACAAAGGAGATCGGGGCCATGGATGATGCAGGAGGGGACGATTTTTGGTAAGGAGAAGGTTGGGTGTAGTTGGGTAGTGGGGTGGGTGAAGGAGGGAAATGGGCAAAATAGGCTTGGTTAAAGCGATTTGGGCAAGTGGGGGCTAGATGATCTGGGCGGTGGCAAAGTTGGCATGTAGCTGTGGGGGTAGGAACCAGAAAAGGATTAGGAGGGGAATAGAACATCGGGTTTGGAGAGTGAGATAGGACTGGGCTGGGTGGGCGAAGAGTATTGTTTGGGGTAGGAAGGATTCCCCAATCAGTACTACCGCCACGACCATTGCGGTTTCGCCACCAATAGGACTGAATGTTTAAGAAAAGAGGAAGGGAAGGAGGATAGGTTGCATTGGTTGTGGAAGAGGTTGCATCATTCATGGCCATTATGGGCTCTGATACCATAAAAGACTAGGAATACAAAAGAAAAGATAATATGCAGAAGAAGAAAGGAAGATACAGGACTAAGGACACGAAATTGAAAAAGGGAATTCACCAACTCAACATTCTTGGTTTCTGTATTGGACCTGTATAATTACAGAAATACAACAAAGGAAACTTTGACCAATTTGTCTACAATCTCGTGAAGAGATTGATGGCAGAATATCCTCCTTCCTAAATTACAATATATGCACATGGTCATTTGTACAAAAGTGGTTGACTCTGAGAATCACTTGCTAACAGATTAAACAGTGCACAACAAATTAGAGAAGAAAGAGTATGCTAAAAAAGAACAAAAGAGGGGGGGGGGGCAGAAGAAAAAATTTCCCAACCATCATCAAATGTTGAAGAGAAAATAAGGGAGAGAAGGTCATGTTGAGTCGTTGACTGTAATTGTATGTAGCAGAAACATTAGCACAAAACCAAATGTTACCTCATAGTAGTCATGCAAACCAAGACCTACAACATCCACAGGTTGCATAAATGGTCCAGCCCATTTGTGTTGAGTTATCTGACAAATATAAACTATAAATAAGACACCTTTATTAAAACTACTACTGAATATGAATTTTAGCATACTATAAAATTAGACCGAGAAAATAATTTGAAACTCGAGAGCATGTGGTCAATTGAATATCAGAGGCATTCCTACAACTAATAAAAAAATATACAAAAATTATTTCCATGAAAGGTGTCAAAGTCATTGTGTCTGAACTATATACATTTTTCCGTGCAATAACCCCAAAAACAGAAGAAGCTTAAGATAGGTTAGTCGAACAGTCCATAGATGATCTCGAATATTGTTAAATTTGAGATCAGAAGACACAACCGAGAAGAACGCCGGGTATCTTACAAAGTGTATTAATATTAAATTATAAATGGATTCTTACAAATTTGGTGTTGAGATTTGGGTATTTCTTAGAAGCCCGCCAATAGTTTGGAAAATTGCCTCAATGATTTGGGTATCTTGGCTATATCAATGCTTTTTAACTATGTGGGTTGATCCAACATGAGGAGTAAAAACTGGTTTTGTGAATTCTGTTTTTGTAAAACCTTCCCCAAAAAAGAAGAGCAAAAAGAAGGTTGGTTGGGTTCCCCCTCTCATGAAGAATATAGAAGAGAAAGAAATTGGTTTAATACTGGGTGCAGGGCCAAGACCAGAAAGAAAGGATGAAGTGATGGAGAACAAAGATTGATGGAGAACAAATGAACTGACATAACTGTGATGACGGTGGGAGAAAGAAGAGCTTACGGAGAGAGATGAGAAGGAAGATGTGAGGGAGAGAGAGAAAGATAGAGATAGAAAGATAGAGATAAAAAGATAGTGGAGATAAAATCGTGAGATAAAAACGGTTAACGTGAATGTGAGATAAAATCCTGGCCGGTGATTGTGTTTCGTAAAAATCAATTTTGGCCGGTAAATAGCTTTTTTAAAAGATTTAATCCTGACCGGTAGATAGCTTTGTGAAAACAGATCCTGGCCGATAATTAGCTTTGTGATCTGTTTTATATAATAGATGATGGAGAACAAAGATTGATGGAGAACAAATGAACAGACATAAATGAACAGACATAACTGTGATGACGGTGGGAGAAAGAAGAACTTACGGAGAGAGATGAGAAGGAAGATGTGAGGGAGAGAGAGAAAGATAGAGATAGAAAGATAGAGATAAAAAGATAGTGGAGATAAAATCGTGAGATAAAAACGGTTAACGTGAGATAAAAACGGTTAATGTGAGATAAAATTCTGGCCGGTGATTGTGTTTCGTAAAAATCAATCTTGGCCGGTAAATAACTTTTTCAAAATATTTAATCTTGACCGGTAGATAGCTTTGTGAAAACAGATCCTGGCCGGTAATTAGCTTTGTGATCTGTTTTATATAATAGATGATGGCCTGCAAAATATTAAAGTGCATTTGGCCAAATGTCGACATATTAAAACTTTTGTGGAATGTTTCTTTATTGAGAACTAATAAACCCGATTGTCAGTACGGACATTCCAATAGAGCTATGAAATTCTTCAACACAAAATGTAAAAGATGGAGTTGTTAGAGAATGAACAACGGAGGATCAAAGGGTGAATCAAGCCGAATTTGGGCTTACAACAGTGTATCTAAATAAAATCTAATTTTTATTGGATTTGGTTTGATTTAGATCAATATAGGCTACAAATCAAAATCAAATAAAAAAAATCAAACCAAATGGCACAAGCATAAAACTACATAGTTTTGGGATTTGAGGGTATGAAACGACATCGTTTCATACCGAAAATTCAAAAAAAATTGAGCGTGACCAACAGTGCATCAGTGCCTCCTACGCCTTTGTCCTTTCCCTCCCCTTTCCACGTTTCCAAAATAAAGTGGACCAAATTTCTTTTTCCACCATTACTTTTTTTGGCCAATTTTCAGTCAAAAAAATTATTTTTTTTTCCAGAATTAAAGTATACATTTTTACCTATAAATAGAGACTTGGTTTTTTTCATTTGGATATCAGAAAAAAAAATTCTATGATTTTGTCAAGTTTTTAGCCATTTTTTTGAAAAAAAATAAAATTAATGGAGATAAATATGGTGTTGTATGTAATAGTATTGAATTCTGTGCCACTATTGGAAGGATTTTTTTGTTTTGAATCAAATGAATATAAAATGGATTATTTTATTGATTTTTAATGAGTTGTGTTTGATTTAGGTTGTTTGATCCAAAGTATTGTTCATGCTCTTAGAAAACCAAAACAGTAGCAAGTAACAATGTTTTCAAAACCAAATGATCACTTATGGAGTGGAATAAATATGATTATATATTGAAAATAAAAACATGATTATGAGAAAGCATACCAAAGTAACATCAATTATACATACATATATATATATATATATATATATATACATACATATATATATATATACATATATATATAAGAAATTGCATGATCCAACAACAAATAAAAAATGGCGAGCACAGAAAACCAAAGGCAAAGTAGACCGACAACGGAAATTCAAAAGCAACACAGAAATAGAAAGTCAATGATTCTGAAATCAGGAAAACAAAGGAACGAAAGAACACTTATCATTGTAGGTGAATTGTCTGTATGTATGGACTAGCCTTGAAGGAGATAAACTCTCGTTCCTATTAGTGCAAATGATCGAGGCGGCTGTCAACCTTCCAGGATAAGACACCTTCAAGATCCAAACTTATGCACTGCTTATCGGGTCTTCTTCGATTACGCTTCAGTCGCCAATGTAATCAAAGAGAGGCCAACAAAGAATTTTCTGAATATTAATTACTTATCACAACAACAATCAAGACAATGGCTGGAAGGGGAAGTCCTTCTAGGAAATCAGTTGGCTGTAAAAAAGATAGGAAAAACAAGTATATCTATAGATGTAATGTACGTACATCCCACCGCAAGCAATGAACGCTATTTGATATGAGTTACCCTAACGTAATTAGGGACTTAATTTTGTTCATAATTACTGCCATAATTACGTTCGTAATTACTTACCGTAACAGCACACCAAAATTCAAAGTGAGTGTCTAGATACATCGCACCGGGTAGAACTTAGGTACCAAAATAATTCTGTCCATAAAACCCAATTAAGCCCTTGATCCGGTGAGCATGTGGGTTTGATAGAAAACTTTTAAATGCCACTTTTTTATGCTTTCAATCATGGATTCTATATTCCATACGAAGTTGACCCAAACATGAAACTCGGTCATATACGTGCAAACTACAATACTCAATTCTTACTTTGGTCTAAATGATATTTGTCTCAAAATTGAGACCAATCAGAGTGGTCCCGAACATCATATTTCCAACAACCCCCCATAAATCCATTGTTGAACCTCAACTCATATTTCCATAAGGTACTTTCAATAATGGTACCATCCGGTTTGAACCACTACCTAAGCTAACAACCAAAACCCCCACAGGAATTAAGTGAACAGAGTTCTTAAACTTGAACCTTTGTTGTGGTAGTGTCAAATGATGACAACACATTAATAGCTATAGCAATGATCTACAGGGTTGACGCGTTATGGCCATGCGTCCCGATCCTGTGTCAATAATGTTTATCGATAATTAACTCTTATTCTCTTTTTGCAGCCTCACAATAACATTCTTATAGTTGAGCATCTCCAAGAGTGCGTTGCTAACACCCTGCCATAAGGTTCGATCCCATTCAGAGTCTTAAACTCTTACTATCTAGCACAACCAGCATCTACCAGGCTTATCAAGGAGTAGACACAGATATTTACGTGTCACTTACTATTTTAGATGCTCAACCCACACTACAGCTTGTTGATACCACATTGAACCTACTTTGTGAGATCTCCACTTAGATAGGTTGGGTTGCTACCGTAGGTGAATCAACTATGAGTTTCAGTCTCATTCCTAACCTAGATTTTACAACTTGACTTAAATCAAGTCCTTTAGTCAGAGGATTTGTAGAGGACCTACTGTGTTTTCTTTGGATCCAACAAAATCAACAGCAAACACCCCTTGAGACACCAATTTACTTAAAGTTTTTAATCTAACTTGAATGTGTCTCCTAGTCGTTTGATTGTACGTACTTGGTACTCTTGATCTTTGCAATTGTGCTCATACTTTCACAATGTAAATAGATTGGTAGAATCGGCTTGCTGATGATAGGTAACTTAGACATAAATCCCATAAACCACCCAACCATGATTCTCGTAGTATCCAAAGCACACAACTCAGCCTCAAAGGTTGACCAAGACAAAATAGTTTGTTTGGTGGACTTCCAGGCGACAGCCCCACCACTAAATGTGAACATGTAACCAGTGCATCCATAACTTATGGAGTTCTTAGCTATCTAGCCCGCATCACTATATTCTTCAAGGACAGGAGGATATCTACCGTAATGCAAACCCAAAGAACTAGTTCCTTTCAAGTACCTAAGTACTCTATCCAAGGCCTTCTAATGAGTTCTATTTGGGCAACTTGTGTACCTACTCAACTTAGACACTGAAAACGCAATATCAGATATGGTGTAGTTAGCAAGGTATCCCAAGCTACCAATAATCTGAGAATATCTCAATTGAGTCACAGGTACCCCACTTTTATTCTTATACAAATATAATGAAGGATCATATGGTGTCTTAGCAATTCTACTATTTTTATAGCCATTCTTCTCAATAACTTGATTGACATAATGATATTGCGAAATGGCTATGCCTTTGGCTGACCTAGTCAACTTTAGGCCAAGAATTACTTCAACTTCACCTATATCCTTCATTTCAAACTTTGTTTTTAAGAATGACTTAGTCTCAATTATTATATTATCGTTTCAGCCGAACAATAATATATCACCCACGTAAACGCATAAAATAATACATGTATCACCTTTAACTTTGAAATATACACACTGATCCGCATCACAAAGTGTAAAGTCAAATGATAAAACAACCTTATCAAATTTGTCATTCCATTGCGTAGGGGCTTGTTTAAGTCCATATAAAGACTTTACCAATTTACAAACTTTTCTCTCAGAGGGTTGCTTTCGTGCCTCAACCAAGAAATCCTTTGCTTCTGTTGTGTCTTCTGCCGTGTCTCAACCAATCCCCATCATTCCTCTGGCCAGTTACAATGGCGAACCATGTCTTAGGCTCTCTCCAGGTTTAATCACCTTATCATCCAAGCCTTTTTATCGAACCCTAGTTGGCAAGTTTTCACATGGTCGGCCCTCCATGGAGGTGTTGCGCAAAAATTTTCTTACTCTCGGATTGAAGGCTGATGTTACCCTTGGGCACTTAGATGTTAAGCATGTTCCTAATTATCCAAGTTCACCATGAAACAGATTACCAAAGGCTTTGGATCAAAGATTAGTGGTATCTTGGCTTCAATCATATGCGTGTCTTTAAGTGGACGTCTAACTTTCGGCCAGAGGTGGAGAGCCCCATTGTTCCCGTGTCGTTTGAGCTTCGAGGTCTCCTTATTTTCTTATTCATCAAACCAGCCCTATTTTCGCTTGTAGGCCTCATAGGAAAGCCCCTTATTATGGATGCTCCTACTGCCAATCTGATTAGACCTAGTATGGTAGGGTTTGCATTGAGATCGATCTTACCAAGACCCTTCCTAACTGAATCTGTGTGGACTGTGGTTCTGCTATGGATGGATTCTAGTAGCCTATTTATGCTGAAAAACTCCCCCAATACTGTACCTTTTATTGTAGGCAAGGATATGGCTGTGATAATTGTAAGCTTATGGATCATAAATCCCATACCTAAACTTCTGACCATCGTGTCAGGCAACCTACCAAGGAGACTATTGAAGAAACTAGCTCAAAAGCCCTTCCTAATGGACCTCAAAATGTGTGGAAACAAAAGGCCGCCCCGTCCTCCAGCCAAGGTAAGGACACGAAATTTATCCCTCCCAATGTTGAGTTGAACAATAATAAAGATAATCCCATCCCTATTGATCTTGAGCCTAGTGAAAATCAAAACCCTCCTATTTTATACCATACCGCCAACATTGAGAGTGATCCCATGGAGAATGTTAGTCATTCTAAACATTTGCAAGAATCTCCAAAAAAGACTGAGCCCTCCCAGTCTACGATGCCCATTTTGAGCACTGCCTGTAGTTTTCCCTCGGACACTATTGTTGATTCTAGTACTGATGTTGAAATCTCCGTCATTAATGTTGACAATGTCTTGCCTGTGTTGAATGAAGAAGGCATGTGTACCATCAACTCTTTCACTACTCTTGACATTATTGATGAAGAGAGAGATCTCCACAATACTGACCTTGAGGTGTGACGACCCGACCCGGATTCTAGTACCGAATCCCGAGGTCGTGCCGTTGGAACTACACAATAGAGGACAAACACTTGCGAAAACAAAGTGTAAGTGGAACATTTGAGCTAACAAGCTCTAGACACGAACAAGAAGCCGGACTAAAATACGGCTTTCAAAATTTCGAAGATGCGGAAGCATTAAAGAACAAGCCCTTGAGCTTAAGAGCTCGAGACTGAAACAATGAAACCAAGAGAGACGTTGCCTCACAAGGTATGAAAATGAAACTCGCGTACCGCAACATTGCAGACGCAGAACTAACCATCGGCACTCCAGGCCGGCGTTCCATCAAAATCAACCTGATATAACAATGACCCACGGCTAAAGCATACCGGGGTAATCACAACAACAACTAGGATAACTAGAATAATGAAATCCCCGAAGCTACCACTGCCCGGGGTACAACTGACAGATTATTATACTCTGGAGCACTCGTGCCCGACTACAAATGTCGGCTTTAGGAATAATACAACAATACTAGAACAATCTACCCGACTGCAAAGTTTATATAACTTTACAAAAGAAATACTGTCCTCAACAAGGTAAAAGGACACAAATATAAATACTGAAATAAGCGGACTAGGTTCCGGTAACAAAAGTTCAGGAGGAGATAACTGCACATATATCACGACCTCAACTCAACTATCGATCCCCATGGCTGCGCTTGAGGCGGGATCTACTCGGCCTCAGCGCGGCTAACGAACAAGCGCACACCTTTGGAAAGTAAAGTACGGGTGAGTCATAAAGACTTCGATGCGCTACTACAAACAACATATCATAAATGAAACATTGTTATAATAAAACATGTCATCGCATTGTTACGACTAAAACCCACGAAGACGTGTCATATACTAGATACTTCTCAAGATAACCTCTCTGCTCATGTACTAAACCGTCCAAACGACTAAGGTGAAATTCCCTGATCATAAACAAACCAAATAAGTCAGAAAACATTTCACAAAGAATCAACATCTATAAAGGAATGTATATCTATATATATATACCCTTTATGTCATTCATGGAATTCTCAAGTATAAGTATGTATATCTACAAATATACATATCAAGTCTCGCATTAATTCACAATCAATACAAACATGGTCATTTAGATTTCATGCCTCAGGTAACACTTTGTTATCACATAAGTGCTCATAGTAAGCCACATAAAGGTTTAAGAGAGAATACCGAATCAATGTCGCTGTGTTGCTCCTGCAATCACAAATATTAATCATATCGTGCCAGTGATACTCGTGATTGGGTATCAAAGTACCGAGCTCTCTTCTCGGGTCCGAGCTCTCTACTCGGGAAAATAGCACTAACCAATGCGCTCTTTTGGTTACGACAAAGGGGGCTACTTCTCCACTGTAGCTAGCGGTGGAGGGTGTGTGAACGATGCGGCGATACATTGCAACCACGAATCTCATAATTCGTCAAGACAATGTATCGTCCCACCATCAACGTAAAAACTCAAGTAATGCCAGCTGGACTTATATGCAATGCACAAGTAGATGTTTACTTGCAAATTTTCAAGTAGATATAAAGATCTACTAAAATCATACGATTATGCACATTGTTACAATAATCACAAAACCACAATAGGAGCTCATTGAGTCTCTAAAATCCCAAGTGTCAAGTTGTCCACTCTATTCAAGTCAAGGTCCAAAAGCTAGTAATCTAGTCAATGGATTCTAGGAGTCGTAGGGTCTCGTTCTACGTTTTCATTTAAGGCATTTCTAGGATCTCATTCCATTTAGGAACCCTAGTTCACAAGTCACTAAGTCAAGTATGAGTTGGTAGCCTAAGTTGATTTCAAGTTCGCAGTTCCACTTGTTAATGGAATACAATTTAAATACAAATTAGGAAATCAACACCAATAAAACCATCAAGTAATCAAAGGAAATATATGCTTCATGAGTCATATTCTCAAATGCATACAAGATACAAATCTCAACAAACGTAGGAATTATGCATTTTGTCATAATCTAAATCAATCATAGAATTTCATATTCTAGTATACAACCAAGCTAAGTTATTTACTTAACCATTAACCCATCATATATTCACCAAGACTACTTTGTTAGTCTAGGGTACTTAATCAACAATGGTATACGCCTTACAATATTTCTAGAATTATAAATCATTTTATAGTCTCAACTCATTAAAGTTCATGTTAGTTCATAAACTCATCCCATCATATTCACGTGAATAGAATCATTTATTAGATACAAATTCACTATGCTCTAAGAGCATCTAAAGGGTCTCTACGTCGAAATTGAGGATACACTCTAGAATATCCCTGAATGGTAATCCATTCTTCAAACCAAATCAATCCTTCTCTACTCGATGTTCATGCACCGAAAGATACCCATTCTAACAGTTGGAATTCCAACTTAGTAATAACTCATTCTGCGCAGCCATTTTGTAAAATTGACCAATAACTCATCATAACTCTAAATTTCCTGAATCTTACATATTCTGAAACTAGGCTCTTCAAACTATAACTTAGCCTTTTAAATCACTTCATTCGGATTTATATTCATCCAAATATAGTCACTTCAATTTCATGATAATAATCAGATTTGCTGCTATTACACATTCTGTCCAATCAACTTGTAAATTCAACCATTAATTCCTCACAACTCCAAATTTCATGAATTTTATATATTCAGAAACTAGACTCTTGAAACTATAATTTGGAACTTTAAAATACTCCATTTGGACTTGTATTCTTTAGAATACAGTCACCCCAATCCCATAGAAAAATCTGTTTTCACTGTCACAGTCCCACTGTCGCAGCCATGTTTCGTGACTCATGAAAAATACTTCCTTAACTCGAAAATTAATGAAACTTTACAGGGAGTTACCTAGCATGTATAGGTATAACATATCCAAGAATCAGAAAATTATCACGGACGGAATTGCTACAGTATTTTTCGGAAAAATTCCCAAAACAGGGACTGCATCATTTCAAAATCTGTTTTCTTTTTCTTTGCTTCCCAAATTCTCAAACAAATTATTTTTGTTAACTAACAACATTCTCATGCTAGTATCACCCAAGGACTTCAATTGGAGTCCTAAACCCAATCAATACACAAATTCACCAATTCCGGTCTCACCCGACCAATTCTCGAAATCTCTCAATTGAGACCCGACGAACCCAAAAAGTCGTAGGAATTTATCCTAGGGCTCAAAACAACACTTTAAAATTTTAATTAACTTCATTGAGTCAAAATACAATTTTCCAAATTCTAGGGCAATATATAATTTCGGGAGTTATTTCCTTTTGGATTTCTAAACCCAATAACAAGCAAATTTCAATTCCTAATTACTTCAATAAACACAATAAACCCAACAAATTCAACCTCATCTTCAACAGCCCTAAACCCCATATGTTTACAAATCAAAACCTATCATCAAGACATGTAATAGCTCAACAATTTATGGGGAACAAGCCTCTAACACCCTAGCATCAATTTGAGCTGGAAAGAGAAAGTAGAGATTTAGTCACGTACCTATTTTGGCCAATAAACTCGAGATTCAACGGGGACAAACCGAGGGGAAACATTCTCCTCGTCGAGAGCTTCGCGATGGCGATCTCGGTTCGACGATCGGATGCCCGTAGCTCCGGGAATCGCCATAGTTCCTCCATGGGAGCTCTCTCGTTCTCTCTCTATCTCTCTCTCTCTGTATCTCACGGCAAGAAGAAAAAATGAAGGGGAAAGAAGTAATAATTATCCTTCTGTTAAGAAAGCATGTATGAACAGTAGCACTATATGGTAGGCTTGCAGGATAGCCTTGTAGACTCCTTGACAATTTGGGTATACCCCTTGACAATTCGGCTCAAGGGACCATCGCTCACCCTATATATACGATGCTATGGGGTTGATTGTTTTCTACCCCGAAATCATTTCAGCTTACTGATTTCTCTCTCTCTCTCTCTCTCTCTCTCTCTCTCTGATACACTTCAGTCTTAATTTGTGGTTACTTTATAACACGTTATCAGCACGATTGTTCTACTGTTAACAATCCCAATCGGTAAAATTTTCTACCAATATATTATTTATTTTATGTCTCTGTTTTACTTCAATATATATCGTATATCACCATTATTAAGAAAAGGTTGGCTGAGCCACCGTCGATAATATATGGTGATATGACGAAATAATAATTTATTATTTAACGCATAATATATATGTTCGTTGATGCTTGTGCGGAAATAACCCCAAGCTATAAACTGAATATTTATATATATATACATATATTTTAATTTTATGAATAACTTTATATACATATATGTTTATTACTGACTTACAAACACCCACAGAAAGGCTTGCCGAGTAGCGTGGCGTGAATATATATGTATGCTATATAATAGCTGTATAAAGTTGACTGACAAATATTAATGCGGAGTTATTTTATTTATTGCTCCTAATAAGTTTTATATTTATTCATAATATAAATGCAATTCTATTAAATCAGAATTTTTACATTTTTACCCCTATCCTATAACGGCTAGTTAACGGCTATATAACGACTAGTTACTGATTTTTATTTATCTCCTCTAACGGTAATAAACGGCTAGTTAACGGTCATAAACGGTCATTTTTCTCTCTATATATACCGTAACATTTTAATAGATTACTCACATTTTTACTATCTCCTTACAAACTCTCAATATTATCATATCTTCTTCTACAAAATGTTTCCTCCAATGTTGATGATTATTATCATACTTGTTATTGCATGCACTGCAATGGTTTTTGTTGTTGAATTCCCTCCAAATGATTTTGAGATTTTTATTATCTTGCTTTGTATCACGTATGTCACATTAAGCAATTACAATAGCTTTCAACATACATTTTAACATGTCTTGATTGATTATCGTATGAATAAAATTTTCATGTCATCATTTTATTAATATATATATGTTTCATTTTTATAGTTTTTCTTCACAAATGGCAAACATTGCTAAGCTTGAATTTGAAAGGCTCGACATAACTGGGAAAAACTATATGTCGTGGAAAATAGATGCCGAAACCCACCTGGCCGCCAGAAGCCTCGAAAATACTATCCAACAAAGTAATAGTGAATGGATAAGTAATCAACAACGGGCTCAAGCCATGATTTTCCTACGACACCACGTCCACGAGGACCTAAAGATGGAGTACCTCACGGTGAATGATCCACTCGTCTTTTGGGAGAGTTTGAACGAAAGATATGACCATTTGAGAACGGTCATTCTCCCAAAAGCACACTATGATTGGATTCATATCCGCCTACACGATTTTAAAACCATTAATGAATATAGTTCAATGATGTATAGAATAACCTCACAGTTGAAATTATGTGGGGAAACCATCACTGAATATGATATGTTGGAGAAGACTTTCTCCACATTTCATGCCTCGAATATGCTCTGCCGGCGGCAATATCGAGAAGGGGTTTTAAAAGGTACTCGAATTGATCTCTTGCCTACTTGTAGCTGGCAGGAATAATGAGATTCTAATGAAGAATCATGAATCTCGACCCAGCTCACTAGTTTGACCCATTCCCGGCGAATGGGACTATGTATGATGAAGGCCAAGAGCGTGGGCGTGGTAGTGGTCGTGGTCGCGGTCGTGGTCGAGGCCAAGGAAATCATGGACAAGGCCGGGGTCGTGGTCGAAATCAAGGCCGAGGAAGAGGCCGCGGACGAAATAATTTTCGTCGCCATCATCATCATCCGTATAATGGAAATTCCTCTCGCCACCTGAAGTGGAACAGAGATGATGATAGAAACACCTCCTCGAGTAGGCAAAATGTGCGTCCAAACAATGAAGAGAGTTCATGTTTTAGGTGTGGCATGACAGGCCACTGGGCACGCACATGCCGAACGACCAAATATCTAGTTGATCTTTATGAGAGATCACAAAAAGGAAAGAATATAGAGACAAATTTCCTTGAAAATGATCCTGAAGATCTTCATTTTGATTTCGGTGATATGGCCAACGTCGACATGTCCAATACCATTAGTGATGATATTGGTCATGAAGAATAAATGAACATTGGAATGAAGCTATGGTCCGAGTTTAAGATAAAAATTTGTCAGGAATAAGTAACATGTTGTTATGTAGGAACATTATCTGCTTTTCCTATGTATACTAGCATGCTTACAATAAAGTTTATATATGTATTTTGCATTCAATGTGTTATCATATTTATTCATCTTATTTTGCTTTCTCTCATATTGAAATAGATCACAAATATGTCTGAATCCAAAATCCAAGAAGGAGATTTATGTCTTGCAGACAGCGCCACTACGCATACCATACTTAAAAATAAGAAATATTTTTCTTATCTAAAAATTGACAATGCTAATGTCAACACTATATCTGGTAATGCCAAAATAATTGAAGGATTTGGCAAGACAATTTTCCTAATGCGGAGAGTGCACGAAATTTATGATAAATAATGCATTATTCTCTCCCAAGTCTCAAAGAAACTTGTTAAGTTTCAAAGACATTAAAAATGTCCGAATGGATATCATATTGAGACTATGAATAAAGGAATGATGAATATCTTTGCATTACCTCAAACACTTCCTAGGAGCAAGTATATATTGGAGAAATTGCCATCTCTATCATCCGGATTGTATAGTACAATCATAAGAATATTTGAATCATATTCTCTGATAAGAAACTTTGAAGTTTCTTGAAACATTTAAAGCTTTGGCATGATAGATTGGGGCATCGGGATCAATAATGATGCGAAGAATTATAGAGAATTCTAGTGGTCATCCATTGAAAAACCGAAGATTTTCAATCTAATGAACTCCTTTGTGAGGCTTGTTCTCAAGGAAAGTTGATAATTAGACCATCACCAACTAAAGTTGGATATGAATCACCATCGTTTTGGAGCAATTCGGGTGGTTATATGTGGACCTATCCATCCACTAAGTGGACCATTCCAATACTTTATGGTATTGATTGATGCTTCTAGCAAATGGTCGCACGTATGTCTATTATCAACTCGTGTCACGGCATTGCCAAATTCCTTGCACAAATAATCAAGGAGAGCACAATTCCCATATTATATGATCAAGAGAACAGGAGACTTGATAATGCTTGGTGAATTTACATCTCAAGCATTCAATGATTATTA